>JARHVA010003885.1:175000-592500 GCA_037957365.1 Torreya grandis
TTTTCCCATTTATCCAAACCCTTTATTATTTAGGAACTAAACCTTAGTTTCTCAAAAATAATAAAATAAAAGGGTAGAGAGAAAAAAAATTCTAGATTTACAAAGAATATAAATATGATTCAATTGAGTAGAAAAATCCCTTGAAAAACTAGTATTCTACTTGTCATGGTATTCACAATTAAAAATTGACTTTTAGATGCTAACTTATGTTTTATATGACAAAAATAAATTATTTCACTTTCCAACCACTTATCATAGCATTTTTAGGAATTATTCACATTTGAAAAATATTTTAAGGTAAGAAGTATGAGATGAAGTGAGGAGCTATCAAGTGTCAAATTTTTTATTTATCACACTATACATAAACTTCTTTATTTGAAACGAAGACCAAAATATTGTGATGAAGCAAGGTAGTACCAGTTTTTTGATCCCAAGGATAATCCATGATATATAAATGAGCTTCCACATACCATGACCCCATAAAAATAGGACATATCAACATCCATGATGATAACATTTCATAGCCATCACAGCTTGTAAAATTTTTAAATGATTGTCTCATAATATGGTAAAATATGATCAAAAGGACTGAATGTTACATGTTGATCTTTATTGGATCCTAACAAATTTTATCTTGTAGGTGTATCTTTATTCAAAAACATAAGTCCTCATTACTCATTACTAAATTAAACCTATACAAGTTTTATATAGAATAATCCTTAAACATAAAATATTATACATTTTCATAGTGCTTATCCAAATGCCGTGTCCATGTTTGGACCAACTTTCATAAATGTTCACTTTTTCATGGAGCCAAATATAATATCTTAAATTAATTAAGAATTTATTTTTTGAATTTATAGATACATGTGGCATTAGTGTGAATAGTATCTAAATTTCATAGTCATATTTGTATTCTTATACTCAATCATTTGATTATCAATATAAGAAGATGAAATCATCAAATAATCATCCGTAACTAGTTGGAGAAAATGTAAAATATTATTCATTGAATAATACTACTACTCTAGTATTAGTTACAAAAAAATCATATTATTCTCCACTTATTTATGAATGTATATGTTAGGAACCCGTGGAAGCACCATTGATTACCATATACAAGCAACTTAAGATGTAGAATTAACCAGAAGTAACAAGTAACTAGAAACTAGAAACAACATAGAATATGAGAGAAAATACACAACTTGTATTAATACTCATCCAAAAAAGAATACAATAAAGAAGATGCCACTTCTTCTTCACACCTCTCAGAGGCTTCCCACACCTCAAGTGTACAGTAATTCTTTCCTCAAATCTCTCTCTCTTATGGTCCCAACACACAACTCAAACACAAAGTTGGTGTTCACCTCCAACCAGTCAGTATCCACTACTGCCAGTACACCAGTGCTCCACGCACTCCATAAGTGCTCCACACACTCCAAGTACTCAATGTTCTCCAAGTAGATCTCTCCTGAACCTGCAACACCTACAACTCAAGTGATCTTACTTATGGAAGGAACTACCTTGCCTTCCTCTCTTGCTCTCTGATGTGTTGCTGTCACCTTTGATTCTGCTACCACCTGCAGATCTCCTTTGACCTCACACACACACACACCTGTTACCATGTAGATCTCTCTACACTCTGAAGAACCCTTGTCCTTGCCTCACCAAGTCCTTATGATTCTCCAAACCAGTACCCCGATGGATCTTCTCCTTGATCTATCACACCTGCAGACCAACCTAATCATACACACTCAGCACCCCTGTGGAACTAAGAAGAACACCCTTGCTCACTTCACACACAGAAGGAGCTAACTTTTCTCAACTCAAACTAGAACACTTTACAATACAGCCCATGAGTCTATTATATACATCTCATGCAAACAATAATTAGACATCCAATTACAATAATTACATCTACAGCTTCAAGTCTAAAATTGGCTCTTAACATGCAAACACTTAATTCGTTAACAAACTATCTATAACGCTCATAGTTATAAAATACAAAGGTGATCGATGTTGGTCCCTATCTCCCTAGAAGTGGTTGATGTTGGCCGATCTCTGACTGACATCAGTTGCTCTTCTTGTCTAATCCTACCAACATCAATTGGCCTAACTGACCCCAGTGTCTGTGACACTTCAGCAACCTCCTCAAATGTCTCCATCAGTGAAGCTTTTAGCTCCACAACCTAAAAATATCCCACTTGGAGATAAATAATTGCACTGTAATTGTACCTATACCCCCATCTAATCTATATCCTATCTTGTATCCCTCTTCAAGCTCAACCTTGAAGACCACCCACCACAAATCATGTGGTGCACCTCCTGTCATCTAAGTACCCTACCACATCCAAACCTATAAACCCATGTAGTGAAGTCCTAACCCTGCATAGCATGAATCCCTGCTGTTGGTCCCTCTCACATACCTGAGAACCCACTTCCCCGAATTGGCTCCTAACTCTCTGACAGCTCCCACTGCTGGGGAAAACTTAGGTCTATACCAAACCTCATGTGATTTCAGACACTGAACTATCCAACCCTTAGTGTGCTCTATTTCTGCATCTTGCGTATTGAACCTCACCAACACCTGATTCACATCAGCTCCCACTAGAGACAAAATCAACTTGTGATCTTCCATGTCTCTCATGCCAAATAATTTCACTACTCCAAATTCCTCATGACATGCCACTAAACTAACCTTACCCTTAGCTCAATAAAACCCTGTATGTCTGAACCTACACCAAGCTCATTTTCCACATACAGTAGTAGGATAATGTTGCAACCATCATCCACCTAGTATGATAAACACAATGGTTATACTAACATTGACTAAAGCCCTGCTTTGTCATCTACTTGGTACCACCTGTCAGCCCTGTACCACTATCTTGTAGCATCCTCAAGACCATATGCCTGGCCTTCCATCTGACATGTCCATTCTCTCTATTATTTAACCAAGGTATCTATTCATCTCAGTTCTTTCATACTGGCTGACAACCCTACCAAATCTCCCATTTGGTCCTGTAACCTATTCATGCCATGCTCCCACTATTTCCTAGATCCTTCCTACTCTATATTTAGAAACTAGAATAAAGAAGAGGAACAATGAATTTGAGGCTTACTTGCACTTTTAGTCCTCCCCATGGGCATTTGAGACTCCTTAACAGCTTGTTGTCTACCCAAAATCTATCTCAGTGACTGACCTCGATCACTACATAGTTTGCATCTGACTGACGTCAGTTCCATGCGACTGTCTAGGTTACCAACGCTAGTTATCTTGCAAATGTTGGTCTCCACCTACCTGAAACCATTGACTTCTCTGGTCTACACATGACCAACATCGGCACCTGTCTATTTGATGTTGGTTACCTTTGACTGACACTGGTACCTGTGTATGCCTGTGAGTGATGACTTTTTACTCGTGAGCTCTCCATGGATAAAAACCCTATCCAAACCACCCTAATCAGAGTTACTTATCCCCATCAACTGATCTTTGTCTGTCATCTCCTCCAAGAACACCAAGGCTTTCTAGTTCTTAATTTTGTCCAACACATCAATCTTCCTTTTCCTGTAATAAACACAATCCTTTCTTGTAGCATCCCACTACTCACAAAAATCTCAGTTTATGCTCTCCAAAACTAAACTCTTACCATCTAACTTAAGAACATCCATTCCCTTCTCAATTATGTGACCAAGCCTACAAAGCCACACCTGTGCAACATAAGTGGAATTAGTAATACAAGCAAGCAGATAAAGAGTACGTACTTTCTTACCACATGCTAATTCAAGTGCATCCGCTGTGAGAGTTCTTATGCATCTCTCATCACCCAACTTTCCTGAAGTGATTAGCCACATCTCCAAGACTGGGACCTTCTTCAACACCCATGTGTTGGCCGCTTGTAATTTTAGCAACATTTCCCCTTTGCCAACAATATGACAAGGCTCACCAACCCCTCTACTTGGGGCTGCATGGAAAGAGACAACAGAATCTATTAACCAAGATTCAACTTTATCTAGAGCATCCTATGTAACAACACCTGTAACATCTGCTTCTTCATGCTGATCTGCTACCAACCAATAATCTTTCTTTTCCTACTCTTTCTTTCCATAACACCGTAAGTGACCATTCATGCTATTCAGTTTCTCCATTTGTAGCTTACTTTCTTCTACCATTGTTATACTCTCACTCAATCAGAAACACCTGAGAGTGCCCTATAACCAGACACAAACTTGTTCCCTGCAACCTTAGCTCTGATACCAACTATTAGTGGTATCAAGCTATGACCCAACAACCTTGCTCTGATACCAACTATTAGGAACCCGTGGATACACTATTGATTACCATATACAAGCAACTTAAGATGCAGAATTAACCAGAAGTAACAAGTAACTAGAAACCAAAAACAACATAGAATATGAGAGACAATACACAACTTGTATTAATACTCATCCATAAAAGAATACAATAAAGAAGATGCCACTTCTTCTTCACACCTCTTAAAGAATTACCACACATAAAGTGTACAGTAATTCTTTCCTCAAATCTCTCTCTCTTACAGTCCCAACACACAACTCAAACACAGAGTTGGTGTTCACCTCCAACCAGTCAATATCCACTATTTCCAGTACACCAATGCTCCATGCACTCCACAAGTGCTCCACGCACTCCAAGTACTCAATGTAATCCAAGTAGATCTCCCTTGAACCTGTAACACCTACAACTCAAATGATCTTAGTTATGGAAGGAACTACCTTGCCTTCCTCTCTTGCTCTCTGATGTGTTGCTGTCACCTTTGATTCTACTGCCACCTGTAGATCTCCTTTGACCTCACACACACACACCTATTACCATGTAGATCTCTCTACACCCTAAAGAACCCTTGTCCTGGCCTCACCATGTCCTTATGATTCTCCAAACCAGTACCTAGGTGGATCTTCTCCCTGATCTAGCACACCTATAGACCAACCTGATCATACACACTCGGCACCCCTATGTAACTAGGAGGAACACCCTTGCTCACTTCACACACAGAAGGAGCTAACTTTGCTTAACTCAAACTAGAACACTTTACAGTATAGCCCATGAGTCTATTATATACATCTCATGCAAAAAATTATTAGACATCCAATTACAATAATTAGATCCATAGCTTCAAGTCTAAAATTGGCTCTTAACATGCAAAAACTCAGTTCATTAACAAACTGTCCATAACACTCACAGTTTTGAACTGCACAGGTGACCGACGTCGGTCCCTGTCTCCCTGGAGGTGATCGACGTTGGCTGATCCCTGACCAACGTCAGTTGCTCTCCCTATCTAATCCTACCGATGTCGGTTGGCCTGACTGACCCCGGTGTCTATGACACTTTAGCAACCTCCTCCAATTTCTACATCAGTGAAGCTTTTAGCTCCACAACCTAACAGTATCGATATAACATGTTGATATTAAAAGGGTAAAAATATATTTATATTAAAAGGTTATATTATATTTTTCCTCATACACCTCAATATGTGATGCTTTCCCTATTTTTTGTTTATATGAAGATGCAACTTCATAATCCTATATAACCTAGGATTATTATTTTCCAACTACATAATCACCTTACTTTACCTCAATGTTAAGATAAATGTATTCATGTCTATAAAAATCATATCTAGTATTTTGTTACCATGCTCTATTAAATTCAAAAATTAAATTATAATAACCCATTTAAATTTAATTATAATTTCAAATATGACCTAAAAAATTTGTCTTTAAGTGCATTTATAATCAACACAAAATTAATAATTATTCATAACATGAATTAACAATCAAAAGGTAAATAATCTCACATACTGGATTAACCCTGATACATATGTGTATAGGTACATCATAACTAAGAATAATGATTCAAATATAATAATCATGGCATGTATCAATTTAAACTTAATATTAATAATTAAAATCTATTTATTATTTGACTTACATATGTGACATATTTTATGCATATCAACATCACCCATGATTCATGCATCAAGTAATTATCTTCATAGAAATAATTGTTAAATGAATTTACAATGATATAAATACACTTATCATTATGAATATTTTTATCATATTAGTAATTAATTAACATTTTAAAAATGTATTGTATATACCATACTACATTTCTAAATAATCTCAAGTGGTTAACAAAATATTACAGGGTTTCCAAAACCTTTATAATCATCTCAGTGTGTTGATTCAACATCTTCTTAGGTATATATAAATTCAAATTTATCTATAGTAAAATTATTTTCTTGAAGTAATGAGATCATTAATTTTTTTTTTTAATTTGAATTATATGATGTCTATATACAAATTTTGAAAATACATAAACATATGTGCCATACATCCTTTAATTTTGGTTGAAGGAAGTAGTTTTTTTTTTGAAATCATTATCCCTTACTATGTCTATCTTATTTGTAGTGATATATTTTTATTAATAATATGAACTAAAATTCCACTTAAGTTGAATACAATCAAAAAATTTAGTGCACTTTTTAATCTATACACAATAAATTGTTTTAAATTTAGATCCATTGAGATCTACTTAGTAAAAATGTCAAAGAACAATTTCATCAACTAATTTTTTGAATGTCCAATAACAAAGAAGAGAGAATCTAATATTTGATTTAATCCCATTATAGAATTAAAAACTATAATGAATTTAAATCATATACACAAAGTCATTATCTACCTAAATTAGATAATTTTTTTATCCAAATAATAATTATTCCATGAGAAATTTGAAAATAAAATAGGAGAGAGAACATTATCAAGGAGGGAGATAAGTCTTGTCACTTAGAGATGTAAGATAATTTGTATTTGATATCTACTATTAATGTGGTATATTTATTTGAGAAACATTCAACTTGTATACCCTGAATGGATTTATAGCCTTAGAAATTCCCCAATGCTCGGGTATAAATATGTTTGAAAGATGTACCATCTATGTTCTTAGTGCCTCATTTGTTTCATTACTTTTGCTGATAAAACTAGACATATTTTTTTTACACTCTAAAAGTGTAAAATAAATATCACATATTTTTATTCATAGCTTAAAATTTGAAAGCTTTTTGTTAATAATTCTTCTTTTATCATCTTCTAAAAATTGTCTTTCATCTTAGTGATAGTGAGGAGTTTAATTTCTCCTTCTATCATCAATTAAACATAAATATACCCAATTCATACCCTTATCTCATATTTTATGTCATAAAAAATCTTAATGAAATTGTGATAATCCTCAAGATATTATTATAGTGCATTCAATTTCCATTCTACACTTTTTTCCCAAATAGGAGAAAAAAATTCTTCAAATTTATAGAAAATTTCTTCAAAAACTAGTGGCTTCTCATTAATTATGGCCATTTCTTACAAATACCTAATTACTTTATCCCAAAACTTTTATTATGTTTCTACTGCATCAATTTCATGATCTATTCTTTTATTATCCACTTCCATTAAAACATAGACTTTAATTACTTCTTAAATATAATTTAGACCATTAAGAGTTATTTAAAAAACCTAGGTTTTTTTTACTCTTCCATAACTCTGATATTTACTAATTCTAGCAATGGTCTCTTTATCAACAATATCATTGGATGGTGATTGATGGTTTGATTGAGGTGAGAGGAGTTACATCAATCATTTCCATGGTTAATTATTGAATTCAAATAGGAAAATATAGTATGAACCCATTTTTCAATTTATTATTTCATTTATTTCTCCTCCTCAATCCTCTAAAACAACTTAGCAAAGACAATTGAAAATTATGGATATCTATTTCATGAGTTTATGGGCCTAGGTCCACTCAAGTTATAGTGTAATTTTATGTAGCCATGTTTTCCTCATTATTATGTGTCATAAGTTTTACCAATTAAAAAAAAATGATCACTTGAGGAAAAAACTATCATAACCCTTGAATTGGTTCTAGCTTTCTTTGATAAAGGGGTTATTTTTGAAAAATTAGAAACCAAATCAAACCTAGGATCAATATCCTTAGAAACAATCCTTTTATTTGTTACCAATTATTGGATCCAAGGAGAGGGGTCTCTAACTAAGGAAACAACGATGTATGAAACTATGGTATTGGTAGGAGAAACATGAGGGGTTTATTGTTTAGAAGAAATAAAATAGATTCAAAGGTCAACAACATGTTATGGAAGAGAAAGATGGATATGAGGTGGAGAATTAGTAATTTGAGGATAAGAAAACATTATCAAGATAAATATATAGATATTTCACATGTGTAGGATATGGAATGATATGTTGAGCATACATGTGCACTTGATAAGGTGATCTAATAGGAGGGGATCGAATGATGGGTGAAAAAATGGTAAGTTTAGTTAGAATATAGATAGTATATATGATGGAGGAAATAAATTATTGTGTATTATTATTTATTAAATTTTAATACCAAACATTTTTTGAGGCAATATAAATAGTTACTTTCACTAGAGAAGGTTGATGCCTTTTGATTTATAGTTTCTTCCTAGGTGATACATTGTCACCGCAAGTCTTCTTTGGCACTTTATTTTTCTTAGGATATTATCTATCACATCCATCATTTTCTCTTGGAATACATATTTAATACACAAGATCCTAAGGAGACATTCTTAAGAAATTCAACTTTATTTGATTTTCACAAGAGCCTTCTCCTTTTACTAAACCTCATCTTACTATATGCTCAATTGCCTTACTCATAACCAAGATCAATATCTTTGCAAGATAAATTTGGTCTAATCATAAAATATAGATAATTATTTCATATACTAATTTATTCTTGGTAGAGGGATAACTTAGTTTTCATTTTCATAACCAGGTTCAATCAAATCACTACCATCATCTATAATGCCCTTAGTGACCCTTTCTAGTTTGTAGGAATTTAGATGGTATAATTTCATTCACATCCAATATCATTTCATCACTTCAAAATCAATATCAAAATATATTGAATAATAATAAATATGATAAATATGATGGTATCTTATTCTTAGTCATATTTGTCCTGCATATAGCCTTTTTTTTTTATCAAATTCAAGTCACTGAGATTGATATAAATGCATTTTAGTGCTGACCAACTTTATTTAAATATTCTAAGCATTAAATAAATTATTTCATATTTAATAGCATAAACCAATTGTAAAATGGATTCCAATTATTAAATTCTCTTTATAATTAATGTTGACTTCTCTAATTTATCAGAAGACTTCAATCAAAACCATTTTATGATTGGAAAATTGGGAAAAAATTTATGAAAAGCCAAGAAAATGACCAATTCTACTAAATGTGAATATTGGAAATTTAATAAAATAAATTAAATATTTCAAGACCAAAGATTTATCTTTGAGGAAAATATTCATTGTAGTACTTCCTTCCAATTTCCTTACGATTGCTATAATGAAGACATTATTCACTCTTCTGAAATGCTTGTTTTTTTCTTCAAGGACCAAATGAGGGAAATATTCATAAATAGAAGTTGTTTTAGTTTATAATCCATTGTTTATGAGTTTAGGCCATATTTTAATGGTTACAATGCATTTGAACAAATAATAAGTCATATAAAATAATTGGGTGGACTCCAAGTTGACCAATTATTCATAAAGATTGTCACTAATGATTTGGGCCCAATATATAGATTGTGTTCCCTCACAAATTATGTTTTTGAATAGATACATTAAGGTGTGGAATGTTCCAATTTATTAATTCCCTATAAATATATTCAAAAGTGTTATTATATCT
This sequence comes from Torreya grandis, assembly GCA_037957365.1. Classification (NCBI taxonomy): domain Eukaryota; kingdom Viridiplantae; phylum Streptophyta; class Pinopsida; order Cupressales; family Taxaceae; genus Torreya; species Torreya grandis. The sequence goes on from JARHVA010003885.1 coordinate 184,760, forward strand.
AAAAAATTCATTTAAAAAGTTTTATCTATGTAAATTTTGTGGTAACCTACATGTTCCAGTCTTCTTTTTCAACCATGATTGAGCTAAGACTATTTTCCATTCAACCTTATTTTCTTTGAAATGAACTTACAAATTTTATTCAGTCATTTTAATGTATTCTTTTCTTTTATATAGTTTTAATAAAACATTCATGAACTAACTATATAGCTTTGAAACTCTTTCATTATCAACTAACTTCACTTATCTAGTCTCCTTGTCATGGTATTTAACGTAAACAGGTACCAAACTTGTGCACTAAAAAGAGTTTGAGAAACTAACCATGTGATCAATACAAATCTAAAATATTTTTTGAGTGATGAAATTTTTATTTGTATGTTGTTTCCTCTACCATAAATCAACCATATTAATATCACCAAACCTCAAATCATGGATTTCTAGAAAATTAATTTTCACTGAAGACAATTGCCCATACCATTTATATTTATATTCCATTTGGCTATTTATAGTCATCTTACAGGATATTATTGAAACAAGTTCATAGTGGATTTTATATACAAGTTAAAGTGAAGTTGTGTTTTCATGGGTGAATTATTTGACCAATGGTATTAATAAATCTAAGGGCATTAGCTAATAAAAATTGCAATGTTTTGTAAGGAAATTGATAGAAAAGTTTGAAATGACTAGTCAATTTGAAAAAATAAATAGATTAAATGGATAATTAATAATTCTACATCTTTACAACTTCTTGAATCATAGATATTTCAAGGTATAACTACTTATTACAAATATCTTGAAAGGTTGATAGTAACATAGAAGACAAATTATCGTAAGAATTCATGTATAATACTTTGACACATTTTTCATGCATTTAGGAAATTTTATTTACTAACTTGGGTTCCATCAGGCCACACAAGTATTGATAGAGATTTTAGATTTTCATTTAAATGCTATATTACTTTTTATCAATGAATAAGTGAAATGCCAACTACTAGGAATCTACATAATTCCTATCAGCCTCTCATTAGTCAAATCATAAAAATGGTGCTAGTAGAGCAATGACTTATTATTATTAATTCAAATGTCCAATCAGTGAAATTCATACCATCAAGAACCAACAAGTTCCTAGAAAAAATAATTTATTTGATTAATAAATTGAGCCCATAAATAATATATGAGTTCCAAACACCATTATATTATCTAATTGGTGAAATGACCCCATTGGTTAATTAAATAAAAGGACTCAAAAATTTAGGATGTTAGATTATGTATTTCTCATGCTTTCTATTTCTATCTAGGATTTTCATCCTTTTCCTAATGTTGTCCTATATGAGGATTTATCCCACATTGGTTAGGATACTTATTTATTTTACCTTGCCTACTTATGCAAGGGATTTCCTTTATACTAGCAAGTCTTATTTTGTATATCATTTGATTTTCCTTATCTTTGCATTTCATTTATTTGAAAGCTTATCATGATTTTATAATTTTTGATGCTTTAGAATCCTAGCATAGAATGATATTATTTTCATTATTTTGATGGTATCATAGCTTCAAAGGGTTTCAACCATCTGTTGACAAGTTGTTATTTAGTTTAAAGAACATTTTTTCCCTTGCCACTCAAAAGGAGAGGAAGTTAGAGGAAGTTTTTAATTTTAATCTATTTTATATTAAAGATGTAGTAGATTTCTTTTTTTCTATGTGTCATCTACGTGGTGGAAGAATAAGCATAGAGGAGGTGTATTGAAATAATTGGAAGCATATTTTATAACAACCTGTAAATTCATTCATTTTCCTAGCTAGTCACCATTAGATGGATCTGATTGGTTGGTTTGATTTTGATGTTCTATTTGACATTGGCATCAGAATGGAGGGTTTTTATTTGGCATTAACATCAGCATATATATTTTTTGTATTAGCATTTTCATGATTTTTTATTCACATATAAGTTTTTTAAAGCTCTATAAGAGGATATAGAGTAGATATCTTGGTGCCTCAAGTCAAAATCCAAAAAACACACTAATTCAAAAATTATTTACATGTTACAATCTTCCAAATCTACCTATACCTAGTCAGCATGGTCACATGGCTTACACCACCCATATAACCATGGGATTTTCATAGTGAAAGAAACATGGGTTCATCAAATTAACTAGTTACCTAAGCCATAGAGCTACTTCTAGATTTTCATGACACCATTGGATGTCTAATGGCCTTGAAACAATATTCATGGTTGTACATTATTGGAACATTAATTTTTAGTGGTATGTGTTCGTTCTTAGATCTGGGCATTTGGAAATGTATATTTGTCTCCCTCATCACCACTTGTAGAATGATTTGGTTCTCATCTATAACTGACCTCTCCACATAGCCTCATGCCATGCCTATTAGTCTTCTTCTATTAGAAACTTTCTCCACCACCATCTTACAGCCAACCATACCTGATATTCAAACTTGCATTCTAGAATATCTATTTTTTGGGAAAACTACATTTTTTACAAAAAAATGATCTGTTTTGATCAAATTCTCTTTACTCATAAGGAATTTTATGAAAATATTTTTGGGTTATGAGACTCTCACATATTTCTAGAAAAAATTACATTTTTAAATTATGATGACTATTAATAAAGTTATGGTCATTCTAACATTGTTGTTATGGGCATTTTCTCTTTAAAACATGGTTTTGAGATAAAAAAAACATTTTTGACTTTCAAAAGTGGTTTGGAGCCCACAAACATGAGGAAGGACCTTTTTTGACTTTTTTTTACCTTGAGGACATTTATGGATTTTTTTTTTTATTGAAATGAGTGGTTGGAAGGCTACGTCTATTTCTAATTTGGTCACAAAAATCAGCTTTCAATGTCTTTTTTATTAAATTTAACTCATTTATGGGATATTGAAAAGCCTACATATTTTGAATTGTAACTTGGATTTCAGTTAAGCTTTTTTTTTAAATGTATGTTTCTAAATTATCTATCCATTGGTGTCATATATTTTAGAAAATGAACTACTTTTATAAAGTGCCAAAATTTAAGGGGGGGGGGGGGGGGGGGGGGGGGGGAGGGGGCAGGCTTACATATGTTTAGGGGTTATTTGTTCATTTCCATTCTTAAAATTATGATTTGTTATTATGAGGGAATAATTATTTATTATTCATAATTTATTCATTATATTTCACTAATGGAACCCTTGAACACCTCAAATTACACTACATGGAAAATAAAAATGAAGATATGCCTTCAACTAAAAATCTTTTGGAGAATGGCTCTTGGCAATCTTCCCAACTTCACTGATGAGGAAGAAATTGCCTTTATTACATCTATGCAAGATGAGGCTCTACCCTTGATTTGCCTCAATGTTTTGAGATATCTTGTACATTCATATATGGATGACACATCACTAAAGGGAGTTTGTGATGCTATTGTAGCCTTCTTTGAGGAGGATATTGAGTCTTTTGGGTTTTCTAAAACCTTTCCTAGTCCACCTCCTATTCCACTTCCTTCTCATCCTATTAGTGAGGATTTATTTTTTGATGGTGACATTGATGATTCTTCTCCATCTTCTTCTCCTCATATTAGTAAGGTTTCCTCTTCTAACAATGTACTCTCTCCTCCTACTATAGTTTCTTATGATGACACACTCTTGATGGACATTGGTCTTCTTTTTGTCAATCCACCTCTATGGAATGAATTTTTACTGGAAATGAGATGTCTATATGTATAACCTCCTTTTATTCATATATAGGATGTTTAGACACCATAGATTATCACTTTGAAGGACTCTACTAGTTCTAGTGAGAGTAAACTTGTTGAGAGTACATATTTTTACATTCACTTCTTGTGCACAATCTTGGAAAACCTATGCCACACTTTATATTTAGATGTGATCCAGAGATCTTTGTAGTACTACCATCTTCATCTTCTATTTTGGAATGGGTAGACTTTAATTACACCATTCATGTTATTTTATAAAAATTAAGAAACATTATCCCATGCAGATGGAGCTTATACAAGCTTATAGCTAAGGATATTGACATCGACATTGGTCATCTTATGATCTTGACTTGGACTATTGATAACTTTAGTATCGATGATAGTTTTCCTTATGGGGATTGCATATGAAGTTATTCCTTGCTTATTTTACATCATTTGTGTGTGTGTGTGGGGGGGGGAGGTTATTTCCTATATATTTTCTCTTTTTCTCCACTTCATGGATATATATTTTACATGAGTAACTTATCAATCCTAGTTGTTGGAACTCATATTGTGCATATGCCACTATATCTTTTTTGGATATTATTATCCCCTATATTCACTTGAGGGAAATGTTAGAGTATGTATTTATCATGATTTATATGTTATATCTAGGTATTTCATCCCTTTCATTATGTTTTCCTATTTGAGGATTTATCCCACATTAGTTAGTTAGGCAAGTTCTTTATTTTGCCTTGCCTACTTATGCAAGGGATTTCATTTGTAATAGAAAGTCTTATTACGAATATCATTTGATTTGAATTACATTTGAATTTCATTTTTTTTCAATATTGTCATGATTTTGTCATTGTTAATGCTTTATATTCTTATATTGGAATGTTTTGTTCCCAAAATCAACTATACTCATTTGGTGGACAACCCCGATGAAACTTGTCTATTTCATAATCTACACTCTAAGTTCATTGATCAAGACAAGATTATCTTGATCTCAAGTGAATTTATCTGACATCCAAAGAAAGTTTAGGACATTCCCCCACCATGATTTTTTGAGAATCATGAAACCTATTATAGTCATAAACTGATCAAAATGTCAATTTTGATCATTTTTAGGGTGTGAGTGAATTTTGGTTTTTTGTGTGTAAGGTCAACACTTTTTTCTGCTCTTACATGGGTTTTGTTTTTCACATGATCGAGTGGTAATTTTTACCACCATTACATGTTCTTATTGCTAGGCACTTGTTAGGGTGGTAAATTTTGCCACCTAAGCAAGATCTTCAAGATCTTGAAGTTTGAGTGGCATTAATGGCCATTCATGCTGAACATTAAAGGATTTTTCCAAGATTTTAAATGTGTTATTTTATTTGTTTTTTCTTATAATTTATTTTATCAAAGTTTTCTAGTTGATTCCTCAACCCCTTCCTGTAACCACTTGACTGTGGTAATAGAGGAAGATTTCAAATTCACCACTGCCAAGCTTAGGGTTTTAAACTTGCCAAGTAAGTTGTTTTCAACTTTTAGGGTTTCATTTTTTGAGTGACATCTACTACAAATTTATATTTTCATTTTTATTTGTCTTGTGTGTCACCAACCCTTGTTTATTCATTTTTTTCCCCTAGTGAGATCTTGCTTGTGAAATTTTCCAACCTTCATTCTTGCCTTAGGTTTTTGATGAGTCATTAGTGGTTTGACCCAACTAGGTTTTCCCCCCAACATGTTGGTTGAAAACCAATTCTTCCCAATACATTGTGATGATGGATTTTTTTAGCCACTCTCACATGTCCCTATTGTGATCAAGTCAAAAGTAGAGTCAAAATTTTTCACCGCTTAAGTATTTTGATATGTAATCAAGTGGAAGTGTATCGGTGGTGAAATCCACTACCCTTACATGAAAAACCTCCAAATTCTACCATATGCATTAGTGGTGAAATTTTTTTATCTAACAATTCTCTCATTACCTATAGTAGTGGTGAATTACAACACTTGAATATCAATAGTAAAACCATACCAATATGAAATGTTAGTGAATTTTTCCACCACTTCATAACACTTTAATATCCCTCACATGCAAGGGTGGAAAATTTTTCCACCCATGCAAATATTCCCTTAAATTTTCCTAACTCTAGGATATTTTCAATTTTGTTTTTTTTTATCCTGTTAACCTTTGGTTTTTTGGCCTACTCATAATTTATCCCTTTCAAGTGCATCTCCATAGTCATGATCATCAACATGTAATTTTCCTAGATTGCCAGTATTTTCCCTAATTGCATGATCATGACTTTTTATTGCAATTTATTCTATGGATCTTCTTTCTTCATCGACATCCTTTTGGTAATAGTTCATTCAGATGATCTTGTTATCTCCAAAGAAGTTGAAAGTGATGAAGTACAAATATCAAGGTGTTTTTCTGATAAGCTCAGTTACTTCTAATATTGATGGCATTAGAGATACATAAATTGGCCATGTAAACATGGTTGATTTTATGGAGAGAACCAATTCAAGCAATCTTATATCTAAAATGAAAAAGATAATTGATAGTAACATTCATTTGGTATCTTCTTTCCTGGTGGCAGCCCACAACACATAATTTATCCTTCAATGTGCTCAATTTTATAACAAAGATACTAGGGCTGGTATGGACACTAATGTTAATGTGATAATCAAAATAGATCCTAAATTTATTGATAGGGTGTTTATGTGCCCTACTAATATAGAGGTGATAAAGCTTGATTTTCTTGAAGCACAAAAAGAGTATGACAAAAATCCTAAAAAGGCAAAGAATGTAATCAATAATAAATATCTCAAGATGTTAAGGTCAAATTTGTCAAGGTGGCCACAGAGTTTTCCTAGAAGTGACTTTATAGAACAAGATGGTGATCTAAAAACTATTCTCAATAGGATAAGAGATTTGTCCTCTTCCTGATAGTTTCAAAAATGTATGTACCCTTTCATCAAGGTAATACTCTAAGGCAAACAAACCATCTTTTGGGGACAACAAATCAACAATGCTCTGCTTGAACAATTGATGAAGGTATTGAAAGATTCCAAACTAGGATTGAAAGCAAATAAAATTGATTTCCACTACTTGCAGCATTCAATCAATTAGACAAAGATATAAAAATGAATGTAACTGATACTATAGACTAGATGTCATAAAATTATTACAGATTGGTCTCAAAACCCAATTCTTATAACAAACTACCAAACTAGAAATTAAAAAAACCTGGAACTGCGTGCTCGGCCTGCTGTATCCAAAAAACATAGTCGCCAACGTCGGTGAGGATGATGCCGACATCGGTTGATACCCTGCCACCATCGGTCATCTGGTGGGCAATCTCTACCTACCTATGACTACCTGTGATTGCCTGACTGCCGGTGTCGGTCGCTGATCGGCCAATGTCGGTCTATATGCCGATGCCGATCTCTGTAAAACCTTACCGCTGAACTGTGCCCTTTCCTTTCTCTGAACCTGCTGGTACGGCCTGGTGCCACTCTTGTATGGATTTTGTACCGAACCTGATATGCAAATAAAATATATAAATCTGGAACCTAAACAATGAATAAATACCTGGAACCCTTTTTGCATAGGCTGAACCCTGGTATAATTTGTGAATGGCCTCTAAAGCTCCAGATCTGATCAATATGCCCAATCTGGATTCCATCATGAATCCACCTCTGAAAAGGGCTGGGTTTTCATCCAACTCTTCTCCAATCTACTGAAGGTTTGTGTCCTCGAAGATTTCAGCTGAATCACAGATTCAAGCTTCTTAGAATAATGTTTGTAAATAGAAGATATTAGATGATCCAAATGGTTTGCTTTCCCCTTCTTTTAAAGCCCTCCAGGAAACTTCTAGAAGAAGTCAATTTTATTTCTATAATAATTTAATTAATTAATTAAACTAGTTTAATAGAAAATTGGGGACATTACAGTCCTCCCTTCCCAGAGATTGCTTGTCCTCAAGCAATTCTTTCCAACACCAACTTCATGTATCCCATGTTATTCTCAAAAACTTGCAAACTCTTCTGTTAGAAACACCAGGCTGGAAAATATCTATGACTACATTCACCTTGTTTCTCCTAGAGAGTAGTGTGATAATCCTCAATATGTAATTATCAAATTCACCATCACATACCTTAGACTTAGAAAAGGGCCGTTGCGCTACTCTGATTAACAAACTCTCACAATCCCCATAAGGATGTTGACTTATAATTGGAAAGGAAAATGCCCTGTAACAAATAGAATTAGTTACCACATCACCTTTAAAATGAGACTCCATCCTATGAGATGACCCCTCCTTAGGTCCTCCATCTTGTGCTGCCTTCAAGATAATCTTTCTTCCCCCAGAAAGGAATTCTAACTACATACGGCGGTGATCAATAATGTAGTGCCCAATACCCTGTAACCACTACATGCCCAAGACCACATCATAATCCTCTAAAGGAAACACATAAAAATCATCAGTCAAAGTGTAATTCCCCATCTGAATGCTGAGCTGTGGAATCCATTTGGTACAACCCAATACTGCACCATCTGCCACCTTTACCCCGAAACCACCAAACTTCTCATACTGTAATCCACACCTTCCCACTAACTTCCAGTCAATGAAGTTATGTGTAGCACCTGTATCTACGAAGCTCACTACCCACTTACCCTCAAGTGTACCTTTCAACTGAAAGGCATGAAAGTTAGGATAACTGGAGAGAGTAGCCATAATTACTTTGTCTGATGCCAAAGGCTCTGGGGTGTCTAACTCCAACTGTATCTGATCCTACTCAATATTATCCTCAATGTCCATATCAGGAACCTCCTCATCTCCACACTCAGAAGTTACCTCAATCAAATGAACCTTTCCTTTACCCATGCAACGGTGGCCTGGTTCCCATGGGTCTTTGCAGGAAAAACATAACTTTTTCCTCCTCAAGTCATTCCTAGTCTCCTGATTCATCCAAGGATTTGTAGAGGATGACCCTTCTTTATTTTGTGGTGTGTTGGCCTTTTGTATAGGCCGAGATTTCATAGCTATTTTCTTATCACCCTGATAAGAAGTGGGGATAGTATCCAGTCTCAATGTCACATCAATAGCATCCTTAAGAGTGGCTGGTTGGAAAGCATGAACCAGTCCCTTAAGTCTATCCTGTAATCCTTCAATAAACAACATCACACTCTGTCTCTGAGGCATATCAGGTACCATAACCGTAATACACTAAAACTCATTAATATAAGTTTTTGCATGACCACTCTGTCTAAGATGAGCCAACTCCCTATAGTAAAGTTCTGTATCCTTATGGTCAAACCGTGCAATAAGTCTCTCAGTGAACTCAGCATAGGAGTGAACTAAGGCATGATCCTGGGTGACCAATCCATGGTGCCACCAATCATATGCAATCCCCTCTAGATGTAACACTACAAACTGAATGGCCTCACGCTCAGGCATGGGCCTCAAAGAAAGATATATGTCCAGCTTGTGGACCTAAGCTCTTGTAGTAGTCTCTCCAAAGCTATTATATGAAGCCAATTTAATCTTCCCCATAGCTCTATTGAGGTCATGATTATGTTGTTGCTGTGGTGGTCTATTACCCTGATCTCCCCTGAGTCTCGTTGTGTCTCTACGCTGTGCACAATACTGGGGAAGAGGAAAAACCTCCCTAACCTCTGGGGGTAAAGCTCTCCACTCTACTGTCACTGCTAAAATGGACTCTTAGAACCCCATCTCTGGTAGTTCCACCTATACTGGCTGTCCACCTGGTACAAAATAAGGCATTAATGGTCTATTTTGAGTAGGTGTATGATGATGATGTCGCCTAGAGGAATGATGGGAACTCCGCACTGAAGAACGGGAATGGTGACTATGCTGACTGGACTGATGGGTATGATCACTGCCTGTCACTGAAACTGATCTATTCCTTCTCCCTCTGTGTCTCTCCACCTCTAAACACTCCATAGTATCTTGTAATTGGTCTAGAGCCTAAACAATCCTGGGCTGGGTAGTGATGAGGGTCCTCATCATCTCTCTTTCTTCCTCATCCTGGTTTCTATGGGCATGCCTCTGTTCTTCGGCCATGATAGGTGGCTGTCCTAAACGCAAATCTCACTCGTACTAAGCTCTACTACGTGTAAAATATTTATGGCTTCTATCAAATATTCCAGGATGCATAGAAATAAAATATATTCACCCCTACAGGCTGGCAAGATGCATGGCTCTGATACCACTAAAAGATTCCAAACTAGGATTGAAAGCAAATAAAATTGATTTCCACTACTTGCAGCATTCAATCAATTGGACAAAGATATAAAACTGAATGTAACTGATACTATAGCCCAAATGTCATAAAATTATTACAGATTGGTCTCAAAACCCAATTCTTATAACAAACTACCAAACTGGAAATAAAAAAAACTTGGAACTGCGTGCTCAGCCTGCTGTATCCAGAAAATATAGTGACCGACGTCGGTGAGGATGATGCCAACATCAATCGATACCCTGCCACCGTCGGTCATCTGGTGGGCATTCTTTGCCTGCCTGTGACTACCTGTGACTGCCTGACTGTCGGCATCAGTCGCTGATCGACCGATGTCGGTCTATATGCCGATGCCGGTATCTGTAAAACCCTGCGGCCGAACTGTGCCCTTTCCTTTCTCTAAACCTGTTGGTATGGCCTGGTGCCACTCTTGTACAGATTTCATACTGAACCTGATATGCAAATAAAATATATAAATCTGGAACCTAAACAATGAATAAATACCTGGAACCCTTTTTGCATAGGCTAAACCCTGGTATAATCCGTGAATGGCCTCTGAAGCTCCAGATCTGATCAATATGCCCAATCTGGATTCCGTCATGAATCCACCTCTAAAAAGGGCTCGGTTTTCATCCAAATCTTCTCCAATCTACTGAAGGTTTGCGTCCTCAGAGATTTCAGCTGAATCACAGATTCAAGCTTCTCAGAATAATGTTTGCAAATAGAAGATATTAGATGATCCAAATGCTTTGCTTTCCCCTTCTTTTAAAGCCCTCCAGGAAACTTCTAGAAGAAGTCAATTTTATTTCTATAATAATTTAATTAATTAATTAAACTAGTTTAATAGAAAATTGGGGGCATTACAGGTATCCACTAACTTCAAGTTATACATGACTTCTTATCTAGTGTATATTTTAGCTTCAATGAGAATCTTTCCAAGTCCAACATCAGAAGGGGATATGAGAGTAATCCCTCTGTATCAATACTATTCTCAATTAACATTGAAGGGTTTTATTCATCATTTTAGGAGAGTAAATGATGCTTTATTTGTATTATTCTTATGTCTCTTTGATGCTCACCTAAAAAAAATAAGATTGTCAGATGAGGCTTGGAGAGTGGTAAATTATTCTGGATGCATGTTCTTATAGTTTCCTTCTTTATCATACATGAGGGTTACCTTTTTTCAAGGTAATCCTTATATGCTTCTAAGATTCCCCTCAGACAAACTAGTCTTAATAGAGTTTTGTAAACAAATGTTCTTCGTGCATAATAAATAGATGGAGCTCAAGAAGCCTAGTTTCAAGTTCCCAGTTGAAATTGGTAGGTATTCAATATTAACTGCTATAAAGGCTAGGGTCATGGAAACTGAGATGCATCTTGTAACTATGAAGCAATTTAAGAGAAGACCAAATTTTGACTATAGGATCATGAAAGACATAATTAAGAGGAAACCCCGATTCCATGAACTTGTGATTGAAGATGTTTAGGTAGATTTGAGAATAAAAGAAGATGTCAAGAAGTTGGACTACAACAGGTTATCTCTTGAGTAGATTGAATATCTGGGACTTATTGATATCCCTGAAGATCTAGTGGATAATGGAGAGTTGATTAATAATATGTATAATCCTAAATAGGTTATTAATGCCCCTCTCCCTCCAATCCAATGGTCCCAAAAAGGGCTAACCTCTTTGAGGAAAAGATTTGAACCTATATTGGCAAACACCAATAATTAACTAACAAACAAGGGAACTTCTTTGAGAGAATTCCTCATAGGGTTAGAAAATAAGATTCAAGAGGAAACAATAAGAAAGGTGGAGAACAAGATGAATAATAAAAGTGATGTTCCCTCTTCTTCTAAGCCACATAAGCCTAAGATCATATTTGTGACAAAGAAGTTAAAAGCTATGGATAAAGAGTCTGAAATAGAGGATATGAGAGTTGAGAAATAAAGCACTGAAGAACCAGTCAATGAAGAGATGGAGATTGAAGATAGACCTAAAGATCAATAAGATAAGGAAACTTTGTCCCCACAAGAGAATGTACAACAATAAATGGGAGTCTTTTCCCCCTTGCTCAACACACTGGTTACAACTCCTTTGTCTATTTCTCCTATTAATATTCCCTCTTCTAAATCTCCCTCTCCTTCTGAAATAATTTTTGAAAACCCTAAAAACACTTTTGAAGATATTATTCATTCCTTAGGGTCTATTCCTAGTTTGTCCTCCTCATCTTTTGATATTGGAGATACTTTTATTTTTGATCACTTTGTAAAATGTGTAGGTTTTACTAACACTCCACCTATTGTTTATACTACCAGTGCAAGTGTAGCTTCAGTGACACCAATAACGAGGATAGACCCTACTATGAGTACTTTTGTGCTTCCACCATGGTTGTCAGCTTATACACCAAAAAGGAAGAAACAAGCCATCTCCTTAGATGACTTTGATTTTAATAATCTGGTGCCTGTAAAAGCCAAGACCCCAAAGATTATTTCAAAAATACTTAGGGACAAGGGACACAAATTTATAGAGATTGCAAGACCTCCACAAGATGCAACCATGGAAAATTTTGATATAAATAATTACTCTATCTCTAGAGTTGATTTAGGCAAGATAACTCATGAAAGTGCCAAGAATGATATGTCATCAGCCATGGACATCGTGATTTAGAAATTTAATAGTTGACTACGGTGGTAAGGAAAATCACTTTTAGTTCAGAAGCAATAACTCCTAAGGCCATTTCTATATAAGACCCCATCATTCATAAAGCGAAAAAGACTCATCTTAAAGGAAAAGTACTTGAATAGTACTTAGATAGGATGCATGCACAAGAAATTTCCCTACTTAAAGAGTTATCCAAGAAGATAGATAAAATGAGGAACATAAAAGTAAAACTTGATGATCTCATTGATGTTTCTCAAAATATTGAGAACATAGAAAAGAATCATGATAAATGGGTGGAGATGAGAAAATTGAAAATAAACACTCTAATATCAATTGGCATCATTCTTGATAGGCATTCTTATACTAAAACTAAAGGAGCATTGAGATATATGATCTATGTACTTGAATATTTGATCAATAAGCTTGAAACTACAAGGAAACTCAATGAACAAAGTGATCTCAGTCTTTTGCATAAATTGGAGGAGCTACCTTACAAGCTCATATCACAAGATAACCAATTTATCTCTATAGAAAAAATGATTTGGGAATTTGAATATATGTTCCAAAAAGAGTTTGAAGATAAAATATTTTGGCCACTATGGACAATATTCTGGATAATCAGTTAACTTTGGATAATCTGAAAACCAAGTCAACTAGTCATGCAAAATCAATCACCATAGTAAGAGATGCCATAGTTAGAGCCAAGATGATTTTTAGGAACACTATTGGTCTAGACAGTATCGGGATGCAAGCAACTTTCACTATGTATGATGGTCACATGAATAAAATGGTGATACAAATTGAATCAATTTTTTCCCTTAGTTTACTTTCCATTTTTTAGATGTATTTTTTAAACAATTTTGGAGATATTTACGTGCACTTTTTTCATATGTAATTACATGTAAAAAATAGGAAGTCCCAAGTCAATAAGGACTCTTATTTTTGAATAGGTCAAAGTAGTTAGGTTTTTCCCAAATTTTCTCAAGGCCTCTCCCTATAAATAAAAGGGCCTCTATTATAATGTGGATCTTTTTTAGCTATTGAAGTGAAACTCTACCAAATTGAGGAGCATTTTGAGACTTTGAGTTCAAGTTGTAAATCAAATTTTATCAAGTGAATAGGAAAGAAAGTGATATTTAAAACTTTGTGTTGAAATAAATTTTATTGTATTGGAAATTATTCATATGTCCTTTTCCTAATATGATCTTATCTATTTGATTAAATAGTAGTGTGAGTGAAAATAATCTGGGAGATGTTCTAATGTTGATTGTGGGGACTTTATGCTACAACAATTATCTTTATTTTGTGATTTAGTGTCTTAAAGTAAAAGATATTGAAAAGGCTTTGAAATAATATTATCTTTTGTGATCATTTATTTTGTTATAGTTTTCAGTGAAGACTTTGGGCTGTACCTCATTCTACTATGTTCTAAGTTATAAATCAGTAAAAGAAGCAATGATAGACTTTGTGCTCTCATGGGTTTCTTAGTTTTTTTAGTTAATATAAATAAAGTGTTCATTTATTTTGTAAACATCATTTTTGAAAAAAGACAAATGGATGATATGGTCTCACTCCTAAATTAGTATTCAGTTTAAATTAGTTTGTGATAGTTTATAGGGAACCTCCCCATGCTGAGAGGAGATATTTATCTCATTACACTATGGTTGATATAACCATTTTGCCTTCAGTTAGTTGAAGACAAAATGTTCACCCAAATTTTTTTTGGCAACTTCACTAGGGAAAGAATGCACAATTTGAAGCCTCATGCTCTAAGTTGAAGCATTTCCAGTTATTTTCCATTAGTTTCAAAATTTTGTTGAGTATGTTATATTTTGGCAGATTCATGGTATATGCAAAACAAGATAACTCAAGGTATTATTTATCCTCTATTTGAGTTGATGAAACAAAATAATTTTGATCTTTTACCTCTATGACCTCACCTTCAACAAATTAGGAGTTTTCCTCCTACCAACACTAGGTCTCCAAAATTAGGTGAAGATTCTAGTTCTAGTGCTAGTAGAGTTCTATCTATTCATACTCCACAAAGGTTTGTTATCCCACCTTTTAATCAATGTATCATGGCAGCCCAAGGCCCTTAGGGTAACACTTTTGGTCCTCTAAATTTAACCCCACCTTTGCATGAACTACCCCATAGTTCAAGAAATAATTTTCTAAAGTTCTATGGTGATAGGAAAGTTCACCCTAATGAACACATTATAGCTTTCTGCATATCCTGTGTTGTGATAGGTGTTGAACATGAAGATGTAGTAGTAAGACTTTTTGTAGAAACACTATAAGGTGATGTCATGGATTGGTTTTATCATCTGTAAGCTTAGACTATAACCAATTGGAACACTCTCAAGACCAAGTTTAAATCTAGGTTCAAACCCTATAGAAGATTTTCACACCTTGTTATCAAAACTAACATAAATGAAGAAATATCCACACAAACCTATGCGAGACTTCATTGCTAAATTCAATAAGCTGAGAAATAGGATTCCTGCAATCACTTAGCCAATATCAGAGAATTTTAAGTGTTTCTTTATCAATTCTCAACTTCTTGAAGTGAGTTTTCTATTAAGGTGGGTTGGCCCTATAGATCTTCTTGCAGCTCATATTTTGGCTACCAATGTTGAGTATGATATTATCCTTGTGGGTAAGATAACAAGAGATTCCAATAGGATTATATTTTCCTCTTCTACTAAGAATTCTTCCATAAACACCATTGATCCTATGGTGCAAAAGTTAACAAATTAATTGATAGCTCTAAAAAGGCAAATGTACCAAGGTATGTCTACCCCTCCTTACCAAGATATACCAAGAAGGACATTTCCCAACAATTCATATTAAGGAAATGCTACTAAAAATCAAGGGCAACCCAATCATCTTCCTCCTACATAGGGGAAGTTTGCCATTGAAGTAGCACTGGTCAACTTAGCATTTGGTTATTATGAAGCCAAATATGATTATTCTTTTCAAATTGAGGTGGACAAAGAGAATGGTGGTAATATTTTTGTAGAAGGAGAAGAATAATTACCTGGTGACTCCACCATTTGTTTTCTAAATTACCAATACAAAGCTAAAAAAGAAGGAGAAGTGTATGATGGGGTATATGATATTCTTACTAAGTCCCAAAATTAGTCAACTTAGTAAGTTGATAATGGAAAAGGAAGAGAAGAACCTCAACCATTGTTCTTAATTCCTAAATGGGGAACTTTGCTACCTTTCCAATCAAAGGATCTAGTGGGCAATAAGCAAGTAAGTACATCTAACAATCTTATATCTTTTGCTTCTATGCCTCAAACTAGTACTACATCAAATAAAAATTAGAATGATAGATTTCCTTTCTTTATTCCTAGGTCATTCTAGTTATTTAACATAATATATCATGCTAAGAAGACCAAGATCCAAATGTCTGAAGTTGAGTATTCACAAGCTAATCTTGAATAGTTTTATAGGTTAGCTAAATATGTTAAAAACAAAACCATCCCTATGGGACAAGATTTTCCAAAAGTCACCCATGATTCCTTAAAAAAAAACCTAACCAAAATAATCTTGTCACTACTCCTCTTGTTGCCTCTATAAAAATAGAACCTTTCTATGTTTATCTATTCGTAAATGATCATAAGTTGAGCAATTGCATAATAGATTTTGGAGCCTCTAAAAATGTTATGCACACTAAGGTAGTAGACTCCCTTAATCTCACCTTAATTAAGACTTTTGGGAGATTTTTCTCCATGGAAAATAAGAAAGTACCACTTTTGGGTCAAAACAAATATGCTCAATTTCCATTTATGGCTTTTCTAGACAAGAGCATTAAGATGATAGTCCTAATGGATGATGTTCCAGCTTCTTATGGCATTCTAATCAAACGTAATTTTTACAAGGATGTAGGTGGGGAGTTAAACATGGATCTATCTAAATTAATGATACCTATTAAAGGTGTCATGTAAAATTTTCTTCCTGAGAAAGAGGCAAAATATATTGTTACCCAAATGGAAAATCCTAGAGCTTAAATTTTGTTTTAGTCCTCAGGAATGGGTAATTATTTCCTATCCACTGAAGATGTGTCTAATCCATTAGATGAAATTTCATCAGGTGAAATTTTAGATAATTTAGATAGAGAATCATAAGAGTTTTCAGAGGAAATTTTAGGTAAAGAGTAATCTTCCCTCACTGATGAAGAGGAATCTTCTAAACAATGAAATTCAAAAAACTCAAATTCTAATGAGGTTTAGGTTTTAGAATTTGATGGCAGTTATTCCTCTAACAGTTCTGGAGCTAGAATTGTTTTGATATCCCCACAAGGAGATATTTTCCCTTGCTCATACAAGTTGTAATTTGATAATACCAACAACACTGTTGAATATGAGTCAT
This sequence comes from Torreya grandis, assembly GCA_037957365.1. Lineage (NCBI taxonomy): Eukaryota > Viridiplantae > Streptophyta > Pinopsida > Cupressales > Taxaceae > Torreya > Torreya grandis. The sequence continues at coordinate 201,747 of JARHVA010003885.1, forward strand.
TATTGCTTGGATTGAAATTTGATCATGCTAGAGGTGTTAGGATTCTTCATGCTCAAGGAGATGTTAAATTAATGGTTTGTCAAGTGATAAATTTGTATCAAACCAAAAATGAAATATTGTGACATTATCACAATCATGTATGGGATTATATTGAAAGTTTTGATGCTTTCAATATCTCTATGGTGCCAAGAGAGTTTAACGATCATGCAGATTCATTAGCTATCTCTATAACTCTCATGGTTCCTCATAAAGATTTCAAAGGAAACAAGTACACTATTGAGTTGGTCTTTTGATTAAGTGTACCTGATAATGATGATCATTGCTAGGTATTCAATGGTGATAATCAAATCATTACTTTCTTGGAAAAGATGGATAGCTTTGATGAGCTCTATTTTGAAGGTAGTGAATCTCCACCATATGAATACATTTCCAAAATAGATTCATAAACTGGTGAAGAGTTTATTCAACTAAAAGGGAATAAAATTCTAAAAGGTTTGGTTTCCCTTGAAAATATATTTGATAAGCATGGTAAATATATCAAGCAACAACAACAACTAGATTGAAGTTGCTCTGTGGAATTTGATAAAGTAAATTTGAGTTCAGAAGTAGATCCCAAAATGGTAAACATTGAGAAATGTTGCACTAATGATGAAAAGTTCAAATTCATTACTCTCCTTTATCATTACAATGATGTTTTGGCATATTCTTATGATGATCTAAAGTCCTTCAAGCATAAGGAAATTTAGCATGAAATTCCCCTTAAAATTGGGTCATTACCTCACAAGTAAAAACAAAGGCAATAAAAACCCAAAAATATTAGGTACTATCCTTTTTGAGATTTAGAAGATGTTGAATGCAAGGATAATATTTTTAATTCATCATTCCACATAGATCATGAACATAGTTCTTGTAAGGAAGAAGAATGAAGAAATTCATATTTATGTTGATTTAAGAAATCTCAACCAATCTTCTCTAAATGATAACTACCGCATACCCATCATGGATCAAGTGCTGCAAATGGTAACTGGTTCAAAAATGTTGTCTATGATAATTTTTTTTTTTGAGATATAATCAAGTGGAAGTTAATGAAATAGATCAGTATAAAACTACTTTCACTACACCTTGGGGCACATTTAAATATCACACAATGCCTTTTAGTCTGATTAATTCTAGTCCCACATTAGATAGAGCAATGGACCTTGCCTTCAGAGATGAGATAGGGAAGGTCATTATGGTGTATCTTGATGACTTGACTATTTTGTCCAAACACCATCCTAATCATGCGCACCTTTTACGACAAGTGTTGGAATGTTGTTGGCAAAATAATATTTCTCTCAATCCTAAGAAGTCAGTTTTTATAGTTACAAAAGGTAAAATTCTTGGTCACATTATATCTTGAGGAGGCACTAAAATTGAATCATAAAGAGTTAAATCTATTCAAAGCCTTACTTTTCCTATTAGTAAGACTGTTATTCATTCTTTCTTTGGAAAGGTGAATTTTCTTTGAAGATTCATTCTTGAATTTGTAGGAAAAACCCATCACATCATCAAAATGATGAAAGGTAAGGATAATTTTCATTGTAATTTGGAAGGCAAAGTGGCATTTGAGGATATAAATAAGGCTATTTCTCATGCTCTAGTCTTGGTTTGTCTAGACTATACCAAAGATTTCATAATATACAACTACATTTTTGAACATACACTTTCAACTATTTTGGTTCAGTAGAACAAAGAAGGTGTGGAATCTCCCATATAATTTATGAGTTGTCCTCTCAAATCTCATGAATTTAAATATTCAAACATGGAGAAGCATGCTTATGCTATGGTTAAGGTGGTTAAGCATTTTCGATTCTATATCCTAAATTCACATACTGTTGTTTTGGTGCTTGACACAATAGTAAAGTCTAGTCTAACTCAACAAGAGTTAAATACTAAAAGGGGAAAATGGATTGATAAGATCCAAGAGTTTGATATTTATATCAAGCCTACTAATATTGTGCATGGAAGAGGCTTGTGTTAATTAATTTTTGATAATGTACTAAAAGAGATAGGGGATGAAGAAGTAGAAGTTGAAGACATGCCAACAATTCTTTTTGTTACTACTACTAATGAGTGGTATTCAAATATCACTCCTTTTCTTACCTATGGTGAGTGTCCTACCCATATATATTATAAATAGAAAAGGACTATTAATTCAAAGGCTAAAAATACATCTTATGGGATAATGGTTTGTACAAAAGAAGCTTTGATGGAGCATTTCTTCATTACATGGATAAAGCACAACAAAGTAGACTTCTAGAGTCTCCACAATTTGGCTTGTGGAGGAAATTTGTATACACCCATGATAGCTCAAAATATTATATGAGCTAGATACTATTGACCTACACTATTTAAAGATGCATACAATTGGGTGTGTAGGTGTGGGTTGTGTCAACAATTCATTAGGAAACCTAAGTTGGCCGCATTACTTCTCAAGCTAGTGGTGATTGAAGAACCTTTTCATCAATGGGGCATCAAATTAATTAGTAGTGTGAACCCACCATCAAGTGTTACACATGAATATGTTCTCACCATGATAGACTATTTTACCAAGTGGGTGGAAGCCATCCTAGTTAAGCATGCTATTTCAAAAGTGTTATGCAATTTCCTTAAGGAAAATATTATTTCCCAATTTGGAGTTCCAAACAAGATTATAGTAAACAATTATACCTATTTCTATTCCCATGATATTATTAACTTTTACTAAAAACATGAGATTATTCTTTCCCACTCCTCAGAATACTATCTACAAGGAAATGGTCAGGCAAAATCAAGTAACAAGAATCTGGTTACTATTATCAGGAAACTGGTAGATGAGAATCAAAGAGCTTGGCATAAAGTGTTGTTTGATGTTTTATGGGTAGATAGAGTACCCCTAAAAGGGTAATAGGTATGTCACCATTTCAACTTCTATATGGTCTGAATGTGGAGATACCAATTACCTTGGAATTTCTAGCACTAAAGTTGGCAAAGGTAGTGGAAGATCATACTTTTGAAAGTTCTATTGATAAAAGGATCATGTACCTAGCTGAATTAGAGAAGTAATGAAATATGGTAGTGGACCATATCACTGAGCATCAAAGTTAGGTAAATAAAATCTTTGAAAAGAAATCAAGGACTCTTGATTTTCAGAATGGAGATTAAGTCTTATTATGGGACAAGAGAAGACAACCAAAAAGAATGCATGGAAAGCTCGATTCCTTGTGGAGAGGTCTATTCACCATTAATCAATTCTATGGTGGAAATATCTTCTTTATATAATATCAGGATGGAACACTATTCTTATTGTCTCATAGCAGGCAACATCTAAAACACTTCAATCCTTGAAGTATCAGATAAGTTCATTTATACATTTATATAGTTTTTATATTTTTATTTTTGATTTGTTTTGTTTAGTCTTTTGTGTCTTTTTATTTTTGGTAGCTTGACTATGTATCCCAATGGCATAGATAAAGGCACTTAGAGACTATATTCTTCTCCCTTCGATCATTTCAAAGTTTGATCGATGGAAGTTACCCAATTGGAGCCATTTGTTGTTCCTAAAATTAGCTACGCCCATTTGGTGGACAACTCCTATGAAACTTGTTCATTTCATAATCTACACTCTAATTTTGTTGATTGAGATATGATTATCTTGATCTCAAGTGAAGTTTTTTGACATCTTAGGAAAGTTTACGACAATACCCTACCATGATTTTTCAAAAATCATGAAACCTATTGTAGTCATAAACTGATCAAAATGTTAATTTTGATCATTTTTAGAGTGTTAGTGAATTTTTGTTTTTCTTATTAAGGTCAACACTTTTTACTGCTCTTACATGAGTTTTGTTTTTCACATGCTTGAGTGGTACTTTTTCCCACCATTCCATGTTCTTATTTCTAGGCACTTTTCAAGGTATAAAATTTCACCACCTGAGTAAGATCTTGAACTTCAAGTGGCATTAATGGCCACTCATGTCAAACATCAAAGGCTTGTTTCCAAGCATTTAAATGTGTTATTTTATTTGTTTTTCATTATCATTTATTTTATCAAAGTTTTCTAGTTGATTCCTTGACATCTTTCTGTAACCGCTCAACTGTGGTAATGGATGAAGATTTCAAATTTGCCACCACCAGACTTAGGGTTTTGAACTTTCCAGGTAAGTTGTTTTTGACTTCTAGGGTTTCATTTTTTGAGTGATATCTATTGAAGATTTATATTTTCATTTTGATTCATATTGTGTGTCGTTGACCCTTGTTCTTTCATTTTTTTTCCCTAGTGAGCCTTACTAGTGAAATCTACCAACCTTAATTCATGCCCTAGGGTTTTGATGAGTCATCAGTGGTTTGACTCAACTAGGTTTTCTCCCCAACATGTTAGTTAAAAACAAATTCTTCCCAAGACATTGTGATGATGGCTTTTTTTATCCACTCTCACATGTACCTATTATGATCAAGTCAAAAGTAGAGTCAACATTTTTCACCACTTAATTATTTTGAGATGTAATCAAGTGAAAGTGTATGGGTAGTGAGATCTACTACCCTTACATGAAAAACCTCCAACTTCTATAATATACATTAGTGGTGAAAATTGCCACACAAACATTTCTCTCATTACCTGTAGTAGTAGTGAATTCCACCACTTGAACATCAACAACAAAACCATACCAATATGAAATGTCAGAAAATTTTGCCATTGCTTCATAAAACTTGAATATTCCTCACATATAAGGGAAAAAATTTTCACTTCCCATGCAAATATTCTCTTAAATTTTCCTAACTTTGGGATATTTTCATTTTTTTTAGCTTGCTTTCCTCTAGTTTTTTGGCCTGATCACACTAGTCTTAATGGAGTTATGCAGACAAATGATCATCATGCATAATAAAAAGATGGAGATCAAGAATCTTGGTTTTAGGTTCTCAGTTGAAATTGGTTGGTATTTAGTATTAATTGCTATGAAGGCTAGGGTCATGGAAATTGAGATGTAGCTTGTAACTATGAAGCAATTCAAGAAAAGACCAAATTTCGACTAAAGGAGCATGAAAGAAATAATCAAGAGGAAAACCCAATTCCATGAACCTATGACTTAAGATGTTTGGGTAGATTTGAGAATAGAAGAAGATGTCAAGAAGTTGGACTATCATAGGTTATCTCTTGAGCAGATTGAATATCTGGGACTTGTTGATATCCATAAGGATCTAGTGGATAATCAAGAGTTGATTAATAATAGATATAATATTGAATAGGTTGCTAATTCCCCTCTCCCTCTAATCTAATGGTCCCAAAAAGAGCTAACCTCTTTGAGGAAAATATTTGAACCTATATTGGTAAATACCAATAATTGGCTAGTAAACAAGGGAATTGCTTTGAAAGAATTCCTCACAGGGTCAAAAACTAAGATTCAAGAGGAAACAAGAAGAAAAGTAGAGAACAAGATGAAGAACAAAAGTGATGTTCCCTCTTCTTCCAAGCCACATAAGCCTAAGATCATATTTGTGACAAAGAAGTCAAAAGTTATGGAGAAAGAGTCTAAAATAGAGGATATGAGAGTTGAGAAACAGAGCATTGAAGAACCAACCACGAAAGAGATGGAGATTGAAGATAGGCCTACAAATAAACAAGAGAAGTAAAATTTTTCCCCACAAGATAATTTACAACAAGAAATGGGAGTCTCTTCCCCCTTGCCTAACACACCTATTACAACTCCTTTGTTTGTTTCTCCTATTAATATTCCCTCTTATGAATCTCCCTCTCCTAAAATAATTTTTGACAATCCTCAAAACACTTTTTAAGATATTCTCTATTCCTCAGGGTCTATTCCTAGTTTTTCTTCCTCATCTTTTGATATTGGAGATACTTCTATTTTTTATCACTTTGTAAGAGGTGTAGTTTTTACTAACACTCGACCTATTGTTTCCACTACCAGTGCAAGTGCATCTCTAGTGATGCAAACAATGGGGATAGACCCTAATATGAGTATTTCTATGCTTCCACCATGGTTGAAAGATTATACACCAAAAGGAAAGAAATAATTCATCTCCCTAGATGACTTTGATTTTAATAAGCTAGTGCTTGTAAAAGCTAAGACCTCGAATAAGCTGAAGATTATTTCAAAAAAACTTGGGGATAAGGGACACAAATTTATAGAGATTGCAAGACCTCCACATGATGCAACCATGGAATATTTTGATATAAATGATTAATCTATCTCTAGAGTTGAGTTAGGTAAGATAATTCATGAAAGTTCAAACAATGATATGCAGTCAACCATGGACATCCTGATTTAGAAATTTGACAAGGAGAAAGAAATTAAAGATCACTAAAAAGTAATGGTGGAATAGTTGACTGTGATGGTAAGGAAAATCACTTTTAGTTCAGAAGTAGTAACTCCTGAGGCCATTTCTATAGAAGAGACCATCATTCAAAAATTAGAAAAGAATCATCTCAAAGGAAAAGTACTTGAAGATTACTTAGACAGGATGCATGTACAAAGAATTTCCCTACTTATAGAGGTATCTGAGAAGATAGATAAAATGAGGAAAGTTAGAGTAGAACTTGATAATCTCATTGATGTTGTTTCTCAACATATTAAGAGCATATAAAAGAATCATGATAAATGGGTGGAGATGAGAGAACTAAAAATAAGCACTCTAATATCAATTGGCATCATTCTTGATAGGGATTCTTATACTAAAACTAAATAAGTATTGACATATAGGAGTCGTTTGATTAATTGTTTGATCAATGACCTTAAAATTGCAAGGAAACTCAGTGAATAAAGTGATCTCAATCTTTTGAATAAATTATAGGAGCTACCTTGCAAGCTCATATCACAAGATAACCAATTTATCTATATAGAAGAAATGATTCAATAATTTTAAGATATGATCCAGAAAGAGTTTGAAGATAAAACATTTTCAATGGCCACTATGGAAGATATTCTAGACAATCAGTTAACTTTGGATAATCTAAAAACCAAGTTAACTAGTCATGCAAAATTATTCACCATAGTAAGAGATGCCATAGTTAGAGCCAAGATGATTTTTAGGAAAACTTTTGGTCCAAACAATATCGGGATGCAAACATATTTCACTATGTACGATGGTCACATGAAGAAAAATGGTGATACAAATTTAAGAAATTTTTTCCCTTAGTTTATTTTTCATTTTTTAGATGTACTTTTTAAACAATTTTGGACATATTTACATGCACTTTTTTCATATTTAATTTAAAGTAATATATCGGAAGTCCCAAGTCAATAAGGACTCCTATTTTTGAATAGGTCAAATTAGTTAGGTTTTTCCTAAATTTTGTTAAGGCCTCTCCTTATAAATAAAGAGGGACTCTATTGTAATGTGGATCTTTTTCAGCTATTAAAGCAAAACTCTACCAAATTGAAGAGAATTTTGAGACTTTGAGTTCAAGTTGTAAATCAAATTTTATCAAGTGAATAGGAAAGCAAGAAATATTTCAAACTTTGTGTTGAAATAACTTTTATTGTATTGGAAATTGTTCACATATCCTTTTCCTAATATGATCTTATATGTTTGATTAAATAGTAGTGTGAGTGAAAATAATCTGGGAGATGTTCTAAAGTTGATTGTGGGGACATTGTGCTATAACAATTATCTTTAGTTTATGATTTAGTGTTTAAAGTAAAAGATATTGGAAAGGATTTGAACTACTATTATCTTTTGGGATCATTTTTTTTCACATTTTTCGGTGAAGAGTTTGGGTTGCACCTCATTCTACTTTGTTCTAAGCTATAAATCAATAAAAGAAGCAATGACAGACTTTGTGCTCTTGTGGGTTTCTTAGTTTTTTTATTTAATATCAAGAAAGTGTTCTTTTATTTTGTAAACTTTATTTTTGAAAAAAGAGAAATGGATGATATGGTATCACCCCTGAATTAGTATTTAGTTTAAATTAGTTGGTGATAGTTTATAGGGAACCTCCCCTTGCTGAGAGGAGAGATTTATCTCATTACACTATGGTTAATATAACTATTTTCCCTTTAGTTAGTTGAAGAAAAAATATTCACCCAACAAAATTATATTGTTTTCATTCCTTTCATAAGAAAATATTCAAACTGGAGTCTCAAATTTGACTTTTTATTCTAAGTGTTTATATTCAAAATTCATTATTTCAACTTGGTTACTCACTAGAAAAATATTGGGAATAAATGAAGGACTGAATTCATATTTTTCCTATAAATAACATAAGTTTGGAGAACTAATATAAATTTTTTACACTAAGTTTTTTTAATCAAAATAGATTGCATTAACTTGGTTTACTCATTAGCAAAAATTTTTGGAGAAAATGGAGACTTCAACTTTTTATGACAATAATATATTATCATAATATAATTATTACTAATATATTTTATAAATATTATATAATAATAATAATAATAATAATAATAATAATAATAATAATAATAATAATAATAATAATAATAATAAATTAATCATAACTTTCTAAATTTGGCATTATTCCCATGTCTTTTGTGGAAAACTTTTATTGGTACAAAATGTTAGTAGGGATATTTTTAAAAGTCTATAATATTTTCATTTTTAATGCATTTCAATAGTACATTAACAATAAAAATTTATCTATAATTATTAAAATCATTTCCAAAATTCTATAAAAACACCCTAAATAATATTAAAATAATTTGGTAGGTCAAAATTTATAATTTTTATAATAATATTAAGTGACATCAAACACTTTGATTGACTAAGAATATAAAACTAGATTACTTTTTTATTAATATAATTTACAATTTTTTTCCATGTCACATTGTTAATTTTTTTAATTTAATTTTCATCTAATATGTTTTATATTTTTTATTTTATCTCACATTATTTATTTTATGTAATATAGCATTGATGTCTCTTGCATTTGAAAAGGATGATCAAGTGTATTTATTTTCCAAAGGCACCAAAGTTATAGAGGGTCAAGTGTATTGAATAATAAGGAGAACATATTATAGATACATGGAAAGGATATTTGTCATTATTAGTGTCAACATGGTATTGGATGGAAAAGTAAAATTTCCATTTTTAGTTGTTGAATTTGAAACTTTGGTAGATGTCAAGAATCAAGGATACCATTTCCTAAGAAGAGATAGAATTGTCAATGCACACATACTCACCAATTCCATAAATTCATAGTGATATAACATATAGTGACTTAGAGGACGATAGTGATACCATATAACTAGAGGGAGATTATAGTGATGACATTCACAACACCTAGATCAATACAGGGCCTAAATATAGAGCTAATTTTATTACAAATAATGCAGTTTTCAAATATAAATGTTTTTGAAAAAATGATGACATAGCTCAAGGGTTTATAATTAATGTTATATAAGATCATAAAAATAATGAAGAGATATAAAAACCATTGAGTTTTGGTGTGATGGTAAAAATATGGAAAATTATTATTCTAAATGCTCAAACTTGATACAACCCAAGAAATTAATAGTTTGGCTAGTTAAAAAATTAGTTTTCCATGAAAAAAGAAGTTAAATAATTGTTCAATGGATTGATAAATCAAATGGTTAATCCCTTGTATAAGGTGGAAAACATAATTTCATGTTCATGGGTGTTGATGTCAAATTGATCCATTTGTGCTCATATGTGACCAAATATGTTTTACAGGGGATAATTACAAATGTTATTCAAGGAGACATGGTATAATTTAAAGGATTGGATAAAAATAATTTGATGTGAATATTGATATATTATTAAAATATCATATAAAAGGATGTTCCATATCTAAAGGATCTCCCATACATGGCATCCTATAAATTGGCCAACATGGATGGTTCTAAAAAGTCCCCGAAGAGGTTAACATTAACATGTGGGATGTTTTATTAAATATACAACCCAAATTGGTATATACAATTTATTTTGGTTCCATTAATTATAAAAAATCAAAAAAAGTGATAAAAATATCCTACAATTCTCAAAAATATAAAAAATTGAACGTCACCCTACCCAATTCACCATATAGAAAAGTTGATGAGGATAGTGTTAGCCAAAGTTTGTCTACCATTACCTAGATTCATTAAAAACTTGTTTGTCATGCCTCATGACCTTTTTCATAATCCATTACATGATTTATAAGGTCTTAAAATGGTATTTATAAAGTCTTATTAGCATAAAATAAGCTTAATTTGACAATATTAAGGTAATGCATTATATTAAATCTTATGCTAGTCTAGTCATAAAATGGTGTAAAGAGGTTGGTAAAAAATCTGTCATATGTTCAAAAGTACCTCTAAAATTAATATCATGTTTTTACCACTTTGCATGAATATATCACATTTTTTTAGAGAAGTTAAGGTTCTTTTATAGAGTTTAAGGTAAAGTGTTATATAAGGGAAAAGTGCATATAGTCAAAGTTTAATGCATGAGAAAGCCTAAAGAGATCAAATATCTGTCAAATAAACTTTTCCAACCTTATATAGAAGTTGCATAACTTGAAAATATTTTAGGAATGTCGTATTATGCTATTTTTATAGGTTTAGTGCCCAAATGAGAGAGAATCACTCCTTTGTAGGCACTTACACAAACTTCGAAGATCCACTTTCCACTGAAAATGTCTTAAAATTTTTTATTAACCTTCCTAAATAAATATACATGAATATAAATATTTCATTGGTATTAAAATTATAATATTTATTTAAAAACTTAATTTGCCTCTCAGCAAACTAGTAAAGGACAAATTCATATGTTCATTAAGATATATGAGAGAGAGTCATGGCCTGAGCTTGTGGTAAGAGTAAATGTGACTAATGTAATGTAATTTAGTTTTTTGACATTGGATCTCATATTAGTTCCTCAATATTTATGAGCAATCATTAAGATCATCAAGTGGTCTTAATCATCACTTAAACCCCATAGGCTCAATTTTATGTAATTTGGAGCTAGTTGGAGCATGATATGCATTGTTAAAGGTATTTATGGGTATGTAAAACCATATAAAACCTTTTACATCAGGTTAAAATGTGTGAAAAACCAAGTATGAATAAAATATTACATGTGGGATTGTTTATAGCGTTTGCACTTCAAAGTTTGGAAGTTTTATATGGTTCAATGCATACCAATGATTTTAAAATGTATTTCACCATAATATAAATGTATTAAAATATATTACTCATGATTGAGTACCTTAAAAATATATACAAAAAAACATATAGTGGTTTTATGCCAAGAACTATGTCATAGCCTGCTTACACAGAGTTGACTAAAAGGTGAAAATATGCTTTTCTAGTATCGTTTTAAGGTCAAAAAATTATGCATAAGGTTATAGGTAAAATAAAGGAGTTTATTCATAGTCAATATGAGTAAAATATACAAGTTATAAGGCCTTAATAATTGTAAATGTAGACCTACATGTCTACATACATGTAGGTCCCATTTTCATATCAAATGTATGGGTTTTATGTTAGAAACTGTGTAAAGGATGAGATAAATGTGGGAGTTTTTTGTAAATATTTTAAATGTGTGTGTAGTGGATTGGATACAAAATACGACATTAGAATACCATCTTGATATTTAGTATTCAAAATGTCCAAGTAGGCCTAGAACAAGCACACACAATCATGTCTAGTCAAATGAGGAATACATTGAATTATGTATAAAAATATGGATTTTGAAAACCTATGGGGTGAGAGTAATTTAATTTATATAATATTGGATAAATTTAGGTAAAATGAATAAAATTTGATCTCAAAACCTAATGTCTAAGTGGTTTAAATGGTGACACAGGCCTGTGTACGAATCTAAGAAGATTTGAAAATTTTGGATGAATAAGAGTGCAGGGTAAAGTATTGAAAAGTTTTTATAATTTATGCTGAGAAAAATATTATTACTCTACCCTTGTATAATATCAAGTCTCAATCCATATTATATATAGACCTAGAAGGACACTTATAGGCCAGTTAAGAATTACAACCTCACTTTCAAGCCTTGGAAGTAAAATGTAATGTGTGCATCATAATTGGGGTTTGGATGAATGATATATTTATATGGAATAAATTTGAATAAATTAAACCTTAAAAATATAAAATAATTTATATAATGAGAAAGCATATTTACAATGTATAGTCATATAGTCTCATCAAACCTACAATCTGGCCTGTCATGAGCATAAGTGAAGATAACATTAGTTGCAGGGATTTGAATGAATGTTAAATAAACATTGAAAAGTATAAGGGATTTATTTAAGTTTTTTTAAGAAAAAATATTTAGTTGGAGACTCACTTTATAACTCCAACATACCCGTCTCAATGACTAATAGTTAAGGAACCAACACTACATAGACATGCCTGTGTAACAAATGTATATATACCTATATATTATTGACTATTTGAGGGTGAATTAGAAGAATAAAGGAATTAATAATGTGTATATTACTTTAATGAATAATTATATGAATTTATTAAATATTCAACAGTAAGAAAAATCTCAAACACATGCTTTATAAGGTCAAACTTGGCAGTTTTCTTAAAAACCCTAGCATTAACCAATGAAGGCTAAAAGATGTATAATGAGGTAAAATGGTAATAATAACATTGGAACAAGTCAATATAGATGATTCAGGCCTCACTGAGGTGTTTTAAGGTCAAAACCAAGAAATTATGTCCTTTTTCACCCATTTAACTCTCTTTAACCTCATAGTTGAAGACTTCCTCAGCCCGATAGGCACCTTCTCAAGATTGTAATAGTATGGAGGTTTTGAATTGTATCTAAATATAATTTTTGTGTTAGGATACATTTTATAATTTCAATTTGTGTCATTAGTTAATTGATCAAGGCACTAGGCTTTATGAATCATTGTTAAAATGATATTCATGTTCTTGGCTACCAAGAAAACTAGTAACAACCAATTGAGAGAGATTGGTTTCCCAAGTGATTAAGATGAAATAGATTGACATTGATATAACTTGTACATAATTCCTCACTCAAATAATAGTATCACCAGGATACTTTTCTATGCCTACAATTGTATGAAATCGTTAAATGTTGTGTTTTATAGAGATTTTAGGCTCAAAATAGGGTATTTGACCTCATGGGAAGATGTAAATCATTGGATAAGATGGATTGAGGTGTATTATGTCCCTATAGGCCCAAAATTATTTACATATATCCCTAAATGTATTCAAACAAGTTTGATTCTTGAAGGCAATGTGAAAAAATGCTTGTGAAATTTTAGGTTTTTTGGCCATTTCATGGTTCACCTATCTACACAAGATATCAAGTCCTCAAATTTAAAATGGAACATGGTAATGGTATTTTAAAATTTAATCAAACACTTATTTTTATTTTCAAACTTTTTGGATAATATTAGACCCAAAAATTAGTTTCTAGGCCTATAATCCTAATTAAAGCCTAATTAGAGAGAAAACAAGATAATAAGTATACATTCAATCATGGTTATGACATGAAACATGGTATTTAGATATAAGGTAATACTAGGTGGAAAAACCTATTCCTATTTTTCTAATATCATTTATGCATTGTCCTACAAAAGGAGCTTTGTGTGTTTTTAAGGATATAAAGAATTGAAAGCTACTAAGAGATTAAGGTACAAAATGAGGTCTTGGTGAGTGTTTTATGGATTAATGTGAGTTTGTTTAGGTTTTTTTATGACTGATATATGCCATCCATGAAGATATGTTTCAATCATAATGACAAAATTAATAGTTGGCACTTATAAGTAAGCTGAGGCCTAGAAGAGTTAAGGAGTTTCAGGAGACCTAAAGAGTTAATTGATTATCACCACTAAAATGTTAGGTTATAATACATCATAAGTATATAAAAGTTGTCAGATATAATATCAATAATGTAACTCAACATGAATTGATGATGAAGTATTCCAATTGTCACCTCATAAGCCAAGAGAAGGACAATTTTGAAGAGCAAAATCAAGGTGTCAAGCAAATTTTGAAACTCCTACACCATTGGAATAATAAGCATATTAAATAGAGAAAGACATGTCTTGATGACCTGTTCAAACTATTTATAACTCATTTATTTATTGTAACTATCATTGAGTACTTATTAATGGCTCCTTTTTATGTCCTTCTCTCTCCTCTAGTCTCATTTCTCTATAAATGGATCCTTGTTTGGAAATGTATGTATCCTCCACCTAGGTATGACAAAGCCCTTCTAATTTATATTCCTTTAATAAATGAGAAAAAAAAAATTTACCTCCTTATATGGTCGTACTTAGTGTATGTGTGTATTATTAGTTGATCTTGTCAAGTGATTTGAGTTGTCTTCTTTGGCATGTTGTACTTTTCTAACAACTAGATATAGTTTGAAAGCTTTTTTTTTCAGGTCATGTGAAGCACGTAATTTTGGTACAAGGGTTGAGTGAAATTTTTTATTAACTAGTGTCCTCTAATACCTCTTAATTAGTCCTTTTATCCTTGGCATCTATCATAACCTTCACATTGAAATATTAATGTGAGAGATTCAGATTAGGAGAAGTGTATGTTAAAGTAGTTTTCTTGGTCTATAAGTACACATGAAGCTAGTTTTTAGAGATAAAATATTTTTTGTATCATTCCCATTTATTTTATTTAATGTTATATTTATCCCTTTTCCTTGAAATTTAGTAGTGTATAAGAGCCTCATTGATACATTAAGGGGAGCTAGCCCTATAACCTTGACGTTTGATCAATTTAAAGATTACCCACAAGCTAGGAATGATACCATTGCATAGCTCAAGTTGAGAGGGATTGAATCACCCTCTCAAGGGTGAAAATTTGAGCTATAAAAAATAGAAAATGTTTAATGCATTTAGATGAAGTGTAAATGTGGAATATCATTGGTGCAAATAATATTGTCTCAAAAAATTGCCCATTGTTTCAGTCAAAGTTATATGGTACAAAATTATAGCTCTAAATGAAGAGGCCATAAATAAATTTGTCTTATATGAATTAATAATGAATGCCAACATTAGTGTGGGTGAGGAATATATTTAAGTACGTAAAATCAAATTTGATGGGATGGATGTTTGCAATAATGAATGGAAAAACTCTTATTCGTACCCAAGGAGCACCTTCTACTCATAAAGTGACTAGATAAATGGTGAAAGGCATGTAATAAATGGTAATACTAGGAAATGGAAACAAAGATTGAATACGGCCATAAAAATTTCTTGCAAATCAGTAATGATTGAGATAAATTCAAATATTTATCCACATTTTAATTTTTATTTAGGACACAATAAAATTAAAGTTTCTAAAAGAGTACTTCATGCATCTTATACCCATAATTTAATGCAAAAGAAGAGTAATAAGGAGCTTAAAATTTTAAACCTTCCTCCTGTGTCATAGCCAAAATTTGGTAAGATAATGAAAAAAATTTAAACATGTTTTTATTATCAAAACTAATTTATTCTCCAAGTGTGATTATTGTACAAATATGGATAACAAATGTAGAGATTCCATACACCCAAAATCACTTTCAAAACTTGAAGAGCAATAAAAATGACATAATGAACACATTCAAATTTGTCATGTGCAATACTATTCCAAAAGATTATAATAAAAATAATAGCCTCATGTATTCTAAATCATTATGCATGATAATATGAATGTAATTATAATTTAAATATCAAGGACAAAAAATAAATCTACATAAATAAGTAATGTTATGAACCTCCTAATTGTTTTTACTATAATGCTCACACATGGACACAATACTAGGGATTTTGACTAGTTTGGCCTATCATTTATTAAACGTGGAGAAAATTACATACCCACATCATTGGATTTATTTTTTAATAATATTTAATAAACTATCATTGATGAATATAGGGATTTATTTTATGATAGTATTAGATAATTAAAACATCCTTCTATGATGAACTATTATAAAATGAAGTGCATGAAAAATGTGAAGGGTACAAATATAATTTTTTTTCTATTTTGAAGAAATTAGTGTTGCTAGTTAAAATTATTAATTAAAAAAAATCCACCAATCCTCAATTTACAACTAGATAAATATTTGAGAGTTAACAATAATCCTATCCTATTTTAATTTGCTTCTATACTGATAGAAATAAGGGTATTCAACATTGTATATGTAATCTTCCTTCTAAAAAGACACACTCTTGAGGATATATATGGTTCTTTTGGAAGATCATCAACATAATTAAGGAAATTATACGCTTTTTATTTTCCAAATATAATGGACACCTACATAACATTCCAAGGGGATCAATTACATTCACTCCTTACCTTATTAAGTAAGTATATGACTTCAAGTCCTTTGTGGATCCATAGTTGTTAGATGGAAACCACAAGATCGTGCATATTAAAAAACCTAAAATGTTAAGGTTCCATTTCATGGATGACATTACTGGTGTTGGAATATAAAGTAGTAATAAAATATCTATAGTGGTCTCATCCAATCCCAATCTAGTGTTTAGATTATAATGGTGTATCAAACTCGTTGGAAGGAAAACATATTATGGCACCATTTAGAGAACTCAAAGAGATTGAATGTCAAGGTATATTTTTATTGTTGGTATTAAATATTTTTTTTATCATTGATGCCAAAGATAAGATAGTTATCATTAATATCAAGACCAGAGTTGAGGCCATACATGATGAGATGATATGTGTCAAAGAGGTCTCATGAAAAGAGAAAATTTGAAGGAAACATCTTGTATCTCTATTGAGAGATAATTTTAAGGCAACCTAGTAATCCTTCAAAGGTTTATGGCATGTAAAATTCAAGATCATGGTATGAGGTAAGCTACTATTATGTACTAGGTGTCATAAGAAGGCTACTCTAGTCTTGAGATAAGGTATATGCACGAAGCATAGTAAAATATTGGTGAGTTATGTAAGTAAAATAATGAGATATTATACAAAGTTTTTTAAACATTAGAAAGAGGTAAATAAGCCTTGAGATGAGTTTTAAGGTCAAGATTTGAGGTCTAGTCCTTATTTAAGAGACCTAGTGAGGATACACAAGCTTGGTAACATGATGAGGTAAGTAGTCTATGAATTTTATTAATAAGGTTGGTATCATGTGATCATGGTTTGAGTTTATTTTAAATTTGGGTTAGGTATCTCTAATAGTACAATGGGTTTCAAGGTATAATCATGGTCTAATTATGAATGGCAGTTTAAGGTATATTATGCCAAGAGACCTAATGTGGTCTAATGAGGGGTGAAGTTAAATTAATAAGGTGCCAAAGATATTTATATCATTAAAAAAAGTATTATAGTTTGTGTTAAGTGTTTTTACAGAGTTTGAGATCATATCTTGAAGAAAAAAGCATGAAAACTAGTGTTGAAGTCCTCTATGTGTATAGACTTTGGTGTTACAGACTTGAGAATGAATTTATTATGCTTGTTGGCATGGGAAAATTTTGCATGATATCTTGATAAGATCATGTAAGTTGGGTAAGGTCCCTAGATTGATTTTCTTGGCATTGGTTTTGGATTTGATGGGTAATCCTTTATGAATGATTGATAATAAGGGGAACCAGTGAAAACCCTTCTAAAACCCTCATAATGAATTGATAGTAAATATATTGTTATTTATGGATTAAATTTTTTTTTTACCTATTTTTATTTTTTTAACATGTAAATTACTCTTCTAGTTTCCTCTAAGTGGTTTGTATTTGTCATAATTTTGATGTAACAAGCAGGGTTAACTAAGTCAAAGCATGAAAATTTATGGAGGATGATGTGTGATACTTATTTTTTATTATAATATAAGTTATAATGTAGTTTTTAGACCTAAAATATGATAAACTGGTCATGAAATTTGGCTTCTCACTAAATAGGCCTAATGAGCAAGACAGTGAGAAAACTAGGCAAGAATGAGAATGAGATTAGGGATTGGTTATAGAATATTAGGGATGGATAAAAATGCATGGGGTAATTTTTAAATACTTATTAATAATATTCCCTTGGTTTATAATTTTTTATTATTCACATACAAAATCAAAACATTTTCTTCAAAGTGACCTATCTAACACACTGAAGTTTGTGTAGGGTGAAGATGTGAGATTAGTCTATAAGACCAATATTGATATTTAAATATAAAAAATATATATTATAAGATGTTATAATTATTATTATTTATAAATATAACTCATTTTAATATAAAAAAATTTTCACACAAGTGTTCTAAATCTTGATTCTCATGACTGTGTTTTTGGAGCTATAGGCAACTTTCTATGTGTGAGTGAGAATGTTGTTTCTAAGTCATTTTAAACTAATTTTAAGTATATAAGGCTCATTAAGGTATTATATAGTTATCATTTTTTTATTTTAATATATTTATATTCATGATAATTCCATTTTCAAGTATGGAGATTCAAAGGCTATTGACTATATGTTCATAGTGTTTGGCAATTATGATTAAACCTTTTACAGGAGTGTTCTTGAGGGATTTTGGCCTATGTGGTGAAGACTAAAGAAATTTAGGATGGTTTTTAGGTCATAAATATCATATAAATTTTATTTTATTTTTGGGTTATGTGGTAAATTTTATTATATACATCATATTTGGAAGACAAACTTTATGGTAGTATGAAGGCTTAAGTACGAGTAGACCTAATTGTTTGATTTAAGGAGTGAAATGAGATAATGGTGTTGGATAAATAAAAATATATTATAAAGTGTATATTAAAGTGAAATTTGAGTTTTTTAATTAATTTTTTGAGTCTCTAGGTGTTCCAAGGAGGCCTATGTGAAACATGTGCTTAGAGAAGGCCTAATTGCATTAGGTCTCTATTAGGCCTAATGGTGGTTTTATCCCTTAAGGGTAATGGACGACCTATGTGGTAGTTTTTTCACTTATAATTTTTTTTTATGATATATTATAAATTTTATCCAAGTATTCTTAGGTCATTTTATGACCAAGATGGGTAAGATCAAGATTCAAGTATAAAGACAAGGCCTAATAGGCCTAAATTAACTAGTTAGAGATTTGAGCATATGAGTGAATGATATAGAGTTTTAGAAAATAGGTAAATGTATTTAATATAATTATATATATGTGATGATTATGACATGAATATATAATTTTTATTATATGTTTATTGATAAAGGTCATCAAGACCTAATTCTACCAAGGAAAGGGATAGTTGAGTGAGAAGGTCTAATAGGCCATTTGAGAGAGATAGAAGAGTGAGAAGAGAAAAAAAAGGAGACAAAATTTAGTTGATTGATAAATATGTGTCTATAGTTGATCATATTTTCAAGGTATCTGAGTTGGTATTGGGTTACCTAGGGGGTTGGATCCTCCTTGCAGGTTAGCGCTTGCTAAAGGACTAGTTGAGTTGGTGCTTGACTAGTGAGGGGTTGGTGCCTCACTAAAATTCTGATTCATTGCTTATAGGAATGTATTAAAAGATATTAATTAGTATTTTTTATCTTCCAATAGGGTTTTCCACATATATTCTATGCTCTCATGTTATTTTCTTTGAAAAATGCTTGTGTATGCATTAACTAATATATGCATGTGAATGAATGCTTCATAAATTTTAAGTGAAATTGAAGGATTATTTTTATGAATCTGATCCATAGCATATTAATATATATAATTATAACATGTATGATATTAAAATGTACTAAAATAATATATTTAACATTAGGGAACAAACACATTGGGTAGAGGTAGAGAATATTGCCTTTCAAAGATAAAGTATTGGGAAAATGTTTTATGTGATTTGGATAGAAAATTTATAAATTTTATTATGATTAAAAATTATTTTTATTTTCCATAAAAAATCCAAGAAAAATACGTATATGATAAAATATTAGCTGAAGACACAAATTTTCATAGGGAAGACTACATTATTTAAAATATCTCAACTAATAATGATATTTATGTTGGGCCTATTTGTGAAATAGCTAAATAATAATTAAATCCATTAATTTATGTGTTTATGGGATAGATATTTATATTATTATATTTAAATTAAAATGAAAATATATGGATAGAAAGGGTATGTGGGGATCTTTAACTTAAATTAGAATATAATAATGTGGTTAAAAAGGTGAGGATTCAATATTGAAAATTTTTAGGGAGAGCAGAAGGTGAAACATTATATCAAGATTGTTTAAGGATAAATAAATAATGGACACATTTATATGAAATTAATCAAGATATTGATGTGGATAGTATCACATGGGAATGGAAAACAAATAAAACATGTCAAGGAGGATCGATCAAGATATTTAATAAATGACATGAAGCCATTAAATTATACCTTGAAATACTTGAATAGGGTAATGAATTTTAAGTTAATTGGTAAAAATATTGAAGATAATAAATAAAAAAGTGTTGTCATCATGGCCTGAGATGTGGGTTTATTACAAAGCACGATCCAACAAAACCTTATTATCAATGTATTTTTGTCTAATACAAATGGAAGATTGATATTTATTCCATATAATTATTTGTCATTAATACATTTTTTTTATTATTTTCACTATCTCAATTTCATGGAGTCTCACAAAATTTAAGTGAATTTATTCCATAGTTATCATGTTTGGCCGAACATGGACTAGGTTTATTTTGATTCAAACCTTAAGCTAATTAAATTTTTTCAATTTTGTGTATAATATTAATATTTTAATATTATATTTTAATTAAAAATATGTTATAGGGTAAAGTTAAAAATATCTTAAGTGAAAACCCTATATCTATCTAGAACATGTTGAACAATTCCTAAGCCATCTTGTAACAATCACATATACCATGTGACTATTTTTTTTTTGCATACATTAGAGATACATAGAATGAAATATGACTAATGATAACAATGTTTTGATATTTTTTTGGTTAATTTGTAAAATAATATAAAATATAAAAAGAGAAAAAATTACATGCCTAGAACATAGTGGATGCATTTATTACTTTTATCCCTTATTGCTATAATGTTTTCTTCCCATTCTACATGGTGTATGAACCTAAAAAAATTAAAATTAAAATAAATAATGCATACTTTTAAAATATATATACACTAAAATAAAGTTTCCTCTAGTCATCCATAGCAATAATTTCCATTGAGGTTTTATTAGAATTTGGGGGAGGAGGGAAAATACATGAACAAGCCTTTCCCATCTCTCAATATCCTCCTCCCATAATTTTTAATGATGCAAATTAACCTACAAAACTTAGGTTGATTTTTGTGTAATGCATCCTTAAACTGGATAAGGGAAACTTTTAGGGTTTTCCCAATCTAATGGTTGTGATAGATCTAATATAAGGGTTGATATCTCTTGCTCCACTTTTGGAGGGAAAGGTTTTTTAAAACTAAGTTATTTTTAAAGTTTTTTTAAGTTGACTTAAAATTTAAGTTTCTCACCTTATGTTTTTACGTTGAGTACATTTTATAAATGGGGGTGTCACTATGATAACTATTAGGTAGTACTAGGACAAATATGGGGCATTATGTGATCAATAGTAATTAGGATATAATTTGATCCTAATTTCACAATGGTAGGAATCTAATAATATAAATAATAGAATCCAATATCACACTACTTATAGCTAATAATTGAGATATTAAAATCCAATATCACACTAGTTCAAAACTAATTATAGAAATATTGGAATCCAATATCATATTATTTAAAAACAAATAATAACAATATTGAAATCTATTTTTATCAATTATAAAACTAGAAATGATAATATTAAAAGTTCATATTTGGAGGCATATGTCCAGATTTAACAAAATGATCATTCCCTCATATAAGATATATTTTAGTTATTATTTTCACTATAAATGTAATATAGCTATATCAAATTTATAAAAGCATTGCATTCTTTATGTGGTTTTCTAGTTCTATTGTCCCTAGATTTTGTTAGTTAAAACACAATTATCATTTTCATAAATCCTTAAATTAGTATTCTACTATGGTGAATTCATTTTAAGGTAACCATTGATGTTCGTAAAGGTATTAGTTGAGTTATGAATATGGAATGTAAATTAGGGAGAATCCTAATTATAAAAATTTTAAAAAGGGGGGACCTTTATGGGTATTAGGTAATGTTAGATAATATAATGATGAGTTATTTACACCTTGAACATGTATACATAGAAATATAAAATTTCCTCGGGTTAGAAGGTAAACTTATAGGCCTTTTTTAGGTTCATGAATTAAACCTAGATGGTAAACATGTTACTTTCCTTGGGAAGATTGAAAACAATCTTGGAAATAAAGAAATAAGTTATATCTATAAGGAAGAAAAATGGTATTAAAGTTTGTATAAAACCTATTTCATATTTATCCAAGTTTCCAATAATACCTATGGTGGAAAATAAAATAATTAAAGGGTAAGGGTTACTTAAATAATAGTTAAATTTATAAAATGAAAAAATAAGAAAAAGAATTTGAAAACAAACTATGGTAAGATATAAGACCTTATTTGGGATAAAATTATAAGCCCACTAGGAAAATTCATGAACACTAAAAAATAAAGCATATTTTAGAATAAAGAACAAACTACATACAACCTATAATATTGTCATGATTAAAACCTTGATTGAAAAAAATAATATATAACCAAAATATGATGATGTTTTAACAAACCTCAGTGTACGAATTGATAAGGTGAACTTAAATGGTTCAAAGTAATCAACAAAATAATAGTTGGGTTGGGTAGGGATAAAATATTGAACACTGATAGTTGGGATTATCTTGTCCAATGTAGACTTTGGATACTATCTAATTATATACAAAGAAGATAAAATCCTTTGGATGATTCAAATACTAGTTTTTAGTCTTCTGATTAAATGTATATATTTGTATTTGTGTAATTATTTATATATAAACAAGAATTTTGTTTTAGGCATTTATGTAAGAATTTGATTACTCTAAAAAAAATTGTATCAGTCATTGGTTTATGATAATGATGCATGAATATTATACTTAGTTTTGGTTATATCTTGGTTATATTATTTTCTAACGATGGTATACTTTGATGGATGTATTTGTGTGCTCATGCACACTTCATTTGAATAATTTTTGTAGCATATAACATAGGTGATTAATATCAATAACTATTACATTTGACTTATACTTATGTATGATAGTTAGTTGTTAGCTAGAACTAAATTGTTAAAACTATCTTTATTGAATTTTTGTAGCATTATCATACATGGATTAGTAAAATTTACCTTATTAAATTATTTATGTATTGATATTAAAAATAAATTAGGTTTTAAATTTGTATCAATAATTAATTTATCTATTACGTTTGAGTACAAACTTTGTTTAAATTTTTGTATTCATGATATTAGTGGATATTTTCATGAGTATTTCCTTTAGGTCCATGTAATTACTCTGTTGGTATTTATATTAATAGTTGAAGAGTTTTTTAATATAAACCTAGTGTTAGGTTTTTTTATTCCATTTGAAGGACTAAAATTTAAATATTTTCATAATGATGTTGTCAAGTATCAATTTGTTATATCAACTATAATAATTATTACTCCATAAAGGTATTATGATTCAATTGTTCTATTTTACAAGTTTGGTTTATCATTTTATAGATGGGGTTTTAAAGTTTCATGATTAATATTAACATGCTCAACCTTAGTAACTAAATTTTATGTAATTCATGTGTAATGTATGCAATATTTTAAGACTTTTTTTAAGATGGTCACATCAAAAATGAATCAACATAAAAAATTGTATATGTGTTTTATTCTGGTTGAAAAATTAATAAAATTTTATTTGGGTCAATGAACATGACCTATTACATGCATATTCAATGAAAAAAGGGGTTAATCCGTATTTTGTTTTATTATTTATAAGATCATAATTTTATAATTCTGTGTTCATCTTCGAACATGAGTAGTTATGTTATATATAGCTAAAATTTGGTTGGTTTATTTGCTTTTTTCTAAGGTAATTTTATTGTGAAAACAACTATTACTCATAAATTTATACTAATAACTATTGAATTAAGAGATAATTAGTTATTTGTATACACTTTATCACTATTATTTATTATATTTATTATTTAATTAAGGGTTTTAAACAATAATATTTGATTTTATTATTTTAGAACTTATTTGTAATAAATAAAATATTATTAATAATTTGAAATTTAAATTGATGATTTTATAATCCTATTTTGTACCCTATTGGTAATTTAGGCATATTAAGGATGGATCATGTTTGGCATTAAGTATTTTTACATAGAATTATGTCATGATTTGGGTTTCTTGGTATGTTGTATCTTATTGGGTAGGAATTATTCTACCCTAGCATTTAATTTATGGTATATAATAATACATTATGAATCTATATTTCCATGATATAGGATGGATTTAATTTATTAATAATTTCCATTTTTAAGTAATTATATTTTATTTCAATGTGAAATATGACCATTACTATTTGAAAACCATCCTTGTAGGTTTGTTAAAAAAATCTATAATTTACAAGTTTTAATGGAAGAACAATTTCTCTCTCTCTCTCTCTCTATATATATATATATATATATATATATATAATATTTATTAATAAGGGACATGGTTATTGTATCTTAATAGTAGAAATTATTACATTGAGACTCACATGTACAATCCTTATAGGATAGGACATTAAAAAAAATGATAGTTTTCAAAGGTTTTGTTGTCTTTGGTATTATATCTCTATGTTTAAACACTAAAAATTTGGTCACAAATATAATTATTCATTTTGAATTCAAAAATAATGATGGGTACATGAAGTGGAATTATATTAAATGTTATAAAATTTGGTCACACCATAAATCAAAGAAGAGGGCAAGCTAGGTGAAGGGAAAGAGCCTAGGCTATGAGAAGAGGTCAAAACCAAAATCAATATAGAAAAATAGATCAAGATCAAGATAAATGACGTAAAAAAAACCCTCCTCCACCCTATGAATATAATACATAAGTCCTATAAAATATTTTAGGATTCTTAGGATCTCTCCAACCAAAAAATGAAAGAACAAGAAAATCATTTGGCTAGTTTATTGGGCCATCAAAACTAAAACCATGATGGTAACCAAAACTATGAACAAATTTAATAAGAATAAATACACCCTATTCATCTTGATGATTTTATAATGTATAAAATAATTGAAAATTAAATTGTAGATTCTATTGAGGCATGGATATTTATCCTAAAAAATTATTTTGGACTTTAAGATATGAACTAAAACTTGTAGGCCCACATTGTTATATACTACTTAGAAGGTTGCACCTTGATATGGTGAGTACAATATAAAAATTTATGACAAATACACTATAATATGGTAAAATATTAAAAAAAAATTAAACAAATATATAAAACATTCCATCATAAGGAAAGGAAACAAACTAAATTCCAACCACTATAACACGAGACTGAATTTATAGATCCTCTTCCTTATGTGAATTAAATGTGGGATGAAAAGACAAAGGTTACCAAAGTTAATATTTGGATATGATATGTAATAATAAGCTATGTAAACCTCAATAATATAAATACCTTCATTGTTGCCATAGAATCAACTTACATGGCTGAAGAAAACGAGAAATTTAAAATTAAATACAATTAGGAAATGAAGAATAAAGTTATCCAAAATAAATATTCAATTTATAAAGTGTTTAAAAAGGAATAATTTAAAATTTATAGTGTAAAATAAGGTATCAAGGAAATGAAAATTAAGGTTCAAAAGCTCACATAAACCAAAAGAATAGTCATCCTCCTCACGATGCAAAACTTGTCACATGATCCAAACAAGTGTCATTATTAGAGTGTGGGCCAAATAGAGGATGATGGATATATATTAAGGCCCATTATAATTAATATTCATTTAACTATTATTCCATAAATCATTCCAACCATAAGGTTTACATAGTGGTAGATAAATGTTAGGCAAAGATGTAAGACACTCCAATTGCAATAAGAAGTATTTTTTATTTTATTTATTTATTAGTATTAATTGATTATAGGTTTTATGTCAGTTTAATTTCACCTAATTTTTTTTTAAAATTCTAATCCTAACCCAAAAATTTGAAATGTGTGTAAGTTGAATTTGGCATAGGGAAGAAATTTCATGTCATTGAATAACTCGAGCAAGTGGAATCTATCCCCCTTAGGATCATAAAATGTTATATTAAGAATGGTTTGGCTCCCTAAACATAAAGATATGCTATATATTTTTAAATAAATTCCATTTCCTATATGTCATGGACAATCTAGTAACCCTTCAGTGTATTAAGAATGGAAAATATTCATGAATGCTTTCAATCTTATAGTTTAATAATGTGGTAATAAATGGTTATACTCTCTACTATATATAAGTAAAATAGAAATCCAAAGAAGTAAAACCCACATTTAAAGAATATCCTCTCTTATAAGAGTTCAAAGATACTTTTCCTAAGTAACTACCATTAATACACTTAATAATATATTTTCAATTTTCCATTGACATAGTGCAAGGAATTGTAACATCCTCCAAGACCTTTTATGGAATTAATAAAATATATTTATAGGAACTTAAATTTTAATTTAATGGGATTTTATACAAAGGACTTGTTAGACTAAGCAAGATTCTATGGGGAGCATTTATTATGTTTATTAAATAAATATTTTACCTTGTGGTTATGAATTTAGTATTGCATGTTAAATAAGGTCACTATAAAAAATAATTATCCTTTATCAAGGATATATGTTTTATTTGACCATATGAAGGGACCTATGACATTATCAAAAATGGATCAAAAATCAGGGTATCATCAAATATACATCAAGGAAACATATGTGTAAAAATAACATGAATAACCCAATGCAACCACTATGAATTTATAGTGATGTCATTGGATCTAAAAAATGCACCTGTAGTTTTCATGAATATCATATTTTGAAACTATCTAGATCAAATCAATTTGGTATTCCTTAATGATCTTTTATTTTATTCAAATAATGAGTAGGAGCACACAAAACATATAAGGATAATTTTGAAAAGGATATGACAACATAAATTATTTGGAAAGATATCAAAGTGATCATTCTAAAATATTGAAATCCACTACTTAGGTCATATCATCTCTTAGATGGTATTGCAATTAATTCCACATATATCAAGGTCATTAGAGACTATCCATTCCCTAGAAATTACATGAAGTATGTAGTTTCATGCAATTTTATAGTTACTATCAGTGGTTTGTTAAAGATTTTTCTTGAATATAACATCCAATCCTCTCCCTACAACAAAAATTTAAATTTTTTGAATGGACTCTCAAATGTGAAGAGGATTTTCTAAACCCCAAAGAATTGCTTACTTTAGAACTTATATTGATTTTTTTATCATATTATATCTATTGAGTTGTGGATAGATGAGTCACTAGATGAGATTAGTGGGGTCTTGACTCAATATGTAAAATTTATGGCATGTGAATCATGAAAGTTGTCTAAGTGAAACCAACAATCCAAAACATGGTCTATAATGGGTTAAAATTCTATACACTCTAAAATTATGGATACATTTTATTCTATGTAATAATTTAAAATTATTAATATATCATAAAAGTCTTGAGCACCTTTATAATGAGTAAACTATAAATTTTTGGCAACATATATGGTTGGAATTGATCATTGAAAATTATATGGACATAAAATATGTCAAGGGGAAAATTAGGGTTGTTGAATCTCTTAGTAGAATATTATACTTTGATGTCATCTCTTTTCTCAAGTTTGAATGGAGAGATACATTTTTGGGACATGTAAAAGATGAATTTTATATAGAAATTAGTCACATAATTTCTTGAGTACTACTAGACAAGAAATATTTGGGATATTCTATTAATTTAGAGAGTCTTTTAATGGTGTATTTTTATACCAAATTAGGTTAGATTTATATAATTAATCGTTCAATAAATTAATTTGTCCCCATGTTTTTTTATCATCTTGGTGTCACTAAGATGACACATGCATTTTAATTATATTATTTCTATGTTGGAATGAAGAAAGATATGGCATGATTTGTTTGAAATTTTCTATAATGTCAACAATTTAAACTAGAAAATTTCCATCCACAAGTATAACTTTATCATTATAATATTTTTGAAGATAAATGATCTTTAATGATAGTGGGTTTCATTTTCGGTCTATCAATATTTTTTAAAAGACAAGATAATAACCTAAGAGTAGTAGAAAAACTCACCAAAGTTTCCCATTTTATTTAGGGAAATATTAAAGATGATGTACATGTACTTGTGTATGGGTTTAATATAGAATATTTATTCCTTAATGGAGTACTCAAGGTAATTATATGTGATAAAAACAATTTGTTTACTTCTCTATTTTTTGAAACTTTACTTGCAATGTTTGCCACAAGATTAAACTTGATCTCTACTTATCAACTAAAATTGGATGCTAAAATGGAGAGAGTGAATTAGGTGCTATAGGATATACTTTAAACATACGTTATGAACCAAAAATACAAATTATAATATTATTTTAAACCGGTATGACTCACATACAATAATAATTATAATATTCATTGTAAATGATAGCTTTTGAAGATCTTTATTTAAGAAATTGTAAGACACCCCTTGGGTGGGAAGGATTAGATAATGTAGTGAGTATAGGACTAGAAATAATATAATAATATGACACACAAATGGATCTCAGTAGTAAATAACTTAAGGTTGCATCCAATAGATATAAAACTTATGCAGATTTGAAAATGTCTACAAGAGAATTTCAAGTTAGAGATAAGGTATTTATAAGGATACACCATCAAAAGATTTATATTAAGTTTGGAAATGTATAAAAACTATCCCCTTGGTTTTTTATACCCTTTAATATCCTTTAAAATATTATCACTTTTACGTAGAATTTGGGACTTCCACCTTTAATATATAAAATACAGAATGTGTTTCATGTATCTATACTTAGAAAATATGTTCTTGATCCTTCACATGTTTTAAATTTAAAAAAATTAAAGGTGTATGATGATTAAAATATTTATCTATAACTATTTTAGATCTTATATAATCATAACATCAGGTTTTTATGTAAAGAGATACAATAAGTGTTGGTTCAATGGGGCTAATTAAGTGAGAAAAGTTCTACACGGGAAGATGAAAAAATATTACCTAGTAATTACTGTCACATTTTTTTTATTCTGAGTATCGAGATGTTGCCAAAAGAATGGGGGAAGTATGTAATACTCCCGTAAATAATAATTTATATTTATAATTTAATAAGTGTTAAAAGGTGATGCAAAAAATGATGCCAATCTCATAATTTCAAGTACTATCCCAAGATATTTTGATTTATTTAAATTTATATCTATCACATCTCATTAATTAATTTGATCCTTCACCATTAATACTATAGATACTACAACTTAATGCCAATAATGAACTTCTTGGATTCAATATTCTCAAATAAGTCTACAACTTTTTATATGACTATCACCTGAACCTTATTCTCTTTACTCAATCACCTCTCAAGACTTATAATAGACCTTATACAGTGTCTTCTAACATATTGAAGTTATTTCATAGATTTTAAAAACTTATTAACTCCATTTTATAGAAAGGAAAATATCAAATAATATTTAAAATTGAAATTTTTCTCTTGTAGATCTCTTAGGTCTAATTTGCTTACTTGATAGGTTTTATCTTAGTTCAAGTATAAATTTCCTTAGATAATTCTTATCAAGAGATAACCACTGATCCAAAAAATAAAAAGTATACATATAAATTTTATTTTTATGAAAAAAAAAAAATATAGTCAAATTCTTATTTTCTAAGTCCCTTTCAATAGTCACCTACAACAGGCTGAATACAGTTCTCAATATTTAAGAATTGAAAGAGAATATTGATTCAAGAGCAACTTAAAATGGATCATGTTTTAACATTTTAGGGGTTTAAAATGTAAATAATAAGTTATATTAAAGGTTTTATTTGACTAAATTGGTGAAAAAATATGCAATAAATAACCATTGATTTGTTATATAATTTTACATATTTTGACTTTCTAAAAATAGTAATAAATATTTTGTAAATAGAGACTTATCTAGAAAATGACTATCAAGGAAGCTCTAGGTGCTAAAATATATGTTAATAATAGGTATAGGTGTCATCAATAGGGTCCTTAGGTCATATTATTCACTAGATAGTAGCACCCCACCTGGAAAGTAACACCATGTGACTCTAGTGTCCTAAAAATGGTGTTAGTGTCCTCTTTTTGGGTTACGTTCCTAAGCCCATGAAATCCAAACATCTATATTATGCTTGGAATATATAATTTAGTATGAAAAACCTAATCCTCTTTTAATGTATCACATGATCTAAAAATGTGTTTTTAATAGTAGGATAGGCTAGACATCCTCAACACCCCATTATGAAGAGAGTTTCCTACATACCAATACTCTGAGGACATATCAAGCCCATTATGGTTCTCCCACCTATTGATTGGTATAAGTGAAAATGAATACTAGAATAATAGTGGTATTTAATGGCTTGAGTGTTCTTGAGATTGGAAATCTTTTAAATCTAGGCTTAAGGAAGTTATATATGGTAGTATATAGAAGTAGGGAAGAATAAGGATTAATAACCTTGATTTTTTTTTGACTTGTTTCTTATTTTAATAGGTTTTTGGCATCTATTTTCCATCTAGTGGATAGAGGTCTAATAGTATTTTATTTATAGTGATTTGTAGCTTGCATGGATAATAAAATGTGTTTAGTCCATTCTTAGGATGTATATGCATTTACAAATATATATGTTCTAGAGAGTTAGGGAAAGGGACACTAGCACCAAGTTGGGTACACTAGTGCCATGTAGATCTAATATCCTTAACGTGGCACTAGTGCGTAGCTAACAAGTTGGTGGGAACAATGTATTAGGATATAGGAATTGAGTTCTAGGATTGTCTTTGAGCTGATTGGATATGTTTATGGTCTACACAATGGATGGAAAAGTGTGATAAAGGCTATAGGATAGGTTTAGGGATAAGCTAGGAATAGGTTATATCAAGAAACACTCTTAGCATCCAAATGCCACTTTTACATGATTAAATTCCCCCCCCCCCCACCTTAATGGTATAAATATAACAAACTAAAATGAATAGTATAAAGGAAAAAGAAGTGTACTTGGACTTACCTAGGAAGTGAAGCCTGTGTTGCTAGGTCTGAGTATGTGAATTTGGGTCTGCATATGTGAAATATGATCCACTATAATGACCTATAATGAAATGTACAAAAACTAGTTATTACTTGAGAAATTATAAAAAACAAAACACTATGTTGAATAAAGTAATTGAGTAAATTTGTGTAAAGATATAGGAAAGAGGAAAGGAATGAATACACCTCATTAGGTACATGAAATAATGCATGAACCTAGTGATAATATATGTGTGTTTACATAGTGATCAAACTATTAAATAGGTTGGACTAATATGATATATTTCTCAATCCCCATATGTGGGTGGCTCAAGAATTCAATCTAGTTTTGACTCCATCATTTTCCACCCCTTTTAGGTAGATCATAACCTATGAATATCTTGGATAAGACTATAAGTGTGTCTAACCCTCTCATATGAGTGGCTCAAGAACTCAATTAGGATATCAATCCATCATTTCCCACTCATGTGTAGTAGATGAATCTAAAAATAAACTATACAAAGTGCTATAAGTATCTAATTAGGTATATCAAACTGTGTATGTTGGTTATGTAACCACTCGGGTACATTAGGCAACTTTGGGAAAATCAAGAATTCCAATCACTATAGATGGATTAAGGCGTAAAAATGGTGACAACCTATAATATGATATCAAGTATAAAAAACATAGAGAATGACATGGATTTTTCCATTTCATCTAATCACCCTGTGTGTAACTAAGCATATAGAAACTATGTGATGCACACATGCCCCCAATATGATATCTGAGTATACTAATTATAAACTATGTGATAATTATATATATGTATCTAAAATAAATTTGGGGGTGATCATTCCAAACATGATGCCCTTAATATAAGCAATTGGTATGAATCTAAGTTGAAATGAGTGTATCTAAGGAAAATCTAAACATAATTGTCAAACCTTTGACTATGTTTGTACAAGTTTGTAATTTTTCTAGTGTAATGTCTTGGATAAGTTAGACTACCCTGAAGTGGGGGTTACTTTATAGTAGTATCATGTAGTATACATTAGTGCCATATGGTTTTAGTATCCTAATCTAGATGTTAATGTCTATGTGGTCTAAAATTTGGGTGATTGGATTGATTTTTGAGCCCCTATTTTTCCTATGTATGACCTATGTTTGATTTCTAAAACTAAGCTTATGTGCTGAGAATGATCTATGAATAGCAATGTTAGAGCCTGATCTCTGTGAAAAACCCCTATAAATGTCCCTATTTTGAGGATAGTTGTTGAACATGTGTAAGAACTATCCTTATAATAAAATAACTCTACAAAATGTGTTATTTAGAGCATATATTATAAAGTCTACATGATATTCCAATCCAATGTCCAACATAACCTCCGAAATGTAAAATAATATGAGTATGAGTATGTAGTTTGATATGTATGTTGTATCTAAAATTAAATAAGAGTGTCAAGATAAATGTTAATCAAAGTGTAAATTAGAAAATCTGAGTAGCTACATAGGGGGATAGGGCATGATCTACATCATATAACCTAATTAGGATGGGTAGATGTATGAGGTCCCTCATGGCATCAAAATTTGGTAAGTGTAACAATCAAAGACAAGTGTCATGGTGAAGATGCATATAATAATTAATACATACAAAGCACATGAGGCATGAAAAATTAGGCCAAGGGGCCATCATACAAGGGACATGGGCACATGTCACTAAATCTAATCATAAAACACATACAAGGACATGTTCAAATGTATATATATTTAATAAATAATAAATTTGTCTTAAATATAGATAGAAGGATATGTTAAAATGTCCACACATACTATTAGGAAATCACACTTAAAGGACATGGGCACATGTCTAAGGCATAAATACATAGAAGTGGCATATATCCAAAGAATAATGGCATATTATAATGCATTCAAAATGGAAGAAGCATAGGAAACACAATCATGTCTAAACTAGGAAAGATAGAAATGAAAGTATGTGTAACCATGTAGTACAAATTTGTGTAAATTTTAAGATGTACATATGTTGAGTATAAACTATTTAGAATCAACAAAAAATTTGATTGTGAGTATAAGTGGTTAATATCAAGATATATAAATTTGTAAACTATAATGTATATAATGTAAGGATAGAACCTAGTAGTAGAAACTATATATGAGATGCCCCCAATTGGGCAGATGTATCAAATGACTAAACCTAGATCAGTGTATATGCCGCCAATGGGTAGATGATAGCAAGTATGGATCAATGTAGTGGACCAAAGTCCTATATGTAATATAGAAGCACTCAATAATAATAATTGAATAAAATGTATGATAAAACTAGCTATACTATGATAACTAACATATGTAATATCTAGTAAGCAGAATAAATGTAAACATATAAATGCATATAATCTATAAATTTTGTGTTTTTGAAATATTTTAATGTTTTTATATTTTGACTGTTATATTTTTATTTTTATTTTTTGAGTATAAGTTACATAATAGAAAATGAAAATGAACTATGTATAAAGAGTGAGACAGAAGAAAGTATGTAAAAGATGTAGGAACCATACTAACTAATGAGTCTCAATGGATATTCCTTATCACCATGACTTGTGTTGAATAAAATGATTATTATCATGCATGTTGTGTAAAAGGGAAACTATTATCCCATAATATATTATGCATAGTAATATGTGTATGAATCTACCTATGTAGTGATGTTATGAATATGTGGCACTGATTGTGATGCCCTATGAATTATAGGGGTCTTAAGAACCCATATGGTATAATAAGTAGTAGTTGATGTAAGTACCCTGTGTTGAGAACCCTTGGAACCCAATAATAATAATTTCAACAT
Source organism: Torreya grandis (assembly GCA_037957365.1). Classification (NCBI taxonomy): domain Eukaryota; kingdom Viridiplantae; phylum Streptophyta; class Pinopsida; order Cupressales; family Taxaceae; genus Torreya; species Torreya grandis. The sequence continues at coordinate 235,765 of JARHVA010003885.1, forward strand.
AGATTGAGTATAGGAAGGGAATACCATATGAGTATACCTCACCTACACTATTGGATCTACTAAAACATAAGATATATGCATAGGATTTATAATCTTAGTTGTAACAATAACTATTCAATATTTGGTAATCACGTTGTAATTATAATCGATGATTGTGATGGAATTATAACTGGTAACTGTGTTAGGAATACTTGTGGGATGGGTAGAGGATACTCATATGAGACTTTTTCAAATTTTACCACTTGATTTGAATGTGTGTACTTCAATAATTATTGTATTGTAAATGGGATGGCTTGGAGCTATTATAACCATGGTCTACCCAATAGTATATTGATTACACTTATACTATGTACTACTAAGAATGAAGTGGATATGTGTGCTAGTCCAACCTATAATAAACTAACAATATCCCTGATAGAGCTTTGGACATGACCAATGAAACAACTAATGATTGTATATATGGTGAATATATCCCACTATGTGTACCCCAGATGTTGTAAGAGTTTCATAGTGCACATGCTAATGCATGACCTATTATCATCCATAACACTCTAGATAGGATGATTATCTATGTATGCTCATATGAAGAGTGCATTTAGATTTGTATCATCATCCATAATTGTCTTCTCTAAGAATTTGATGATTGGTTTAAGTAACACTATAATATGTTATATGCTAATAATTTTTTGTGATGGATGTGCCTCCTCTATAACTTTGTAATATAAATCTAGTTGTAGATGTGCCTAATATGTATAGTGAGCACTTGATATGACCCTACATCATTCATTGTGTGCTTTGGGAAAGGATCTAAAAATATGTTTAGTACCTTATCCTTTAGTTGTTGTGTTTTTAGTGCCTCTATGGGTGTGCCCACATTGATAATATTAACCTCATTTAGATCTTATATCTTGTACTTTAAGCTAATGCATTTGTTTATTGTGTGGTATGGTGCCCTGTGATACTTGTAAAATGCATCAAAATCATATTTATTTGGAAGAGGTCATGTCATATAAAACTCTTTAATGTAAAGGGAGAGATACTACATTATATTCTAAGAGCTATTGTAAAACATGTGATGGTCATTCTGGAAGGTTAGTGAAGACTCTATGTTGAGGAGTAGATAAAACTAACCTAGGAAATGGCTCAATATTGATCTTTTGGGTCTAAATAGGGATAAAACAAAAGGTATTAAAACTCAGCCTATAGTAAATCCTATTTGTTTCTCTCTTATTATAATAAACCACTTGTTCTTTGTTAATAATATATATTTACTCTAAAATAATAGCTTTCATAAGGGTTAATTTATTAGATTTCAAGAGATCATTGTTTTTGACCTTAAACCCCTTTTAGGCCTAATATTCCTTCTTATAGAGAAATAAAATCAATTTAGTTGAAAAATAATTTTATTAACCTTATTTAATTGTTTCATAATGGTCTAAAAATTATTTAAAAACCTCTATGAGGATTCTGGACCCAAATAATAAAGATAAGCAATCATTTTTCTCCTTGTTTTGATCTGCATGGAAGACACCTAGAGGTGTAACAGTATAAATTAAATTATAAATGGAACCACAAGATGAATTTTTAATTTAAACCAATTTTAAATTCATAGATAAACCTTATATCATCTCTCCTCAAATGGTTAATTTATTTGACCTATTAAGTTTTAAGTTATGAGACTTTGTTTTTACAAGAAACCCTGATTAGGGTTTACTCAGAAGACAAGGGGACATGAGAGCTATTAAAGTATTGTTCATGAATCTCAAGGCCATTATGAACCTCATACCACTTCTATAAAACTAAACTTCTTAGACATTGAAACATACCTTAAATAAAGTGAATGTGTATGACTATACATGAAAAAATTGTGTTTTGTGAGCTTTTGACTACTTAAACTTAGAAACTAATATAATTAAAATGAAATATAATTTAATTATTATTTATACACTTTAAAACAACATTAAATAATTAATTCCCATCATAAATCCATTTATTTATATAAATAATTCACGATATATACATGTATAGACCTCTAAAACACAACGGTAGACTCTTCATTAGCCTCTATAGTCATGAATTTCTGGTTGTTTATGAATTTTGAAGATTTTTAATGTCTCTTTATCCTTTATTTCAATGTAAATAAAGTTTTTTGAGAATTTTACAAGCTTATAATGACCAATTTTGGTTGATATTTTCCATCAACCACTCAAACTTAAGATAACAAAATTACTTGTTATTAATAATATTTTGTTAAATTTGCTTTATTTGATTTCCTAGCATAACTATGACACTAATAAGGACTAAAATACTCCTATATATTTCCTATATCACTAAAACACTCTTTACTACTCATCATATTTCTTGTATAATTACGTTTATTCATATATTTACAAAATAAACATTTGAAATTTCAGATTCTAAGTTTTGGAGGGAAACTATCCAAAGAATCTAAATGGCCTAAGACAAGATCATAATTCATTAAAAAAATTATTATAATTTTAATTACCTCCTAAGACTCATAAATTAATTAAAAATACTAGTTTTATCTATTTAACAAAATACTCCTGCATCAAAAGGTATGAAGATTATATTAAAAGCAATGACTTATGAATGATATGAATTTTATTCATAATTACATTCAACTATGACTCTATGTGTTTTATTATTTACTCCATTCAGTTGTGATTACTTTTTGAAATATTATTTTTTATATAATTTATTATTTTTATGTGGTACATTCTATTACTATTCTATTTTCATGAATAAATGAATGCTCTCAATATTTTTTGTTGGATAAGGTATTGATAATGTTTTGTGGTTATTTTTTAGGTGCATATATTAACAAATATAACTATGTTTAGATGTAGGAAAACATGGATTAAAATTAATTTTTTTTTTTTTTTTTGTGTGTGTGTGTGTGTGTGTGTGTGTGTGTGAGAGAGAGAGAGAGAGAGAGAGAGAGAGAGAGAGAGAGAGAACAACCCAATGTAGACACCTAAATTTGGCACAAACCTTGTTGTATAATGTAATTTAGCTAGGTTTCTAATATGGGTCTTAGTAAAGAATTAAGTACTTAGTTTTGCATGCTTTTTTATGATTTAAATTTTATTTTATGGTTTTATATCGATTTTTGTTTCCCTTTTCCAATCCAAGTTACTTGAGTCACTTTTTAAAAATAGATATTTTCTAACCCATTTTATCATTTTGAGTTTATGTTTATCCTAGGAGATGATTGACTAGTAGGGTTGAAATTGTCTGTCAATCTTGACCCGTTCAATTTGATCCTGGCCCTTGATATTATGAATCACCTGTTGTACATGATTCCATTTAAAATCATTTATTTTGGTCCTTTCAATTTTATTTGGGTCTATTTTACATGACACTATCTATCTACTTCAAATTCTAAAAGGTACCTATATATAAAGAATTATTAAGAGACATTCTGTGATATAGGTTTTATGTATTGGTTACACTAAATGACTATAGCTTTATAAACTATTTTTACATTTTATGTTCCTATGTCAATGTTAAAGTAAGATAAAAAAACATATATCTTTTAATTCATAATTTCACACACACAAGTGAGAGAAATACATTTTGAGTTTAAGCCCTCTTATAACCATTGGAAATGTAATGAAACACTTTGAATTTTAGTAGGGTTGACCAAGGCTAGCCCAACTCAATCCCTTTCACCCATTTCCTCCCACTATCCAATTTTATGTCTTAAGTGTTTATGCATGAAAATAGTGTTTGATATTATAGGTGAGTGTACACATGATGAAAAGGATATGAAAGAATAAAAACACATTACTGATGTAGGTAAAGCATCATAGAAATAATCAAATTATTATTGTCACAAGGGGAAGATCAACCCAAAAGGTCAAGATCAATAGTTGATAGTATCTAATTTAATTAGGTTTTTACCTAACATATAAACAATAGTTAATTTCATAAACATGTACTCATATGGTCAAGAAACACACATAGAGGTCAAGATACATAGTTGATATTGTCTGATTCTAATTGGTTCTACCCTATATTAAAAATTACCATCAATTTAAAAAATAAGTAGAATACAATTTTCTTACACATCAAAAAATATAGAAAGTGTGAAAAATAAGTTTTCATTATCTATCCTCTTGAATTTTTTATTTCCACTTGTCAAAATTATTTGTTTAATAATAGTTTTCAAAATATATTTTACACATATTCTATCAATATATAGTTAGCTTTCCATTCTACTAGTTTATATTTAATTAAAGGTTGTATTTACCCAATTTTAGATAAAATATATCAGTGAACCCTTATATTTTATTCTAACATTGCTTATAAATTTATAACTTATGGTTTACAAGTGTGTGTGTGTGTTTTAGGAATAGATATTATTCATTTATTTCTTACCCTGTTAGGGTTTGGTAACTTAAAAATATCTACCACTACTTAGAATTCTAATAATCATCATCCTTTTTGTTTTATATTATATATAAATGTTATACCCTATGATTACTCTAATGAATGGACTAATCATAATCATTGTATGATTAAAAATTACAATAATCTATATGAAGAATATACTTTTGAAGGCAATGATTAAAAATAAAATTATGAATAAGCATAATGTGAGCAAAATGAAAAATATAACACTTCCAAAATATAAGATCTTATCGATCTAAATCCTTGTTTAAACTCTCCTTTTAATCATATATCAAAAAAAGAGGAAGAGAATACTAATTCACATATTCTTTTTCTTCATATGTTGCATGATCTATAATCACAATTTTACATATTTTAAAATACACCTTGTTTATCTTTACAATTTTCTACTACACATCATTTCATTAAAAATTATAAGATGCAACAACATAATAATAATGAATAATGCGTAGACACTTATCATGATACATGTAAGGAAAATGATATAAAAGTATAATGTGATTCCCCTTTTCTATTTATAGATGATGTAAATGTTATGAAATAAGAATGCCATTCTCTTTTTCTCTATCTAGATAATGCAAATGATACAAAATTATAACGTGATTCTCATTTTATATTTTTATACAATGAAAATGATACAAAAATAGGATGTGATTCTCATTTTCTCTCTAGACAATGAAAATGTTAAAAAAGAAGTGTGAATCTCTTTTTATCTCTAGACAATGCAAATGTTACAAAAGAAAAGTGTGATTCTCCTTTTCTCTCTCTAGACAATGCATATGTTAAAAAATTAGATTGTATTTATCCTTCCCTTTATAAATAATGTGGTATAACTTATCACTCTATAAACAATTTGTTATACCTTATCTCCCTAGAAACACAAATAGATACACATGAACATAATGTTTATTTATCTCCTTATGAAAAATAATGTGATCATCAAATTATAACCTTTATCCTTCTTTATACTCTTCTCTTAATCATACATTCTCACAAGAGGAAGACAATACTAATGCACATATTCCTATTCCTCCCATGTTGCATGAGCTACAATCACAAGATATTATATTTTAAAGTACACCTTCCTTATCTTTACAATTTACTACTACACTTCATCATATTAAAAAATATAAGATGTAACAACATAATAATATATAATAATGCATAGACACTTATCATGATAAAGATCATGCAAATGCTAAAAAATTAGAATGTGATTCTCATTTTCTATTTATAGATGATGAAAATGTTATAAAATAAGAATTTGATTGTCTTTTTATCTATCTAGATAATGAAAATGATACAAAATTAGAACATGATTCTCCTATTTTCTATGTAGATATGTAAATAATATAAAATTAGAATGTGATTCTCCTTTTATATTTTTATATAACATAAATTTTCACAATCATTTCTTCGTCGATATTTACAGCCTGAGTGGGTTGAAGTGATTGTGAATTGATACACCGTAGTGCTAGTCAAGATTTTAAACTCGTTTACCTTAGTGTTGGTTAGAATTTTAAATATAGTTGTAGTTAGGTTCTACAACCATATCTAAAAAATGATATTTATAATGGTGTTTAATGAGTATGATTTTCATGTTTCTTGAAGGTTTGTTTTATATGGTGATCTATTTTTAACATTGACTAAGTGTGTTTAAGGGATCCTTTTATATGTGGGCTTTATGCATATGGATAGTTTAAATCTAGTATTATGAAAATTTTATGTTTTGCTTAAAAATAATTTAGTTATCACGGTCAATCCCGTTACTACACAAGCATGTCAGGAAGACTTTGGTGTCAAGAAAAGAAGATTTTTGTTTTTAAGGAACGTTGGGACATTAAATAGTGAAACACAACTTGTAAATCCAAACACATACCACACACTCCTTAGTGTGGGCTTTTCCTGCATACTAAGCAATGTCAAGGAAAGGCATTCCACATTCCCTTCACCAAAATTATAAAATTTTAATAAAATAATATGATAATTAGGATTTTCCCCCAATGTGGTACTTCACCACATGATATCTAGGTGGGTGAGGGGGGCATGTTTCCCCCTCACCATGAATTTTTTATTTCATTTTATTTTTTTAATGTTTATTTTATTTTAACTAAATGTTATTCTAATTTAGTATTATTTGATTTAATTCAAAAATATTAGATTTCATAAAACTAAATTTAAATTATTTTAATTATTACTTTAAAAATATAATTAATTAATATCTTTTTAATTATTTTTTGATTAGAAAAAGTGATGAAAATGCAAAGCGGTGGGAATGAAAAAGTGAACAATGGACTTTGGTAGGAAATGTAGTTAATGCATAATTAGTATATCTATTAATAGCCAAACCCTAATCATTGTAAGATTTATATTTGTGTTTCTCCAAAACACTTAGATCCAATCATTTTTTTCTTTCGTAGAGTTATCTTATTCCTCTTTTATAACCATGTTTCTATGTTGGCAAAATTTATGCTTGATTGATTGTAAGATTTGAAACATTGTGTTACTCAATAAAAAAAATTGTGGTTATTTATTAACATTGATTACACATGTAAATGGTGTTATTATTTTTATTTTTTCCTCTTTCTACTTTCTTAGACTCTTTCATTGGATTCGTTAGTGGTTGTGCTCATGCTTGTCTGATGATAGATCAATTTTGTAGATGCTTATAATTGAAATGGATAGATTTAATTAAAAATAAAAGGTTTATCCCTTTTCCCCTTATATTTTGCATTTATTTTATCAAATATGTTAAACTAGGATTTCATTTCACAACAGTATATTTGTGAATGTTTATCTAGATTGCTTATCTCTCTTTCATTCTATTATTATTTTTATACATTATTGATTGATTAAATGCATGGGAATGAGTAAATAAAATCACAATTTTTAATTATATTTACCTAAAACCATGATTTCACACTTGGGTAAATGTATGCACTTTTTTATTTTTACTTTCTATTTGAAACCCATTTGACTAAAACATAAATCCATAATAATCCACTAATTTGTTTAAGGAATAGAACACATTTTAAATTATGTTTGCATAATTTTAACACATAGAAATCACACTCAATATTATTTATGCTTTTATAATTAATTTTGGATGATAAATCATTGAGAGTGTTTATAATTTTATATCCTTTACATTTCCTTAAAAATCAGATTATGATTATCCTATAAATTTCTCAACCATGATTCTCTCCTAACATTATCTACGTGATTTGTTCTGACAAACTACTCACATAATATACTAACTAATACAACTCAAATAATATGAGTTATTATTACCACACATACAAATATAATTTCTCAAACATGTGACCACTAACACATTTTCCTAACATAAAGCCTTCCCATTTATATGCTCTATTCTTAAGAGAATAGTTCCTCAAATGGCATCTAGTTAGGATATCATGTAGGTAGTGACATGACATTGATGATGAAGAAAAATTAATGGAGGCATAAATGACTATAAATACACAACTGCAAAAATAAATATGTAAATTCACTTTACATAAATTCCTTGTTGACCACATCATAAAATTAATCATAAATATTTTATGGGAGAAGATCAAATCAGAGCTTATATTCTATTATTGTAGACTTAATAAGAATGAGATGATAGGATGAAATAATTTTATGTTCAAGAGATAAGTGTAGGCCTCATGATGAGGCATGATTATCTAACTCTACATCATATTTTTACATCTTTCAAAATTCATGCCTAACCTAAAAGATAAATATATATCAAGTTTGACAAAGTTCATAGATGATATTAGAAAATATAAATCAAGTAACTTCAATTATCCTATTTATCTTGAAATATAATATGGTAAGGTCTATCTAAATCCTCCAATAATAAAGGAAGTAATCTCCCAAAAAAGTCTTAGGTGGGTACTTAATAGGGATAAAACCCTTGTTAAAATAATAGCTATGCTATAGAATGATTGGATTGGGATGAGATAAAGGTTTATTTTACTCTTGATTCTTATCCCTTCATGATTCATGGATGGGGACAATTTATTAAAAAAAAATGAAATATAGAAGGGAAAAAAAGAACACGAAGGGCATGTCGATACTAACATAAAAAATTGGATAAATTTTTATGTAGGAGTATGTTTACACTACACTCCTATATTCCATAAATTTGGAGAGAGAGAGAGAGAGAGAGAGAGAGAGAGAGAGAGAGAGAGAGAGAGAGAGAGAGAGAGAGAGAGAGAGAGAGAGAGAGAGAGAGAGAGAGAGAGAGAGAGAGAGAGAGAGAGAGAACAACCCAATGTAGACACCTAAATTTGGCACAAACCTTGTTGTATAATGTAATTTAGCTAGGTTTCTAATATGGGTCTTAGTAAAGAATTAAGTACTTAGTTTTGCATGCTTTTTTATGATTTAAATTTTATTTTATGGTTTTATATCGATTTTTGTTTCCCTTTTCCAATCCAAGTTACTTGAGTCACTTTTTAAAAATAGATATTCTCTAACCCATTTTATCATTTTGAGTTTATGTTTATCCTAGGAGATGATTGACTAGTAGGGTTGAAATTGTCTGTCAATCTTGACCCGTTCAATTTGATCCTGGCCCTTGATATTATGAATCACCTGTTGTACATGATTCCATTTAAAATCATTTATTTTGGTCCTTTCAATTTTATTTGGGTCTATTTTACATGACACTCTCTATCTAATTCAAATTCTAAAAGGTACCTATATATAAAGAATTATTAAGAGACATTTTGTGAAATAGGTTTTATGTATTGGTTACACTAAATGACTATAGCTTTATAAACTATTTTTACATTTTATGTTCCTATGTCAATGTTAAAGTAGGATAAAAAACATATATCTTTGAATTCATCATTTCACACACACAAGTGAGAGAAATACATTTTGAGTTTAAGCCCTCTTATAACCATTGGAAATGTAATGAAACACTTTGAATTTTAGTAGGGTTGACCAAGGCTAGCCCAACTCAATGCCTTTCACCCAATTCCTCCCACTATCCAATTTTATGTCGTAAGTGTTTATGCATGAAAATAGTGTTTGATATTATAGGTGAGTATACACATGTTGAAAAGGATATGAAAGAATAAAAACACATTACTGATGTAGGTAAATCATCATAGAAATAATCAAATTCTTATTGTCACAAGGGAAAGATCAACCCAAAAGGTCAGGATCAGTAGTTGATACTATCTAAATTAATTAGGTTTTTACCTAACATATAAACAATAGTTAATTTCATAAACATGTACTCATATGGTCAAGAAACACACATAGAGGTCAAGATACATAGTTGATATTGTCTGATTCTAATTGGTTCTACCCTATATTAAAAATTACTATCAATTTAAAAAATAAGTAGAATACAATTTTCTTACACATCAAAAAATATAGAAAGTGTGAAAAATAAGTTTTCATTATCTATCCTCTTGATTTTTTTATTTCCACTTGTCAAAATTATTTGTTTAATAATAGTTTTCAAAATATATTTTACACATATTCTATCAATATATAGATAGCTTTCTATTCTACTAGTTTATATTTAATTAAAGGTTGTATTGACCCAATTTTAGATAAAATATATCAGTGAACCCTTATATTTTATTATAACATTGCTTATAAATTTGTAACTTATAGTTTACAAGTGTGTGTGTTTGTTTTAGGAATAGATATTATTCATTTATTTCTTACCCTGTTAGGGTTTGGTAACTTAAAAATATCTACCACTACTAAGAATTCTAATAATCATCATCCTTTTTGTTTTATATTTTATAGAAATTTTATACCCTATGATTACTCTAATGAATGGACTAATCTTAATCATTTTATGATTAAAAATTACAATAATCTATATGAAGAATATACTTATGAAGGCAATGATTAAAAATAAAATTATGAATAAGCATAATGTGAGCAAAATGAATAATATAACACTTCCAAAATATAAGATCTTATCGACCTAAATCCTTGTTTAAACTCTTCTTTTAATCATATATAAAAAAAGAGGAATACAATACTAATTCACATATTCTTATTCTTCATATGTTGCATGATCTATAATCACAATTTTACATATTTTAAAATACGCCTTGTTTATCTTTACAATTTTCTACTACACATCATTTCATTTAAAATTATAAGATGCAACAAAATAATAATAATGAATAATGCGTAGACACTTATCATGATACATGTAATGAAAATGATATAAAAGTATAATGTGATTCCCCTTTTCTATTTATAGATGATGTAAATGTTATGAAATAAGAATGCCATTCTCTTTTTCTCTATCTAGATAATGCAAATGATACAAAATTAGAATGTGATTCTCATTTTATATTTTTATACAATGAAAATGATACAAAAATAGGATGTAATTCTCATTTTCTCTCTAGACAATGAAAATGTTAAAAAAGAAGTGTGAATCTCTTTTTATCTCTAGACAATGCAAATGTTACAAAAGAAAAGTGTGATTCTCCTTTTCTCACTCTAGACAATGCATATGTTAAAAAATTAGATTGTATTTATCCTTCCCTTTATAAATAATGTGGTATAAATTATCACTCTATAGACAATGTGTTATACCTTATCTCCCTAGAAACACAAATAGATACACATGAACATAATGTCTATTTATCTCCTTATGAAAAATAATGTGATCATCAAATTATAACCTTTATCCTTCTTTATACTCTTCTCTTAATCATACATTCTCACAAGAGGAAGACAATACTAATGCACATATTCCTATTCCTCCCATGTTGCATGAGCTACAATCACAAGATATTATATTTTAAAGTACACCTTCCTTATCTTTACAATTTACTACTACACTTCATCATATTAAAAAATATAAGATGTAACAACATAATAATAAATAATAATGCATATACAATTATCACGATAAAGATCATGCAAATGCTACAAAATTAGAATGTGATTCTCGTTTTCTATTTATAGATGATGAAAATGTTATAAAATAAGAATGTGATTGTCTTTTTATCTATCTAGATAATGAAAATGATACAAAATTAGAACATGATTCTCCTATTTTCTATGTAGATATGTAAATAATATAAAATTAGAATGCGATTCTCCTTTTATAAGTTTATATAATATACATTTTCCCAATCATTTCTTAGTTGATATTTAGAGCCTGAGTGGGTTGAAGTGATTGTGAAATGATACACTGTAGTGCTACTCAAGATTTTAAACTTGTTTACCTAAGTGTTGGTTAGAATTTTAAATGTAGTTGTAGTTAGGTTCTACAACCATATCTAAAAAATGATATTTATAATGGTGTTTAGTGAGTATGATTTTCATGTTTCTTGAAGGTTTGTTTTATATGGTGATCTATTTTTAACATTGACTAAGTGTGTTTAAGGTATCCTTTTATATGTGGGCTTTATGCATATTGATATTTTAAATCTAGTATTATGAAAATTTTATGTTTTGCTTAAAAATAATTTAGTTATCACTATCAATCCCTTTACTACACAATCATGTTAGGAAGAATTTGGTGTCAAGAAAAGAAGATTTTTGTTTTTAAGGAACGTTGGGACATTAAATAGTGAAACACAACTTGTAAAGCCAAACACATACCACACACTCCTTAGTATGGGCTTTTCCTGCATACTAAGCAATGTCAAGGAAAGGCATTCCACATTCCCTTCACCAAAATTATAAAATTTTAATAAAATAATATGATAATTAGGATTTTCCCCCAAAGTGGTACTTCACCACATGATATCTAGGTGGGTGAGGGGGGCATGTTTCCCCCTCACCATGAATGTTTTATTTCATTTTATTTTTTTAATGTTTATTTTATTTTAACTAAATGTTATTCTAATTTAGTTTTATTTGACTTAATTCAAAAATATTAGATTTCATAAAACTAAATTTCAATTAATTTAATTATTACTTTAAAAATATAATTAATTAATATCTTTTTAATTATTTTTTGATTAGAAAAAGTGATGAAAATGCAAAGCGGTGGGAATGAAAAAGTGAACAATGGACTTTGGTAGGAAATGTAGTTAATGCATAAATAGAATATCTATTAATATCCAAACCATACTCATTGTAAGATTTATATTTGTGTTTCTCCAAAACACTTAGATCCAATCATTTTTTTCTTTCATAGAGTTATCTTATCCCTCTTTTATAACCATGTTTCTATGTTGGCAAAATTTATGCTTGATTGATTGTAAGATTTGAAACATTGTGTTACTCAATAAAAAAAATTGTGGTGATTTATTAACATTGATTACACATGTAAATGGTGTTAGTATTTTTATTTTTTCCTCTTTCTACTTTCTTAGACTCTTTCATTGGATTTGTTAGTGGTTGTGCTCATGCTTGTCTGATGATAGATCGATTTTGTAGATGCTTATAATTGAAATGGATAGATTTAATTAAAAATAAAAGGTTTATCTCTTTTCCCCTTATATTTTGCATTTATTTTATCAAATATGTTAAACTAGGGTTTCATTTCACAACAATCTATTTGTGAATGTTTTTCTCGATTGCTTATCTCTCCTTCATTCTATTATTGTTTAAACATTATTGATTGATTAAATGCATGGGAATGAGTAAATAAAATCACAGTTTTTAATTATATTTACCTAAAACCATGATTTCACACTCGGGTAAATGTATGCACTTTTTTTTTTTTACTTTCTATTTGAAACCCATTTGACTAAAACATAAATCCATAATAATCCACTAATTTGTTTAAGGAATAGAACACATTTTAAATTATGTTTGAGATTTCACACCAACATGCCCTTCGAATTGGAATCATGTACAATGAACAATTGAGTAAATTCAAACATGTCATGACCTAGTAGATAAAGACCTTCAAGAGACCCATCATAAGACTCCTTTTAGGAGAATCTAGATGTGCTTCACCACCCTATGAGCCTAGATTTGGTGAGTTATGAAAAATTACATGTTAATATATTGGTTCTAGAAGGAGAGTCACCAAATCTCAAAACTATAAATTTTAACCAAAAAATAAAACTTGAACATTTACATTACTCCCCATGCTTAGATACTATGAAAGCTAAATTGGAAAGCAAATGAATAACCATTAGATAAAATTATGTTGTGGCTAAATTGGAGATACTATAATTCATTGAACATAAAAAAATTAGAACATACAAAGGAAAAACAAAAAATAGGTAAATCCACTCAATTAAAAGCTCACCTATGATTTTAGTTTCCTTTATCAATCTATTCACTACCCATAAAAATCCACTAGTGTCCCAATATTGTTTTGGTGTAGGTAACTTCCTTATCAAAATTGCATGGTTTGCCTATGACTTACCCAAAAATATTGAAAAATTTATGTCATATGTATGTGTATGATAGAATTTTCACTATCAAAGATGACATTTAGGTCTTCAAAAATACTATTATTTGAAATAAAATTATTCATGAGGATGTGGCTTTCTACATATTCTCATATGCTTTGGATGAAATGTCTTATAGATGATATTTAGGATTGAATGATGGATCTATTACCTCTTATAATGACTATAAATAGTCTTTATTAACCACTTTTGAGTGTCTATTGATCCTATTATGCTTTGCCATTATTTTTCCATAACCTAATATGAATCAAATGTACTAATTATCATGTTCAATGCTCATTTTCACAAGCTCTATACATGACTAAAATATCCTTATACAAAAACATAGGTGGCTTATGTATAGACCTATTTGAGGGATTTATACGAAATGACCTCCATGTTTGTTCATAAGACTCCTATGACACTTGTAACTTTATCCTTGGATTGTCATGAAGCAACACTATTGAATAATAGGTGATTCCACAAGGATACGTATATATTCCATTAACTTAATTAGGTTAACCAAGTTCCTATAATAAAATTTATATGATTAATAAAACTCTCATACATAATATAGTATTGATGAATCTAATACTTGGTGTTATGTATGAAAGCCCAAATTTAGTGTATAACCCAATTCCCATGAATTATAAGCCTAATGGTTAGCCCTATATTCTTCCAAATCACACATTACCACAATAAAATAATCACAAAATTATTTGTAGACTATAAAAACAATGTTACCATGCCTAAAATTAGTGGTTATGATGCTTCTAGTAAAAATCAATAGGTTTTTCCATCATTTATAAATAATAAGATGCCTACTAATAACACCCATAACTAAACAAATCCTAATTCCCCTAAGTTTCTAAATTCTATGATTCATGTGCTTAACCCATGACCAAAAACATGAAATCAATAGAATGTTGGTGTAAACTTGGAGGTAATAAACTTAAAATAATTGGTTTAATAACTGTCAAGTGACATAGTCAATTTATATAGGCAAGTTACTCAAAAAACTAACCAATCCACTAATAACCTAACACAAAACAAAAACATCAATTTATAGAGAAGCAATAGGAAATTGAATAAGAGTCCTAAAAATGGAAGTGTTCATAGTCCACTTGGCAATACAAATCAGAACAAATATAATAGTGCATCAAATTTAGTGAACCTTACTAATTTAACATTACCAACCTAGTGTAGGTTATATAACACTAATGATAATGCTAAAACTAATGATGTTGAGTTCATATTGGCATCTAACATCTTGGAAAAGGATATGGATGACTATGAGATAGTTATTGCACTTGATGATAAGAACTTCAACTAAGGTAGAGGAAATCCATGTACTACCATAGTCTTGGAAACCTATGAGTACTAAAAGTGACAATTAACTTAAAGATATCTTGAATTAATTCCATGATTTTAAACAATTACATAGTGGAAATAACTACCAGTTCAAGAGTAAATTTCAAATTTTGTTAACTACTAATACTAATTTGAACAATACTCAAGTTCTACTAGATGATAACTTCAGAATAATCTATTTCCACCTAAAGGACCTATAATTTATTATCAAACCAAGAAAAATAAGGCCAATATAACCATGTTTGATTTACTCAAAAAATTAACTAGAAAGACTTTTTACTCCTCACATTGTAATCTATAAATAAAATATTTAAACTCCTTTCCTTCTAATAGTCTAAATTTTGAGTGAAAACTTACACAAGTTTTTGGTTGATTCAAGTGCTTCCATCAGCATGATGTTGTATTTAGTTTTCTAGTAGTTGGTTTTGACTCCTATAAAGTCAAATAAAAATCTTGTTTAGTTTGAAAAGTTAGAGGTTAATGTGGTTGGTTATTTAAGCCATATCCACATGTAGTTGGATTATGATATAAGGATGAAATAATTTATTGATATTCAGGTATTGGATATACTTGATGTATACATTATGTTTCTTAGTAGAGATTGGTTGAGAACATTAAATAGATAAATGGAAATTAATTTCCCCCATATGTGGCTCCCATGAAATTTCATATCTAATCATATCTAAATTAAAAAATAGATGAGAATTCAACTATCAATGTGCTAACTATATAATAAAAATCATAATTTGAGGGGTTAGATCAGCTATATGAGGAGGATATCCTCTATGAACTTGAAATAAATTCATTCCATATTGTTACCCTAACATATGAGAGTGTTTAATAGGTTGATCTAAGTGCAGAACAAGATTTTACATAACTCTTGTCAATGTTGAGAATGGCTAAGTTAGAAATCATAAACTTGAAAGAGAGCCATCTAAGTGAAAATAAGGATTTTGTAAACACCCATGATGATAATATCACCATTTTAATTAGACCAATGCCTACCTATACTACATACAATTAGAATAGAATGTTATTATCAATTGAGAAATAATGTTTATGACCACTTGGATTTGAGTTAATTAATTAATAAATCAATATTGTTACAACAATGACATTTCAATTCCATTGTACATAGTTGAAAATCACTTCTGGGCCCTAAAATTTAATACTTCTAAATGTAAGATCAAGTTTGGTGTTAGGGTTTAAATCATCAATCCATAGGTAAATCATACTTGGATACCTACACTTTATTTTCATGAACAACATCGCTAAATGTGAGGCATTAGTTCATGGTCTCCAATTTGCACTCAGCAACAAAGTAGAAAATCTTAAGGTGTTTGGTGATTCAAAACTAGTGGTTAATGAAGTTATAATCTAATATGATTTTAATGACAAGTGTCTATCTAGGTATCATAGATGGGTGTGGAATTTAATATAATATTTTTTTGCATTCAATATTTTAACATTACCCCATAGAATAAATTATACAACAAATGCTTTGGAATAAATTATACAACAAATGCTAATATAATGCTAGTTTAGAATAAAAATGGAGATATTTGGATTTGTATCGATTTATATAATATAATTAAAGATTTAGATAAAGATAACTACCCATTTCCTTTGCTAGATGAAGTCTTACACATAGTGAATGACTCTCAAATTATGTCATGTATATATGGGTATTTATGATATAATCAAGGAATGGTTAACTATGTGGATAGAATAAGGACAAAATTCACAAAAAATGGGTTACATTTAGATATAAAATTTCATTCATCCTAATAAATATACTTAAAACCTTCTAACATGTCATAGATATTGCATTTAAATATATCATTGACAAATTCATTGCCATATACATGGATGATTTAACTATCTTTTCAAAAAATAGAGAAAACCATGTGAGAGACCTAAGAATGGTGTTAATGAGGTGTAGATATCATATATTGGATTGATCATATATTGGATAACATGGATTTGATTAATTATGTAATATAGAGATGATTATGGGATTTGTGTTGCAAAAAACTTGATTTTTGCATTTTAATGCATATAATAGGAGAGGAAAATGAATTTGTCATTCTCAAAATGGTGAATTTGGCATTTATTGTGGAAATTTTATTGAAGAGAATGGAAAATACCTTGAAAAATCAAACTTGTCAATAGGTGAGGTGAATTTGTTCAAGTGGGTGGTGAATTTGTCCAGGTCGATAGAAAATTCATCTCAAAATCTTAGTTAGATATAAGTGATGAGGTCTAACAAATTAATGTGGTTTGTGATGGGATTGTGAATGCTAATGAATTATTTTGAGATGGATAATGATCATGGAATGATTAACATTATTTCCATTTAAAATGTGGTAAGAAATACAACATCAACTACATCCTCATATTACTCTATGGGTTGGTGTTCTTAGCATGCTATGGTAATTCTAAGGAGTAAACCATAGTTGCCTTGTCCTAGATGACCCTTATATACTCTTTATGTAGATGTGTGTGTGTGTGTGTGTGTGTGTGTGTGTGTGTGTGTGTGTGTGTGTGTGTGTGTGTGTGTGTGTGTGTGTGTGTGTAAAAGTAAATGGTTTTAATAACTTCATTATATATGATTTATTTGGAGTTATAGCATAATTTTTAACATTAGTTATAATATGAACTAAAAAAAATTTATTTTATATAGCATTTGTCAAAATGCATGAATGGTATGGAAATACCATGATGATTTATTTTTTGATATTCATAAGGACTAAAAGATTCATTTTTTAAAGACTTAGTGCATCGTGATATGGGAGATCATAATCACATAGTTCTTAATACATAATTATCTTGACTCATAATAATAAATAATAAATAAAATAGAATGTTTGTAAAAATAAAAACCATGCAAGTATGATGAATAAGGGAAAAAACATTTCATAAATAGCACAAAATATATACTAAATAAAAGTACACATAAAAGATAAGTCAATGACTAGGCAAATAAATTATTAAAGACACAAAGTGAAAAAATGACAATGAAAACACACATGAAGGAAAATGACACACAAACTAAGTAAATGAATTCACGGATTCCCTAGGCTAGATTTGGAATTTTGGTAAGCGATATCCATGACAATGTTGAACATTTGATGAGGAGATAATTAAAAGGGATAATTAAGAAATGAATGTGTAATCACATTGGATTATGATGGAAGGTAAAGTAAAGCCACATTTAAAGGATGTGTGAGTGATATGATGGGATGGTGGTGGTGGTGGTGGTGGTGGTGGTGGTCAAGTTGACCCTAAATACCTCATGTATCTAAATGATACCTAAAAAATTGGTCATGGACAAAGTATTTTTGGGAAAAACATGTCATATGTAGTTATCCTAATATAGGAATGGATGAAAAAGTTATGATGTTGTGTAGTTGAAAATTGATTATATGATGTATTTCCTACCCAATAAATGATCATATAAATGATGACTGGTTAATAAGTAGAGAGATGTAAGATATGTTTTGATATAGTTTAATATATGAAGTGTTATTGGATGAGGGGATAAATATTTCTTAGATGATATAATATGTTAGCTAAACATGAACAATGGTATAGTTTCATAACTACAAAGTATAAACCTCAAATTAACACATCCCATTAAAAATAAAAGATAGTATTTATACAAGTGAAATGGATAATGGATATATATATTAAAGTGACTGATGTGATGGTATATCATAAATTAACTAATGTGTGTATAGACAATGGATTTACACAAAGTTACAAAAACTAGTTTTCATGATGATACTTTCCCAAAGTACCATAACAATGGTTTTCACTTGTGGATGGATTTTTTTTTTTTTTTTTTTTTTTAACATATGGCATATTTACAATAACACTAGAAGGAATTAAGTATAGAAATACTTCAGGTGAAATATTTTCATAGGCTCATCAATCTTCTCTCCATCTTCCATGGCCAATTTATAATCTTTGAATCCATATTTTGTAATAACTATGTATAGACCGAACCAGTTGGGTTTGAACTTCCCTTTATTATCTCGATTATCATTGGTGTTTCATTGAGTTTCCTTAAGAACATCTCTGATTTCCAACTCTCTAGATTTAAACCTTTTACTTTATCTAGGTGAAGTTTATTCTTATAGACTTGTAAATTGTTAGGGTATTAAGGCATTTCTCATCATGTTGGTCAAGCTCACTTAAGTGTGAAATGTCATAGTATTCATCATCAATTAGGTTTTGCATGGATATGTGCAAGGATGAGAGCTCTACTTCAATGCGTAAGATGGACTCAATTTTGTAAACAATGGATTATGGGTTTCTCACATGGGTGTGTAGACACTTGTACAATATGCCCATAAAGTAGGATAAATTTGTGAGTGCCAATCATGGTTGAATGAATTGACAACTATTTTGAGCATTTTTAAAATATTTTTATTTATTACCTCAGCTTGTACATTACCTTATGGGAAGTATGGAATGGACCACTTGTGTTTAATATAATAAGTATGAAAAAGGGCCTTGGCATCCTTATTTTTAAAGGATTGTCCTTTATCAAATATAATAGTAGATGACATTGTAAGGTGGCAGATAATGTGGTTTAGGACAAACATGTAAATTTGCTTGTCGATGACATATTTTAGTGGTATGGCTTCAACCCATTTAGTAAATTATTAAATATTAGTAATGATATGCTTATGACCATCCAAAGAATTGAGATTTATTTTTCCAATGGGGTATAACGCCCACATGAAAAATAGTCATGGTGTAGTTATTGGTTATAAAATTGTTATGGGCCATGGATAATATAATCATGATTTTGACAAGGTACACACTACTTAACATAGTTAAAACAATAAAATTCCATCATGGGTCAATAACAGCTAACACAAAACCTTTTTTGGTCAAGGCTATCCTAATTGTGTGAGAAACATAGATTCCATGATGAACCTCCTTAATTGCTAAGTTCACCTATTCCTAATTTAAATACCTTAATAAAATTAAATCATAGATTTTTTAGTATAGTGTTTTTCTAAGGATGGTAAAAAGTGAAGTTATTTAGATAAAGGCCTTATTTTGATTATGTATTAAATTGGATGGAATGAGGTTATAATGGATCTTTGTGTGTGTGCGTGTGTGCGTGTGTGAGAAACACAGATTCCATGATGAACCTCCTTAATTGCTAAGTTTACTTATTCCTAATTTAAATACCTTAACAAAGTTAAATCATAGATTTTTTAGTAGAGTGTTTTTCTAAGGATGGTAAAAAGTGAAGCTATTTAGATAAAGGCCTTATTTTGATTATGTATTAAATTAGATGGAATGAGGTTATAATGGATCTTTGTGTGTGTGTGTGTGTATGTGCGTGTGCATGCACACACGCACGCACGCATGCACATGCATGCATGTGCACACACACACACAAACACACACACGCACACACACACACACACACACACATATGTATGTATGTATATGTGTGTGTGTGTGGCTATATATATATGTATATATGTTTGTGTATGTATATGTATGTATGTATGTATGTATATATATATATATATATAGATAGATATATATATGTATGTATATATATATATACATAATATATACATGCATATACATACACACACACAAATATAGATATATATATAGACACACACACACACACATTTATACATACACACACAAACATATACATACATACATACATATGTGTGTGTGTATGTATACATATACATATATGTATATGTACACACACACACACATAAATACATATATATACATATACTATACATACATACAGACATACATATATACATGTATGTATGTATGTATGTATGTATGTATATATGTATGTATGCATGTATACGTATATGTATATATATACACACACATGGATATATATATACACACATATATATACATATATACATATACATATACATATACATACATACATATATATGTGTGTGTGTGTATGTATACGTATATGTATACACACACACACATATACACACACACACACACATATATATAAATATATATATATACATATACATATACATATACTATACATACATACATATACATATACATACATACATACAAACATACATACATATATACATAGATGTATGCATGTATGTATATATGCATGTATGTATATGTATATGTATATATACACACACACATATATACATATACATATACATACATATACATACATACATATATATATACACATACATACATTATATATATATATATATATATATGTTTGTATGTGTATATGTATATGTATATGTATGTATGTATGTGTATGTATATGTATATGTATATATGTATATGTATATGTATTTACATATATATATGTATGTATATGTGTGTGTGTGTGTGTATATATATACATATACGTATACATACACACATACATACATACATACACACACACACACACACACATGTATGTATGTATGTATGTATATGTGCGTGTGTGTGTCTATATATATATGTATATATATATCATGTTACGATGGAGAAATGGGACCAACCACCTCACAAACCATCTCATAATTTTGTGTATCATATGTTGATATCATCAAGTGCTCCATAAGAAAATGATTATGTTTGATTTGGAGATCAAGTGATGAAATAATTATTTCCATTGCATCTTGTACTCTATTTTTATTATGAGGTACTTGTTCAAACTATAAAAACTACAAGCATGACCTAAACCTATCCACCATCTTTATTTAATGGATTAAATTATCATATTTGGCTTGAAATTCATCTAGTAATTATTTGATAATAAGCTTAATATCTCCAAATACTATAATATGTTGAATACCCCACTGTGTTACTAACTTGAGACTAGATATGAGAGCCTCAACTCTAATATATTTTTTGTGCAAGGAAACTCTATCTAAAATAGTTTCTAAATTATATCTCCATCAAGAGTTACTAAAAATATACCTACACACAATCCATGATTAGTGAAACAACCATCAAAATCTAATTGTAAAATTATAGATTTATCTGTACACAAAATTGATTTATATGGAAAATATGTAGTTAGAGGTGTATCATCTACTAGAGGAGCTTATACAAAAGTATCCACAAATACATATCCCTTGATTACTTTTTGGTTGACATAATCAATATCAAACTCACTAATAAGCATGACCTACTTATCCATTCTGCTTATTAGAGCTATTTTGGATAGGAGATATTTGAGTGGAACAATTTTATAAAAGATCTTTGTTTGATTGTTGAGCATGTAATGACTAGTTTTTGGTAAAGCAAAAGTGACAAAAATACATGATTTTTTCCATTGTATAGTAATTAAACTAGGACCCAAAATTTATGCTCAAATAGTAGACTAATAATTCACCTTGATATTCATTATATTATGCCAAAAATGCTACCAATACATATTGTGTTGATGATATGTACAAAATAAATTGTTTGTTTTACGTAGGTTACATTATAAATGGTGGATTGGAAAGATATTGTTTAAGAATTTAAAATTCTTTGTATTAATATTCATTCCAATTTAAACGAGTGTACTTTTTTAGTATATATTTTAATGGTTGATATGTGTCTAGAATTTGTTATATGGACCTTCATATTGCTTAAAACTTGCCTTGAAAATTACATAGATGTTTGAGATTTATTGGTGGATACATGTCCATGATAGTTTTTACCTTTGAAATATCTATTTAAATGCCTAAATGTGATATTATGAATCCCAAAAAAAATCTTTAAGTAAACCTAAATACACACTTATTCTAATTTTATTGTAACTCGAAAATCCATCCATCAAATACAACATCTCATGTCATGTAGTGGGGTCTATGATCATGTATATGTTTGGCAATGAAAAATAATCTTTTGGATATGATTTGTTGTTATCTCTAAAATATGTTTACACTTTGTTTCCATCTAGTTTATTTGAGATAAGTATAATGTAAGATATTCATTTAGAGTATTCAAGAAGATGCACAAAACAAACCTCTAGTTTCCTTTTTAGTTCCTTTTTCACTAGTACTACTGTAAGATGCATTTTTATAAGTTTTTGATTGACTGGTTTGGCATCCTTATGGATAAAAAGATGGTGAAAAACTAGTAATGGATATAATCTTGGCATGTCTACATATGACCAAGTAAAAATTTATTAAAATTCTTTTAAAAATAATGTGAATGTGGTGTTTTATTCTTGATTGAATGATGCATCAAGTTTCACCATTTTTGGATTTTAATGTCCTAATGTTAACCTCAATTGTGCTTTAAATTAAAAGGGAAGATTATTCTTGATACTCTAGAGGAGGTGCATGAATATTATGTTCTTATTCAAGTTATTCATGGTCTATATATGTTGTTGATGTATTGATTTGATGTCATTGATGTGGATTTAAATATTACCAAAAGTATTCAAAATCATTTGAAGGAATGGAAAATCTATTTTTATGCTCCCCTTTTGGGATATGATCTTTTATTCTAGAAAAAATAGATAATTCTTCATCATTATATAAATT
This sequence comes from Torreya grandis, assembly GCA_037957365.1. NCBI lineage: Eukaryota > Viridiplantae > Streptophyta > Pinopsida > Cupressales > Taxaceae > Torreya > Torreya grandis. The sequence continues at coordinate 259,457 of JARHVA010003885.1, forward strand.
ATCAAGTAGAGGTTATGATTGTTGGTCCTAGTAGATAATATTTTGGGTGTGTAAGTTGAAGCATTAGAATGACATCATCATTGAATAGGTTATTGATGTTAATATGTTTGAATTAAATATATACGTAACCTATTTTTATGTCCAAAGAAGATTATTTAGACTCACTATAAGGATTAAAAACATGAAGTGCAGTACTCACATTAATTAGTTTAAATACAATACCATGTATGGCTTCATGTGAATTTATACTTATTGGTTCTAAATTACCTTGTTCATGGAAACTAAGGCCCTTCCCTTTATAGTTCATTATAATACACATAATGGCCTTAATAATAAGGTATTGGTTATTAATTAAGCACTTAGCTTATTCATCAAAATAAATCCATGAACAATTTTAATCCTCAATTTATTCATTGAAAAGGAGACTCCATTAGACAAATGATGTTTTTTCAAAGTTACAAACCACTTGATTATCCTTTATATAGAGGGGCTTGTTGGGATTACTAATATACATGTGTATTTTTATTTAGTAATGGACATCATTAATTTAATATTCACCCATCCCTTAATTCATAATGATGAACATAAATGGAGGATATGGTGTAGATTGTGAAGTAGAATTTTCACTTGTATATGCTTGGTGTAGGGGTTCTTGACTTGTGGATGGAAATTTTATCAAGGGTTAAAGTAACACATCAAGATGAACACAATTTGATAGTTTGGGTGACTCCGCGATAATAACATAAGTGTATTTTATAAATGAGAGATAATTTAATATTTGATATCATCCTTCAGAAAAATTACAATATTAGAATGGTTGAGGATCACCAAGTATAGTTACTTCCATGTCATCAAGAAAAATCCTCAAACACTGATTTAAGGTGGATGGTACAATATTCATGGTATGAATCCATGGACATCCAATGAGTAAATTTTATGGAAGATATGACTCAATAACATGGATTGAAGTCTATTGAATGATAGGCCCCACTATAAGAGGAAAATAAAAAGTTCCCATGGACCCATGTTCAATTTTATCATACACCTTAATGGTGATAATATTAGGTTCTAGTGTTGTTTTTAAATATCCCAAATGTTTAATTAATCTTAACGTATATAAATTCAACATTGCTCCATTATCTATAAACATTGTTTTTAATTTGTGCATAAATATTATGACTTGTATATATAAATTTAAATTATGTGTAGATGATATAGTGGAGATATCTAAATGATCAAATATAACTTTATTTTTAATGGATAATTTCTAATGGTTGAAAATTGGATGGATTGAAGCCTTGAGGAAATTTATATTTAGGGAGGGTTTTATACAATATGTTTTTATATATAGGTAATGTCTTGACAAGCTCTAGGATGGATATATGAGTTGGTCTATTTTCAAGTTTCTTTATAATATTATACTTATGCTCATAGGTAGGTGATGAATACTTAGAATGGTAATCTTGGTAGGCATTGTTATAATTGCATAATATTTGGATTTTATTACGATAACATAAATATGATTATTTATATAATTAACACAATTTACTATAGAATCAAAAGGGTGATTAGTTTGATTGATATTACTATTTTAGACTTGATTTTTACCTTATTTATTATTCTCTTGCTCATGTTTAAAAAATGGATCTTTATATATACCCAACATTTAATTGTTTGATGATGAATATTTTTTCAATGGAAATATCCCCATGATCGATGACGTCTTTAATGTATTATTTAAGCCTCATAAAAATGTTTTTTTAGTGCCCTTAATATTTTTGTATTTTTAATATTCATTTTCTTAGTACCACTTGGGTTTAGGAACATTTTATTTAAATGGTTTTGTGTTGGGGAAAATAACCATGTTTCTAGAAACTAATTTCTAAAAGACGACCTCATAAGGTTCTCCAAAAGGATTAAAATTGTTCTTGTGGTTTTATTATCAATGTTGGCCACTCATAATATTAATATTATTGATAGGTTGAGTGTTTAAATCTTGTTTTACATTAGTTACACCAAAACCTACAATATTTTTTTCTTTTGGTAAATAATTTGGGAATTTTTATGTCATTTGAATAATTATTATCTAGTTTGAAATCTTAATGATACCCTTGGAAATCAAAGTTATTTGTATTTGAACTCCCTTTTTTATGATCTCATTAAATGATGTGGGACAATGAATTTGTAATTAATGTGCCAAATCTGAATTGAGATTATCAATAAAGATGGTACTAATTTATTTTTTAGGTGGGGACCATAGAAAATTACTTGCCAATGACCACCATATCTGTAATAAGGATACAAAATTTTCACCATTTCATTTTTTGATGTTATATAAGTCAACTATGGTTAATTACTTCTCAACATTGTAAGATAAGTGGTGCACAAATCTTTCAGATAATTTTTTGGAGATAGTAATTGATCCTTTGGGTAAATAAAGGAACCACTCTAGGGATTGACCCCATAGACTATATGGAAAAGATCTTAATAAATATTCATTATTATAGGTGATGCCTTCATTGATATGTTCCGTAGGATCTCCATTACCTTTGTATTTTTCAAATTTAGGGAGCTCAAAGTATGTAGGAAAAGGTGTCATCATATTATTAATATCAAATGGATATGGGCCAATTTATTCACATTTAAAGTGATTTTTTTTGGTAAATGTACCATCTTATAACCCTTAGATCTTATCTTTTATACTTTTCCATTTATGGATAAATTATGTTAGGACTTGATAATTTTGAATAGAAGTGGTGAATGTGTTGGATAGTTGACCAATGAATGAACTTGGATGAATGTTATAATATGGAAGTGAATATTCATTTTGAGGTGTGTTATTAATGAATTAAATTGAAATTAGTCTTGGGATGAAATATGAATTAAGATTTGTGAAGGAATTTAGATTTGGAGGATAATTTTTTAATGTGTTTTGATTCAAGTTTTGATGTGAAAATGGATTTAATATTGTACCAAAATGTTTTTGTTGATTGATATTATGGATGTCTAATAAATTGGGGTTTGTGAATGAATTTTTATTTGTAGGGATTTTAATTTTATAGGTTTGGAGCCTAATTGTCTTCCAAGATCATAGGTTAAAATTTTGATGTTATTTTAGTTGGGTTTAGATCATATTATTTGAATCCATGATGGCACAGGGGGTTGCAAGGGGGGAAGAACCCTTGTGGGATTTAGGGGGATGACCCCCCTGATGAGGGGTCTAGGGGCTGCACACCTTAGAGAATTTTTTTTAATAAAATTAGCTTGATAAATTATAATTTTGTAGTTAATCAAGGACATTGATTAAAGTTTCCAAATTTGGTGATAGAGGATAGGTTTAGGTGTTTTTTACCCTAAAATGTATTGATATATGGCTGAGATGTATGAGTGTCAAAATTAATTAAATATTATATATAAAGAGGAGGTGAAAAAGGTAGAGAAATGTAACAAGGGTTGTTATAGGATTTTATTTCCCCCTTGTATTTATGGAAATAATATATTGGACAAGTTTGGTGGATGTAACCCATCTTGGGTGAACCAAGTTAAATTTGGTGTCTCCTGTTATGTACATGTTTATGTTTATTTTTTATAATGTTTGATTAATTAATTTCATAATTTCTATTATATGATATTTGGGGATAGATATGGGTTTTAATTTATCCTAACATTATTTGTGGATGGAATTGAAGTAAAATTTGAAAATGGATTTGAATTTACACCTAAAAATAATTAGGATGTTGATTTGTGATTGGTGAATTTGAAAAAACATTTATATTCATATTTTGATTAATTTGTGAACTTGAATGTGTATTCAATTTCATATTTGGATGTTAATTATTGATAAGAAAATTCAAATGAATATTAAAATTTAGAATTGGATTAATGTGTGAACTTGAATATGTATTCAAGTTTGATTTTTGATATTGCGGTTTGATTGGTGAATTTGAATGAGAATTCAAATTTGGATTTTGGTTGAGGTATGAACTTTAATATGTATTCAAGTTTGAAATTTTATGTCGTTGTTTGTTGGATGAATTTGAATGAACATTCAAATTTAGATTTTGGTTGACTTGTGAACATGAATATGAATTTAGGTTTAGTTTTGTATGTTGATTGTTGATGAATGAATTTGAATGAATATTGAAATTTGGATTTGGATTGATTTGGTTGTTTGTGCTTGAATGAAAATTCAAACCTAGATTTTGATTGGATTGATTGATGGGTGAGGTTGAATGGGAATTTAAACTTTTATTTGGATTGGATGGATTAAACATTTATGAGCTTGTAAAGGTATCTTGATTTAAGTTTTGAGCATATTAGAGTTTTGTTCCTAATTTAGTTAAAGGGTCTGAGTAGTAAAATTAGTAAATAAATATGCAATAATTAACCTATTGAGTTGTATAAATTTGATTTTGACTTTAACCTTTCTAAAAATAGCAATAAGGGATAGAAAATAAGACTTCGATGGAAACTAACTGAGATAGGTGAGATAGAGTCTAAAATTCACTATGTAAGACTAAGACACTATCATAAATTAGGATCTAGACTTCATTTTATGATTGGATAAGAGAATAAAAATAGGATAGTAGTGGCATTGGCACTGTATTCCACTTATGTTTTTTTTTTGTCCAAGAGACTTGAGATTTCTATGTTTTGTTATGTCTCTATGACCCTGCCTATGAAGTTTTGACTACCAAATGTTTTTAGAACTCCTATAGATCAAAATTTGTCTTCAAACCCTAGACTCTTTTTTAATTTAAACAAATTTTAAAAAGAGGGGGGTGGGTTAGTTTTTTTAAGATCCACTAAATGTATATCCACAACCCTTATGTGGGTACGCTGCATACATACCAATACTCCAAAGAGGGATCAAGCCATATGTAGTTCTCCCACTTGATGTACTTTATGAAATAGTATGTATGAAGATGAAAATGTTAAAACTAGATGTGATTGAGGTGGCTAGGGAATGATATAAGGATTTGAATAAGCTTGTAAGTGTATTGGTTGGTTGTATATAGAGAATAGGGAGGATTGTCTAAGTAGTCTTTCTTGTATTCTTGCTTGTTTAGTGATAATTACCAACCCTTTCCAAATGATCTTCGAATGGGATTTTATGGGGATATATTAGTCACGGGTTGAATGTGCTCATATTAGGCCAATAAAGAGAAGGATGGGGAACCAGAAGGAACTAACCATTAGGGCCAAAAATGCACTTGGACAAGAGTACTGAAAGTGGATAGTAGTGGTACTAGCACTATTATCCAAGTTTGGCATTATTGTCCTTAGCTGATAGGACCTAGGGGGGATGGATTTTTCATGGAAATAATAGTATAACTGAGCTAGGATCAGGTTTGGAAGACTATAGATGATTGGGAATAAGTGAAAATATGCCTATGAGGGTCATGAAAGTAAGCAGGAGGGACCATGGATTTGGTGTCATTAAGCCCACTCACATTACTAATTTTCACATTTTATATGACTAAATTTGCCCACCCACTTTATTATAGTGATTTTCAAAGTGAAATAATAAGATAAAGGAAAAATAGAAATCATTCATGAACTTATCTACAAGGGTCAAGCTCATCAAGCTATGTCATGTTGGGTGTGTGTAGAGAGAGCACATTGTGAAGTGTGAACCTACAAGAGAAAAAATAGAGTATAAAAATTCTTAATAGATGTGTTATATCTAAAATAAGAACATGTAAAGTTGTTTAAGAGACAAGGGAAGATAAAGGAATCAATACACCTCACTAGGTACATGGACCAATACAAAAACTATTATGGTGTTGAGTAATGCTCGATGTGCTAGGTATGTGCTAAATGATGTTAAACCAAGTGTAATATCATGAATTAAGTTGAGTTCTCAATTAATCATAAGTGACTTAAAAATACAAAGGCTATCCATTTGGCTCCATCGTCACTGACTAAGTGAAGCTAGGTGATCATACATGTGTTGCTCAATGTTTGGATAATGTGTCTAATCCCTCTAAATAGGTGGCTCAAGAATACAAAAGCTAACTATTCCTTTGGATCCATCATTTCCCTATGAATTGAAGTTATGAAATGATACCAGTATGAAATTTATGTTGTATGAGATGGATCTATAATCCCATGAATATACTATGATCAAACAATATTGGCATGGATAGTTGAATATATGGTAGAAACTAGGCCACTCTTGCCCACTCTGAAAGATAGAGATTAGGATTGTATGAAAGCCACTTAAAAATTAGTACACTAGGATTACATGAAATCCACTCCAAAATATGGAAGTTAGGCTTATATGAAATCCACTCCAAAATGATGTCAACCACTTGTAGATGGAATAATTCACATAACTGTTAAGAATACATAGGTAATGTTGAACTTCCAAAGAAAATAAAATAAATGTGTTTTGCACATTGCCCCTAATCAATGGTGTTTAAAACATGGATTTTGATATGAAATTTATACTAATTTCCATATCTAAAACTAGAATTTAGATCCATCATGTCATGCATGATGCCCCCTATATTTGTATTCTTTAAGTAATAGTGTACTAAAAACTATTGATTCTAGACTAGTCTAACTGTGCAAAAGTGTAGTTAAACCTACTTTTTTGCCTACTTATAGAAATTATAGTTTTTCAATTATGTAGATAAGAGAACTAAAAGTGGACACTAATGCAACTTGCACTATTGTACAATCTTGGAATTGTTATCCTAGGCCAAATCTAGTAACACTTTTGACATTTTCACTATCTACCTAGTATGTTTTATCTGGTTATTGTTCTAGGTTTTTTGACTACTACTTTTTTATTGTTAGGATCTCTAATCTCTATGAAAAAACCCATATTTATTTCCCCCTCTTCTCAGGGTAGGAATGAAGATCCTATAATGATTGTACTCAGAAGAAAAATCCCTACAAGTGTGTTATACTTCAAAGATACATGATATAAAAACAATAATTAACAAGATATATTAAGATATAACATGGTTTGTAATGAGAGATTATTAGATCAATAGGGGTATCCCTATATAGATATAACAATGTAATAACATGAGAAATGTACTAAACTAGAACTAAAATTCTAGTTATCTATTATTTGTTAGTTGTTATATATCATAGAGGTATGGAGAATGATGTCCATCATAGCATCCAAGAAAGAAATGGAATGCATGATGTGCATCATGGAATTAAAAAACAATAAAAAAAATTCAAGCAAAAAGAACACAAGGCAAGAAGTAATTATAATACAAGGGTGGCCAAGAAGTCAAGAAAACAAGGGACATGTGCACATTTCACTCAAACTAGAAAGTAAGTATAGAAGTCATGTTTAAATGCCACATACACATACAAGTGAAACAAGCAAGGTTCATGTGAAATCCACAATCAGAAAGAAGAGTAAAAGCAAAGGAAATTGTAAAATTTCTTAAGGCATACATGAGAATAGAATCAAATGACATTGTAAAATATTCTAAGGCACATATAAGAGACAAAATTGGAACTAAAAAATGAAAACAATTTAGCTATGCTAAGTGAGAAAGTAAAGAATGTAATAGCTAGAAACACAATCACATATAACTAATCAAAATAAGAAGTGAAAGTATATGAGACATGTTAGTAAAAGACTAGGTATATTCTAAAAATACATGATTTCTATATACTAGTGAGTTTTGATAGAGAATCTATGTAAACTAGTAAGTAATGTACATCAACATGATAACTAGAGCATGTGGCATAGGAATGACATAACATGGATGGTGTAGTCATGTATAAGATGCCCCTAGTGGATATGTATATCTATGTGTGTCTCAATGTAGAACTAGGATGCCCCCTCAATGGTTGGAATGAAGTAATCAAGGATCTAAATGTCACTGCACACAATCAAAGAAGATGAATTAAAGCATGGTAATGTAGATAAATCAACAAACAATATCATAGAGAAACAAATGTACGTCTAGCATGATAATAGAATTTTAAAGCATGGATGATGCATACAATACAAATATTTTTGGTGTTTTTGGATTTCTTTCATGTTTTATTAATTTTAAATGTTTGAATATTTTTGAATTTTTGATATATTTGAATGTTTTTAAATATTTAAGATTTGAGCTATGTATAATCAATCATAAGGAAACTATGTACAAATATGTTTGAAGATAAATGATACTAACTGATAAATCTCATGGGAGACTTCATATTGTGGTGTCTTGTATCAAACCAAGGAATCATGTGTGATTGTGAATCATGAGGTAATGGCTATGGATATGACTCTAAATATTTGGATTCATTACAGGTATCTTTGAAATCATAATAACCTATATTATTTCACTCATCATTATCATTTTGATTTTAAAACAATAGAATGTTGGTGTTAACTTTTGTTGTATATGTATCTTTTCCTTTGATAAATTATTTATTTTAATGATTTTCCTTAGGATTCTCAATAAATCCCAAACCTTGGTGACAAATATTATCAATTGCTAGAATAGGAGTAGTGATGCCTTTAGCCTACTTGCCCAAGCCTTGAACTTGATAATCAATTTTTTTTAGATATTTTTTACCAAACCCATATTGATTTAAAAGTTGAGCCTCATCTTGGAGAGGTAGATTTGCATTATTTTCATGAAATACATATGCTTGTGGTACTATTTCTTGCTCTAATTTTGCTTTTTGATCCTTTCATTGTTGAGTTATGATTTGGTAATGACTTTTATATTGTTTCCAAATTTTACCCTTTGTGAATGTGTTCCTATGTCACTATACATTACTTGAATAATTTACATTTTATAGGGTTCTCATTAGAAATTATCTATTGTATATGTTTTTTAAATGCAAAACATGAATTTGTGTGATGCCCATGCATTTTATGATATGCACAATAATATCTGGATCTTTTCACTGGATGTAGAGAAGGTAGTTTGATCAAATTATATTTAATCATTTCCCGTAGTACCTCACTTTAAATCTTATTTGATATTCGAATGATTTTTGAATAACTAGTTATAGAGTTACTTTGTTATGATTTCTTTTTTTGATATGTAATGTTGTTTTCAACGAATTGCCTAGGTGAAGGTGCATATACATTATTGACACTAGGATTCCTTTGAGGCTTTTGTATTATAATATAATTTTTAAATGTTGTGATATTTTTATGTAATATCTTATTTTTAATTTGTAAATCTTAAAATATATTACTCATTGTGATTTTATCCCTTAGAGACTCACAAGTTCAAACCCTAGTTGCTTCTGATTAAACATGCAAGCACATATGTTGAAGTGGTTTTGAAGAATTTATAGGTTGAATGTATGCATTAGGAATAATAGTATAGGATGCCTCACCTTTTATAGGGGTGATAGCATGAACTTGGTTCGAGGGAAATTAGCTATCACCCTCTTGGGGGAGAGGAGGAGAAGGAAACTATTTCTTGTGCATAAGATATGCCATTAAAACTTGATAGGTGGTTGTTAGCTTATGCAATGGATCCTTTAGGTAGAAGCCATGTATGTGGGATAAAATATATTTAATTAGATTTATAAGTTGTATAAAAATATGTTTATATAGATCACTCCACATGAGAGATAACAAACAAGAGAGAGAGAGAGAGCATAATTTTATGCATTAATCATAAAGAAGTTTGACATGTGCTATGATATTTCTAATGTGTTGAGCAAGATAAATGTGATTTTTTTTTCCATATTAGAGGTAGAAAGAAAGGGATAGAGATCATGAAATTGTGCATGAATTTATAGCAAACTTTGACACGTGTTATGATATTTATATTGCATTTAGCAAGATAAACTTTATTTTTTTTCCATATGAGAGATACAAAGAAAGTAATGAAATCATCTATTAAAGTCAAGTAAACATTACTTTGAAGGAGATGGATCTTATTATGTTTAACAATAACTTCATTAATATCATCCCATATTATGAAAAATAATCATGAAATTAAAATAATAGAGCTTTGTATTAAAATATGGTAGAATTCATCATTTATGTACATGATAGAACCAATTATGGTCTCCTTATTATTTGCTAAAAATGCAAGAAATTTTTGAAAATAAGTGACATCCATTACTAAAATCTAATTTTAGATGTAAGGTGATACCTCAAGAAGTAATAGAATTTAGTATATTCAGATAGTGTTTTAAAAAATAAATATTTTTTAAAATTACTATTTCATTTTGAAATTGGAGGTGAATTTATGATTTTAATATGCTAGTAAAAAATCAAAAAATTAGTGGAAGATTCTTGATTTGAAATAACCTAGTGTATGAAACTAGGGTTTGAAGGAAAAATAATTTTTTAAAATTACTATGGAATTTTAAAATTTGGTTCTAATTTTTTATTTAAATATGATACTAAAAAATCAAAAAAATATAGGAAAAATATTAGGAAAATACCAGGACCAAGTATGGGCAACTAAGGTTTGAAAGAAAATTATTTTAAAACTATTAAGGAATTTTAATTTGATTCTAATTTTAAAATTTATTATGTAGGTAAAACATTAAAAAATATAGTAAAAATCAGTAATAAATTTACCCTATGGTTTCTAAGGTTTTTATGCATAAACAAAGTAAGTCAAGTTCACGAAATGATTTAACAGTTTTGGGAATATTGGAGTTTTATTATAGATTTAGTTAAAATTAGTAAATAAATATGCAATAATTAATATACTAATTTGAATAAATTTTATTTTGATTTTAACCTTTATAAAAATAGTAATAAGGGATAAAAAATAAGACTTAGCTAGAAACAAACTAAGATGGTTGAGACAGTCTAAAATTCACTATGCAAGATTGGGACACTATCACAAATCAAGATCTAACCTTCATTTTATGATTAGAGAGGAGCACTAAAATAGGACACTAATGGAATTGGTACTATAGTTCACTTCTACCACTATTATCTAGGAGACTTGAGTTTTTTAGGTTTTGTTCATTGTGTCTATGTGACCTTACCTATGAAGATTTTATGGTCAGATGTTTGTATAAACTCCCTATAGAGCATATTTTGTCTTCAAACCCTAGGCTCCTTTATAATTTGACCAAATTTGAGAGATAAGAGGGTTAGTGTGTGTAAGATTCATTCAATATGTATCCACACCCCTTTTGTGGGTAAGTTGCCTACATAACAATACTCCAAAGAGGGATCAAGTTATATGTAGTTCTCCCACTTGATGTGATTTTTGTAATATTATGTATGAAGATGTAAATGTTAAAATTATATTTGATTGAGGTTGCTAGGGACTAGTATAAATAGTATAATAAGATTTTAAGTATATTGGTTGGATGTATGTAGACAATATGGATGATTTCCTAAGTAGTCTTGATTATATTCTTGCTTGCTTAGTGATAATTGCCAACCCTTTATAAATTATATTTGAATGGGATTTTATATGGATCTATTGGTCATGGGTTGAATGTTCTCACATTAGGCCAACATGGATAAGGATGGGGAACCAAAAGGAACTAACCATTAGGGCGAAAAATACACTTGGATAGGAGATCTAAAAGCAGATATTAGTGGCATCGACACTATTGTCCAAGTTAGGTGCTATTATCCTTAGCTTATAAGACGTAGGGGGATGGATTTGTCATCGAAAGAGTAGTTTGTTTGAGTTAGGATCAGGTTTGGAAGGATATAAATGATTAATAATCAATGAAAAGATGCTTATGAGGGTCATGAAAGCAAGCAGGAGGGACATATGGGTTGGGTATCATTATCCACACTCAAGTTACCCATTTTCACATTTTATATGACTAAGCATTTAAACTCTAATTTTGATTGATATTAACAATAGGATAATTCAAATATGGATTTGTATTTATATTTATTTAAGATAATACAATATTAAGACTAGTATAATTTGGATTTAGATTTATTAGCTTGAATATTAGAACTCTCTTGATCCAATTGATGTGCATGGGATTGACTAGAAAACCCATGACTTGTTTGGGGTGTGTCTTCATTTATGATAATTTTCCCTTTGTCCATGTAAACATGAATATTAGGATTAGGTGGATGTATGATAGCTGAGTTATTCCCTAGGGAATATTGGGACGTATCTTGGTCTTGGGTTGAGGATGTTTTCTTCATTCCTAGAAATTACATAATATACATTTTAGACTTTAAAATATAACAGAATTTTATCCCCTTATCTCAAATTTTGTATCAAGACCTCATATTTGTTGGCTAGGATATATTGGTTGATTTGAAAATAGGGTAAAATGTCATTATAACTATTTTTTTCTTGGTAAAGTCCCTTTTCTTCTTCATTGTCATGGATATCATGAATTTTTACTCGATGTTCTTGAATACATGAATGAAAGGGGTCATTACCAAAATATTAATCCCTCATCCTAGGTTTGTTCAACATATCTATGTTTCATGTGATATGTTTAATTTATATAAAATTTCCTGATTCAAAGATAAAAATGATGAAATACCAAAGTACTATGATTTATAACAAATTTTGAGTTTGTGACTTTAGATATTTCTTGATTTATAAATTTTTAATATAGTTTTGATTTGAATTTAGAACTCATATATTTATTTCAATAAAAAGGTTTCTACGATGTGATATTTTACAAGGAATACAAATAAACAAATTCATGCATGAAACACACATACAATACAAAAAAGGGATAAAAATAGCATCATGGATTCGAACAAGATTTAGGCTTTCCATGCTACTTTCTTGTCCATTGAATAGTTTCATCCCAATATTTTAGAGCACTAACTATGGAGGAAATTTCCTTCTCATAACCCAATAGAATTAGTCTCAAGGGTATTGAAAAGTAATGTCTCAACACTAACCGCTAAATGATGCACACAAGTTGAATGGCAAAAAGACTCATTTAGGCCTACGATTTTAACACTATTATTTAAGGGGTGTCCTAAATTTTATAATCTTAACATCCTAACAACTTATATTATTATTATAATAAACTAAAAACTAGTTTAAAACTAATTTTCTAACCTTAAAAACCTAATAAATTAGTTTAGAACTGATTTCTTATTGTAAGATAATAATTAAAAAGTTTGATTCTTACAACTTTGATATGTAAGATATTCATAGTATTTTTTTTACTATGAATATATTTCCTTTTTTAATAATACCTATTTTCAAAAATATATCACTTTCTAAAAATAGATAAAAATAATTTATTGGGGCTATTTTATTTAATGTTTCCATAGTTGTTAAACTATGTATTTGTTGATGTGTGATGATGTTTATTATTATAATTTTATATTTATAGAGTTTCTATTAATATGAAGTCTATGAAACAAGTTCCAAAAAGTTGATTCATGCCTCCTTTAGCCTGCCAAACTTTAAAATTCATTGTTTGCATTTTTGGACCAAATTCTATACAACTCCAGAGCTTGATGGATGTACTTCATAGCTAGACTGATGAACTCTGGAGCTAGATCGATGAACTTTAGAGCTTCAAATATACATGTATAGAGCCCACTAAAATTATCTTAATGTTTTAATATGATCTTGAATCAAAATAATTCCTATGAACTTATCTATTTTTATAAGAGGAATCTGAATATGAAATTAGATTCATAATTATAGATCTTCTTAATGATTTTTTTTTATTTTATAGAACTTATCAAATCTATCCTTACTCATTCACATACCAAGACATTAAACAACCCAAAACAATTATCATGACCTATTTTTGGTTGATACAAAAGTGTTTATATGGCTTAGATGATCATGTATAAATATTACATCCATATAAATAAAAACTAAAGAACATTGAATATGGTTTAAATTAAACTTTTAAGCTAGTGAGGATCTTCAAAGCTATCTAAAGAGTGTTCTTTATTTGGTATTTGAGAAGTTCAAATTTTGCCATCTTCCTTGATGACTTATTACAAAATGCATGTACAATAGTTTGCATCTTTTCTCCAATAATTTAAAAAATAATAATTTGTACTATAATGACTCTTAAATAATATACTAAATACATGTCCTATATTTCATTCTAAAATAAGAAAAATTTCTTAAACTAAATATAAGTCTACTTTTAGAACATGGTTTATGCTATAGAAAATAGTGTCATTTGTTGATATAATGAGCCATTTTATGGACTCATCACATGTGAAAATTTATATGCTTGGTTCATTGATGAAGGATTGAATTCTTAAATATTGGATTATGCTTTGGTTGTCATAAAATATGACTATTTGTCATTGAAACTAGATGTCAAATTTAGTGAGAATACACTAAATATAAATATCCTTAGTAGTAGCATTAATAGATACTTTATATTATACCTATATAGAAGATAAATCAATAAAATTATTTTTGTTTGACAAATTAATCAGACATGAACCAAGTTAAAAACTATAGCCTAAACTAGACTTATGATTCTAAATATCACCAACGTAATCTGAATCTATATAACCAATCAAATCAACATTGATGCCTGACCCATAGTGAATATCAAAACTATGACTATGATAAATGTAGTAGAGAATCTTCTTATGTACATTCTAGTGTAGCTTATGTGGTTCCTACATAGATCTAGAGACCATGCCCACTTCATATGAAAAGTCAAGTTTAGTGTGTGTAAGGTAGATGAGATTGCCAACAAGTTGTCAATAAAAGATAACATCAACCAAAGGAGATGGAAAATCAATCTCAAGCTTCACACAAAATAAAAAATGATTAAGATCTAGCTTATATTAAGCCATGTTAAATCATGAAATCAAATCAAGAGCATACTTGGATTGTGCAATAGTGATCCTAGAGGTAGACTAAGAAATTTAAAATCATGAGTAAGTAGCGACAAACCCAATTCATTCATTAAGAACCTATCATACAAAGTAATTTTCATTATTATGAGGTTGCATGAAAAACTCCCTACCATTAATAGGTCATCCAAACAGAGAACCAAAATCAACAATGAATCTTTACACCATAATATATAGACAATTAGATCAGAATGGAATCTTGTGAACCCAATCATAAGAAGAAAGGAGTCCATCTTGGATTACCAAGTTTGAGGATATTGTCTGATGCCATAAATATATTTCCAAAGTTTTCAAACTAAGGAGGAATCTTTCAAAAATAATTTTCGTTGATCCATATATATTTCCTTTTTTAGGTCACCATAAAGAAATCCACTCTTCACATACATCTGATGAATATCTCAAAAATGTGTTATCATAATGGTGAGAGTGAATAAAATTTAGTTCATTTTATAAAGTGGGGTGAACATCTAGGTATAGTCAATGTTAGGTACCTTAAAAAAACCTTTTGCTATCAAACATACTTTGAAATTTTTTGTGAACCCATCTACAATAGAATTCATTTGGTAGATCCGCTTACATTGACCAAGTTTTTTTAGATTAATAGTGGGACTAAATCCTAAGTTTTTGTCCTAAAAAAGAAACCGTATTACATTTTTATATTATTATCCCACTCAAGAGTGATTAATGCCTCAATAAATGATTACAGATCAAATTCAGATGTAATGATATCATGTGAGGCATCATGAAATTGTGAATGAATTTATTTATTGTTTGATGGATCTCTAACCCATTGGCCAAAAATTTTTAGTGTCTATCTATCCCAAAGAGGACCAATTCTTAAATATTTAGGAAGATATTCCTCATCCTCTAAAGATATTCTGGGAGAAGGAGGAGGTGAGTCCTCATCACTACTCTCATCATCAAAAATAGAATAAGAATTAGGATTATTAGGAAGCTACTCAAGCAGATCTAAATCAATATATCTCAAATCAAGCATGAGTCTATCAAATGTCTATATTTGATAGTCTTGAATCAATAAGTTGATGGCCAATGAACAAAGGAGAAGATGTTTTTGACCCAAGTAAGCAAATGCAAAAGATATTAGTTTAAAGATGATCTAGGTTAAACTAAAATTTATATTTCAAGGATCGAGCATAACCATTAGAGATCCATGGAGGTAGATAGGTATTTTAGACCTAATACAAACAAAAGGGTGGCAACTATTGTCGAAGTGAGATCAAACACTTGGTGAAATTCATTTCATTGACATTAATACTATAGGAAAACCAATCATTAGGATTCATTTCATCTATAGTAGACTTAGGTTTAGATTTTGAAGTAAGGTTATATATTTTTGATTATGAGAAGGTGTATCATCCTTAGACATAGCTATAGCCCTGAAAAATAGGTAGCTACTACGAATCATAGTAGACATAGCATGGCCCTATCAGATTCAAGATATGAGAATTTTTTCCTCATGAACAAATCAAGTATAAGATGGCATAGATTCTCAAGGTGGATATCTAGTAGTTAGATAAATTAGATAGAACATTTAATAGATTTTTAGGGTGCCTAAGGGTTTCTCTTCGTAAATAGGATCATGACTCACCAACTTAAGCAAATTCTTGTCATCTAGTGAGTTTCTTAATCAATGAAATGATTCACAGGATATTGGGATAAATAAAGGCTATCTTGTCTATGATTTATTATCTTTGATTTGATCAAAATATGGTGTAACATTCATTGAAATGTGGTATCTCATTTAATTATCTTAGGTAACATGATCCTTCTTCTCTCTTCTCCCTTTCTCTATTTTACCCATCCTTTCCCATATCTTTGGGGCTCTCTCTGTAATTTTAGATTACCAAAAGATCTCTTTGATTTTAAAGATAGGGGAGTCTCTAATATATTGTAAAATATGCTCATCTTTATTAGGCTAAAACCTATTAAGAGTTTCTTAGAACTACCTCTTGATGTACTAATAGACTTTTTTTACCTCTCTCTTGCCTTAGATATGTGTTGAGTGAGTTATTCATGATAAAATTATTTGAAGGAGAATATTCCTAATCAATTATTCTATTTTTTTACCTCCTTTACAGTGTTTTCAAGATATTATATGTCTTGATTAGTGTTTTGTCTAAAACTTGTCCATGAAATAATTATGCAATTAACTAGATTGTGAGTTTGTGTGATCTAGCATTATCTTGTGTTGATTTAGTGTGGGTTCATACTTATGAGAGTTTCCCATTTTTATTTTTTATAGGAGTTTTTAGACTTCTTAGGATCCCTTCCCCCCTTTCTAACCCTTTTCCCTATGACAACATTAGTTTAGGTGATTCATTAGAAAGAAGTCAGCCTTCTCTGAAGGTTCAACCCCATCATAGGTTACCCACATCCTAGGGTTATCCCAATATTATGGCTTAGTTAGAGGGAACCTAAATAAATCTCTCCAAGGATGAAGATTAATGTCATAATATTTTTTGGCACACTTGATGGGACTTTACTATGTTCTACATCTCACTGAAAGGTTCTTGATGTTGCCTTTCAGTGAAATCAACCTTTGGAGGCACATTTTCAAACACCAATGGCAAATCCACTATGAATATTATCTGGTATAAGTATCCCATGTACCTAATCACCATTATTTGGTATGCATCATCACCCATTTGATCAAAATGCATGTTCTTTCATTACTTATCCTTTATATCAAGTTAGTAATGTTTATGGATTCACACCAAGTGGCCCTAAAGATTTAATGTATTAGCCTTGTCATAATTTACCTCTCTCTAGTCAACCAAAAATATCCTTAGGTAGATATGGCTTGATATTGAAAAATAATTAAGAGAGGTTGATAGGGAAGAACAGTACTATAGGAAACAATAGAATTTTTAACACCAAGCATATGTTTAGGAGCAAGATTTGAGGTTTTAAGAAGAATGCATAGTTAGGAATGACCAAGCCAAAAAATAAAATAACTATAATTTTTTATTATGAATGAGAGTAGCCAACCCTAGACCCCAATTTCTCTCTCCTACTCTTGTTTATGCTCAAACCCAACCCCCTAGTCAACCTTGTAAAACCTCATCTTTTTCAAGAGCCAAACAAGTCACTAAAAACCATTTAGTTGAAGAACATGAAGCCATCCCATCATGGATCATCTCCTATGAAAATGACCTTGATTATTTCATACCCTCTCTTGTGAAACCACCCTCTCCCAAACCTTTTCAATAAAAGGAAAAGTTGGCCAAGCCTTATGGTTTCCCCTCATGGAAATCAATCAAGGAGGGCACAAAAAAGACAGAGGAAGTTCTAGCTGAGGTATTCCAAGAACCAATTCAACAAAAGAGGTGTTAGCTCAGCTTAATTTGCTTTCAATAAAAATATTGAAGACTCTCTCTCATTTTTGTAAGAACCACCTAAAAGAGACTTCAAGTTCCTTAATTGGAAGGACACTCTCTTAAGATGAAAATAAGGTGAACTTATTCACCCTCCCATCATCTCCCTCTTAGATAAAGACCCTATTTTGTAAATAATAGAGGAGGATCTTGAAATCATAGGTGAGAGAGTAAAATTCAAGTTTATATGATGAGGATATCATGATAAGAATTCCACTCCATTCAGAGAAGGAGAAATCATGTTTGGACTAGTTATTATGCCATGCCTTTGACACTAATGAATTAGAGCCTTAAGGTAGATTGATGCCTTCATATTTGAATAAATGGGTATTCAGGTTGTAACTAAGATCACAAGATATTTTTATTTGTTCTAAGAACTTCTATTTGGTGGGGTTGAATTGAGGATGAGAAAAGTACAAAAGTTGATATGGTTGTAACAATCAACTAATTAGCTGATAAGGATGAAGATGAGGAAGAAATAGAGAAAAAAGAGGATCAAGATAAAGTATGCAAATATATGTACCATGATTTCATGGACTAGGTAGAGGTTTGAAACTATCCTATGCCTCCTCTAGAGCATGAAAATTAGGTTGAAGAATATAACCAATCTCAAGATAAATTATCTATTGAAGGTAGTACTAATGTACTTAAGAATGAAGGAGAATGGTTAGATATAGAACCATAATAACATGCCATTTTTAACCTTAGATTGGTTGATGAGTTACCATGTGGATCCTTTTAAAGTAAGTAAAACAAGAATGGTGTTAAGGTTTGCATTATCTCAGATGACCAAGTGGAAACTTCTTTTTCGAATGACTTAAAGTTTTTTTTCCTAAGCATAGATAATCAACCTTCATTTTTAAAGTATCCATCATATGAGGAGGTTTTAGGTGCTCCTATAGTTCAATTTGGATCAATCCTTGAAGAAATGGACAAATATGTCTACACTAGATACATGTTTGTCCCATTTCATCCACTTGAGAGCATGCCAAAAGAGTCAACAATTAGGCATCTTAGCTCACCTATTATGAGCTCTCAAAAGCAAGGTATTTTTCATCCTAGTTTTTCACAAGTGAATGATGCTAGAAGTTTTCCATTTGACCTAGGTGGAATGTATTTGTAAATTACAACTAGTACATAGTAGAATGGTTTTATTTTTTTCCTTCAATTGCCTTATGCAGATTATTTTCATGTTGTGTGTTTCCTTCTCCAAAGTACATTGGGCACTTTGTTTGTTCTTTTTCATATAGTTCATATTGCTTTAAGAGGAAGTTATCTAGAGGGATATCCTTGCATCATTCAATGTCAAATAAGAGAAAAGACTTGTAACTCCATGCCCAATAAATCAAATAAGTCAAATAGTCTAGGTTCTCAAGTATAGAAGGTATGATTCCCTATGAGTAATAAAAGATGTTGGTCAATTTTTTCCTACATAAAAATATTTTACCTAAATGGTTGAGCTAAATAGAGTTCTAGGTGGAATAAGTGGTCCAAAAATCACTTACAGATTGTAAATATTTTGAAACACTTTAGGTAAACTTAAAGTGTACTTTGTCAAAATTTAATAGAAATAGTTTCTCATGGTGTTTCAAGAATTTAGGGGCATTAATCAGGCTTCAAAAAGTCTTTGAATTTCATTAGAGCCTTATAAAGGGAAAATAATTTCTTACACAAGTCCATAAGAACTAGACCATCATAAACACGTCATGTAGGGACAAACATGCTAATCTAGTTACACATTTGATATGTGAACTTGGGAGGTTGACCAAAGCCAAAGGAATGCATGGACATGATGATTTTGTTCCCATAAACATCATTTATAAATTTGGTATCTTGATGTCTTATCTATCTCAAGATATAAAAATTCAAAGATAAACCAACAAAATGGGACGCACGCGAGGACATCAAGTTAAAGTTATTATAAATAAACACTTAAATTCAAATGTTATAAGGAGGAATGTGTGGTTGACAAGTTTATATATCATATAAACTCAAGCCATGATCCAAGAACAAGTGAGTTATTAGTGATATCAGTAGGTCAGGAAAATCCAATAGAGTGCATGCAATCATACAAAATAGATCAATGATAAGCTCACAATAAAAAAGTTAACATATTTTGAGATTGAACATGGGGATGACAAGTGTTAATATCTTAGGTTCCCAAATGAATATATAATCATGTGCATTAATTGATAAGGCTAGTGGTACCAAATAGATTACTGTTACATGATTCATAGTACTAAAGCAGATCAATAGTGAGTGGTGGGTCAAAAGGTTAGTGGATCCTAAGAGAAAATGCATGGGTGATAAGTGTCTTAAGAACATTGAACTGGTAAAAAAATTGTGGATTAATCTAATTTATATAGATAAATATCAATAACGTGAATAAGGTTAATAAGTAAATAAATCTCAAATCAAGTGAAAGGATCACAAGTGTCTAAATTTGTGAGTCCCAAATCAATAAATCAATGACCAATGAACAAAGGCAAGCCTAAGAGACATTTAATGGAGGTCAATGAAGTTTTTTTTACCCAAGAAATCAAATGCATAAGAGTTGAGTTCAAAGATAATCTAGGTTAAACCAGAATGGATACTTAAGGGTTCAAACATCAACATTAGAACTTCATGGATGTAGATAGGTCTGTTAGAGCTAATATAGACAAAAGGGTGGAAACTATTATTGAAGTGAGATCAAACACTTGGTGAAATTCATTTCAACAACATTAAGACTATATGAAAACCAATAATTGGGATTGGTTTTCATCTATAGTAGACTTGGGTTTATATTTCAAAGTAAGTGTATATACTTGTGAGTATGGGAAGGTATATCATCCTTAGACATAGCTTTAGCCTTGATAAATAGGTACCTATTTTCAATCAAAGTAGACATAACATGGCTCTATCAAATTCAAGATATGAGGATTTTATCCTCAAGAACAAGTCAAGTGGAAGATGGCATAGAGTCCCAATGTGGAGATATAGTAGTTAGAAAAAGTACATGAAACATTTAATATATTTTCATGGTGCCTAAGGTTTTTGTTCATTAATAGGATCATGACTCACCACCTTAAGTAAATTCTTGTCCTCTAGTGATTTAATCAATGAAATGATTTAGAGGCTATTAAGACAAATGAAGGTTATCTTGTATATGATATATTAGCTTTGATTTGATCGAAATATGGTGAAGCATTAATCTAAATTTGGTAACTAATTTAATGATATTGGTTAATGTGCTTCCTCTTCTCTCTTCTCCCTTTCTCTATATTACCCATTCATTCCCATTTCTATGGTGCTCTCTCTATGATTTTGGATTCCCACAAGGACTCTTTTATTTTGAAGAGTAGGGGACTCTATGAGAGATTTAAAAATATGCTCATCTTAATTAGGCTAAAACCTATTAAGAATTTGTAAGAACTACCTCTTGATGCAATAATAGACTTTTTTTACTTATCTCTTGCCTTGGATCTGTGTTAAGTGAGTTGTGCATGATGACATTATGTGAAGGAGAATATTTTTCACCCATTGTCCTCCTTTTTGAACTCCTCTATGGTGTTTTTAATCTATTGTAGATCTGGATTAGTGTTATGCCTAAACCTAGTCCATGAAATACTTATGTAATTAGCTAGATTATGAAGTTGTGTGAGATAACATTGTCTTGTGCTGATCTAATGTGGGTTCAAGCTTATGGGAGTTTCCCATTTTTATTTAGTGCATCACATTTTATCCTTTTTAGGATCCATTTCTCCATTTATAACCATTTTCACTATGAAAAAATTAATTTAGGTGATACATTAGAAGGAATCCAACCTTCTCTAAAGGTTCAATGCCATAATAGGTTACCCATATCTTGAGGTTGTCCCAATATTATGACTTATTAAGAGGGAGACTAAAGAACTCTCTCCAAGGATGAAGATTAAGGTAATAACATATAGATATAATGTAGCATTATGGGAGGGTATGACATAGTAGGTGCACATGGCATGGTTGGAAGGAATGGTGTAATAGATAGGCATGGTGCATTATATAGACATGTCATAATGAAAAACTAGGATTCAATAGGTGGGCACTGAGATGCATGTTAGGTGGTCACAATAAGTCCCATGTCTATAAAAATAAACAGGACATGTTGGAATAACACAAATCTACATATATCATGGGGATGTAATGGTATGGATTACATTGGTGCATCTCATGGGGATAGGCAGGTGCAAAGGTTGAGAACTTGAGGAATTTTTTTAGTTTTATGGAAGTCTTTGAAAATGGTGAAGAAACTAACAAAGAAAACCTCAGATACTAGAAAATTTTTATGGTTTCCTTATAAATGACAAATACCCACTTCATGTTTCAAAAAAATTATAATAAAACTAGAAATATATTTCTACTTCAAGTACCACATAGTACAAAATTTATAGATTTTCAAAAAACTATCTTTAAACCCTCTAAAAATGATAGAAAAATGTCTGTCATAAAACTAGGTCATGTTTATAGCCACTCTTAGGGTTTTAACACCTTATGAATCTAATGGAAATGTATATTTTTCATTTGAAGACCTTAGCGATAAATATCTATACAAATTTTATACAAACTCCACCAAACCATTGAAAACTAAAATTAATGAAATACACTTCAACAAGTTAAAATGTTAGATCTCACAATAAGAATAATGAAATTTGGCTACCATAAAATCCCTAATACCATTTCAGATTGGCCCACCATCAGTAATATTTTTGGATAGGATCAAATGTATGAATTTTAACCTATACGGAGTAGTGAAATCCAAATAAACAACTTAAATGGAAGAAGCTTGTCTTTACAATAAATAAATTGTATTAGAAAAATTTACTCATAATCCATTAAATCATTAGGAGGGTACATTATATAGGTGAAATATAAGAATTTCCTCACATTAATATGAAGGTGGGATTATCTTTCACAATGACCTTTATTAAATACCTAAGTGACACCTAAGCAATGTAATTAAACATCTATAGGGGAAAACCATTAACTGGAATAAAAATACACACTAATATAATAATAAAAGACAAGGGTTAAATGTATGTGCATGATAAAAATAATAAAAAACAACTATAATAACTATATAAATGCACTTATGATTTAAAATATGAGATAAAAGTCCCACCGAGCATGCCAAATTGTTTGGGCGTATAAACCTGAATGTAAACTAAGCTAAGGAAATAAACACAAATGATATTATTCTAAACTCAACTCAACCTCTAATATATAATAAAATGAATAAAATCATAAATAAATTAATACTTATAGCCATAAAATATGTGTCACCTTCTCCATTATGATCAAAAAATGATTTTCTCTTAATTTAAATATATTTGGATGTTCAATTCTTCTCCATACAAAGTGAATTGGACAACATGTAGTTATTATAAATGTCTTATATTTTTTATTAATTTTATTTAAAAAGTGATATCACTTTGATAGCTTGAATGTTTATGATTTGATTGGAATATTACATGTCAATTTGTATAATTGAAAGTGGTGAGATGAATGGTTGAGAATAATCTTAATTTGTTGAATTGTAATAATAACCAGTGGTTAGGTTTGAGTCCTCATCCCAATGTAAGATGGATAATTCCCATGTTTTGAGAAAAAGGGAAAGAGTTTGTACTTGAGTGATGCAACATGAATAAGTTAAGGTAGTTGAAAATTCAAGGGATGACTCACAAGTTGGATAAAATGTTCTAATATCACTCATAAGGTAGTTGAGGAAGTCAAAGAAGATGGTATGATGATTCAATATTTGGTTGAGACAAATGTGAGGGATGTCTAAATGAGGTGGATAAACCAAATTTAATTAGTTTTGGAGGAAATTAGGTGTACATGATTTAATTAATTAATTATGAATTAATCTATTATTTGAAATAATGTTAATATGAATTTGAATTGGGTATGCTAATGAGTTAACATGTCCAAGTTCATTTCGACACTAAATGGTGAAATTTAGGCGTATACACTATTCATTAATATTTTGACCTAGAACTTCAACAAATGAAGATAGTGAGAGGTCAAGGACATAGTATATCAATGGTTGAAGTAGATCCCTAGATAATTTTCTAGAAATACATGATTCAAGATATCACACATGATGATTGATCCCAGGATGTGGTCCAGTACTTTCTCAACAATGAGTGCCCAAATCAATTAAAATCCACTCAAATAAGAACATCATGCCTAAAAATTAATAGTTTCATTATCAAATCAGGTGTATTATACAAAACAAATCATGAATACATATATTTGAGATTCTTAAATAAATAAGAAGTAGCTAAAGTACTTAATGATTTCCATGGAAAATATGGAACTGAGCACAGTTTAGGGAGTGCTATAATGTATAAAATTCTTAGAGTAATTTATTACTAGCCATATTTTTTTAAATGTGTTCATGCCCATATCTTGATTTTCCATACCTACCAAAATATCACACATAGATAATGTACACCTTCCATGTCATTACAACAAGTTATTAAGGTCTAATCATTTTCAAAATTAGGATTGGAATTTTCTTGAGTGATCAATGATAGTTTTTTCATAGGACACAAGTTCATTATTTTGTCAACTAACTATTACACCTATTGGATTAAATGTCAAGTATTCAAGAATTACATAACCAACATGGTAATAAATTTTTTTGAGGAGCATATCGTCACCGAGTTTGGGATGGCATTCACTCTAGTATGTGATAATAGTCCCAATTTATCCTCATTTAAATTTAGCAAATTAGCTTACTATAATCAATTAATCCTAAATTTCTCATCCTTTTATTACCGAAAAGGTAATGAGGTAGTTGAATAAACAAATAAAAAATTGTTAGATGTAATTAAGAAATTATTGGAAAATAACCCTAGGGACTAACATAATGTTTTGAAATTCACACTATGGTCTAATATGAATAGAATTAAATCAACCCCATTCACATCACCATATCATATTTTTTATGGCCAAGACCCTATATTCTCTATGAACATGAGAATACCCAGTTAAATTTCATGAGAGACTACTTGAAAATTAATGATAAAATACAAGACCACCTCCTAAACCTAATATAAATAGAAGAAAAACATTATATAAATTTGATGCATTTTATAAAAAACCAAAGAGTCATCATGCATTGGTTTAAAAAATGAGCCAAAGTGAAATCCTTCCAGATCTTTGATCTAGTCCTTCTATGGATAAGGTTTGAGATAAAAAGGGACAACATGGAAAATTTGATTCCCTATGATTGGTTCCCTATCAAATAGCTAAAATCCTAGGTGAGAATAAATTCTCCCTAAGGCTTATAACTAGTGAGGACATCCTATTACCTATCAATGGGCATTTCTTCAAACACTACTTTCAGGATTGAACTAGCCTAGTAGGTCATATACATACTTTCTCTTTCCCTTTCCTAATTTTATTTCTTGTTTTATCTCCTAATTTTGTTGTTACTTTAATTTTTTTTCCTACTTTTTTTATTTGTATTATTAATATGACATTGTTAAAAGTCTATTATTAGTTTGTCTTGTTTGTTTTTCCTTGTAATTTTGCCTATTGGTCAAAAAATGAAGTGCTTTAAGTTAAGTGACATGAATTACATTCTTTTGATTAAGTAATCTAAATAATTTATAGCATTATATTATGTTTTTGAGTTAGTTTAGAATGTTTAAGATATCACGTGTGTTCTAAATATATTCATTTTTGGATGAGATTGGGTAAACAATTTGATTAATGAATACATTCTCTTGAAACTAAGCATAAAAATCACATTTTAATGGTTTATAGGTTTTCCTGGATGAACCTAATATGGTGAAATTTTAGGTTTAAAAAAATATAATTATACCTTTTTCCTTCCATAGTGGTCCACAACCAAGAATTGAGATGCTAAAAATAAAAAAGATAAGGTAAAAGAACAAGAAAAAGAAAAGAATATGAAAAAATAAATTGTAGGTGATTTATGAAACTTGTATTGGGGCTATGAACATCCAACCGTAAGTAGAGTAAAGCCTAGAGTGGGACTAGAGATAAATCCATTAGGGCTATGGATGCCTAGCTAGTATTAGATCGATGTATAGGCATTTTTTCTCAATGTAGGATTTACTAGCCTAATGGTTGGAGTTGCAGTATTTAGTCCTTATAGGTTTTAAGAAAGGGTAAATAACTCATTTTTACTCACTAGGTCAATGTGAATGTTATCTTTTGTCTTTTATATGTTATCATCTTATTATCTCTTAAATATATTCTTGTTCCATGCATAGTGTCTACCAAATATTTTATCTCTATAGACATCCTTCTATAGTTCCAAAATACTCATGATGATTTTCTAGTAGAGTTTCCATTTGTTGTTACTTATACAACACACCCTAATTATTCTAGAATCAAAGAACTTATTTTTGGATTTTCTAGCCACTCTCACTTGCATTCATATCTTTTTTAGTCTTAACACTCTTAATTTGACTTTGTATCTCACCTATATTTGCATTCCAAACTATTTTTTGTAACCATCATTATTAGATAGATCACATATGTGTGAGAAAATTTCATATAGAACACTAAAAGGTGAAAGTGAAGTCTTGACCTCCCAATTTACATTTGAAGCTTGGATTGCTTAGCTTGCTTAAAACTACTCCAAATGGTCACTTTGGTTTATATGAAATTTGGGCTTACTAAACCTACCTCACTATGAGGACCATGTTTGAGCAATACATTTTTATATATTACACTTGTTCCCAAAGTAGAGTTTAGTTGTATTTGTTCTCACCTAAGAATCTTAATTTCATATTCTCTCAACTTCTTACAGCCACCTTAGAAGGTCAATTTGGTATCTATGTCATTTAGACCTCTAAAACTAGACCTATTATATCAACCAAGCTTGTGAAAATAATTTCCATATTTTACATTTGGTAATCCAATGACTTCTTTATTTTCTTATCCCACTTGTAAGATCTTGAAAAATTCATCTAGAACCTCTACCATATTTACTATAGGTGGTTAAAATTGTTCCAATCTGTAAAGAACAATGAGGCTCTTAACCCTAGATTAGGTCTTCAGAGCATTATTTTAGCATTTATTTACCTAATTGGGTTTTTTTTGTCATTTTAGTCTTCATTGAAAATCCTTAAGGCCCATACACCTAATCAAACTTAAAATTACGATTAGGTCTAGGGAGGTTAAAAGACTTTTTGTTAGTTTTAATCATATCATATTAACTAATTAGGTCTATAGTGGTTGTTTGATAAAATTATTTTATAGGAAAAAACATTTTTTAAGATTAGGTCATGGTTCTAACATGTTCAAAATCCCAAGTGAGCATGAATTGACACTCCTTAGGACTAGTTGGGATTTGAATAAGCATTGGCTTGAATTTGAATTTTAAATGTAGTTGTAGTCAGGGTCTTTATGTTATAATGGTGGTCTATGAGTATCCAAGAGCTTGTTTTATATGGTTCCCCGTGCCTTTAATCCCACCTAATTATGTGAGGGTAAATGTGATTTATCCAATGTTAAAACATTTTAGTAACAATTGAATATGATAATTAGGATTGTGTTTGACCACGTAACAATTTGGTGTGTCCCCTACCCATGAATGTTTTATTTCATTTTGTTTTTTATTTTCATAGTTTATTTTATTTTGATTAAATGTTGTTTTAATTTAGTTTTATTTGATTTAATTTTAAGGGATTAAATTTCATAGAACAAATTTTAAATGAATTTAATTAAAATTAAATAATTTAAAAAAAAAATAGTTAATATATATTTTTTTGTTAGAATAAATATTATTATATAAATAAATTCAACAAAGTGTGGCTTAATGATAAATTAGAACCTCAATGCATGTTTTGCCCTATTAAATCATCTATACCTCTTGTCACTTTAGTGGTCATAACTTGGTCACCATAGTTTCATTTTGAAAAATATTCACACCATTAGAAGGCTATTTCCATCATGGATGTCTCAATAATGAAAATTTTCACCTAATTTGGCTAGAGTCAAGATCTATTTTTCAACCAATTTATATGCATTCTATAATATTGAATAGACCTACAAACCTTGCTTTTTGACCTCCTATGCTCTTTTATTCAAAACTTGGTCCTTGATTGTCTGTTTTGATATATTATAGATTCATTGGAATGATGGTTTATTCCAAGGAATTATATTTCCCTAGGTTTATCTTTTTTCTTATTATGTAATGAGAATTTAATGTTTTACTTTTATACTTTCCTAGGATTTTTTAATTATCAATTTTAATAATTTTTTTTGTCTTTTTTAGACCAAAAACTATTGAAAATACAAAGTGGAAGGAGTGAAAAGGTGATGGATGGATTTTATTGGTAAATTAATTAAATTTATAATTATAATATCTATAAATATCTAGACCTTATCCATTGTAAAGGTTGGATTTTTGTTGTTCTAAAACACTTATACCCAATCACTTTTTTTTCTTTCATAGAGTTATTTTATCCCTCTTTTATAGCCCTATTGGTATGTTGATATAATTTATGTTTAATTAATTGTAAACTTTTCAACATCATGTTACTCAAGACATTTATAAATTAATGGAAACTTTTGAGATTTATTAGCATTGCTTATGCATGTGAATGGTGGTAGTGTTATTTTTTACTCATCTTTATCCTTCTTAAAACTCTCGAATTGGATTCATTATTGGTTGTGCTCATGATGGATCGATGATAGATCAGTTTCATAGACACTTACAATTGAAATTTATAGATTTTTATTCACAATAATAAGCTTTATCTCTCTTTTCCCCTTATCTTTTTCATCTTTTTATCAAATATGTTAAAGTAGGGTTTTATTTTATAGCAACATGTTTGATAGGTATCATTAACCATCAAATAAAAGGAAGCATAGGCATAAAAACCAAATTATATGCATTTTATAATATTGAATAAACCTACAAACCTTGCTTTTCAACCTCCTACATTCTTTTCTTCAAAACTTGGTCCTCGGTTGTCTATTTTCAAAATTTGTAGATTAATTGGAATGATGGTTTATGCCAAGGAATTATCTTGATTACTTATCTCACCTTCATTCCTATATTATTTTCACATTTTAAAATGATTAAATGCATGGGAATGAATAAATAGAATTAATATTTTTAATTATTGTTACCTACAACCCTAATTTCACAACTAAGAAAATGTATGCATGTATTTTATTATTTTTAATTCCTATTTGAAACCTATTTGAGTAAAACATAAAGTTGTAATTATCCAATAATTTTTGTAAGGACAAGAACTCTTCTAAAATTAGGTTTTATATTTCACACTAGTACGTCCCTTGAATTAGAATTGTGTACAATGAATAATTGAGTAAACCCAAGTATTTCATGAATGGGTAGATAAATATCTTGGGGAGGCACCTCAAATAACTCATTTTAGGAGTGTTTGGATGTGCTTCACCACCCTAAGAGCCTAATGTTTGAGATCTATGTCAAATAAAACATAAAAAATAGTATTTAATATCAACCACTTACATGAAATATATTTGACTGTCCATATCCAAAAGTGGTTTTTATGCCTATACTTCATTTTATTTGATGGAAAATGATACCCTATTAATTTTTTAGTACATTCATACTCTCTTTTGGTCATTGGGCCAAATATGGTGGTATAATATTAAAGGATTTACCTAAGAATCTAACACAAGAAGTTTGTGATTGGTTTTATAATTTTCATAATGGTTCTTTACATACCTTCAAGAGGTTACAAGACATATTTATAAACACAATTTCAAAATTATATATCACCTCAGTTTGATACCCTTGGTAAATACATATCATGGATGTAACCTCAGCTTATATACCTTTATTGTTACCAAAAGGCTCACATAAACTATTTATCTATGCCAAATTTATTATATCTTACTCCAATAAATGTTTTAGATTAAGGTAAAAATAGGTTTTGAAGGGATCCCAAAACCCTAAAACAAAGGGAGAAGGATAAAATAGTATCATCCATAGGCAAAACCTAAAACCTACTTCAAGAAGTATCAAAATCAGGTTTTACATGGACCTAAAACCACCGAAAAAGAAATTCAAAAGATAGACCCCAGGTTTTGCAGAGACCTAGAAACTCCATAGTAATACAAAAAACTAGGTATCGAGACCAGATATCACAACCAACTAAAAGAACCAACTCCAAAAAATGTTATTTTGATGACTGAAACTTTTTATCATACTCAGATTGTTATAAACTTGCATATTTTCCCAATTACTTAGATACTTATGTTCTAGTCAGATGTTTATGTGGACACAAGTGTTTAGTGCTCTAAAGTCATCCAATTTACAAAATAAACATATAACTATAGTCAACTTAAGTGATTTAATGTGATATATTATCCAAAAATATTAGTATATATGAATGATTAATCTTCATTCATTTCTCACATAGCACATACCTATCAACTCACGAGGAAAAATGCCAAAAGAATTCAATCAAGAACTAAAGTGAGAATAACTTCCCTATTTTATCATATTTCATTATCATTCATAGGGACATCACATATATAGGTCTAAATTACTGAAGGAACATCCCATGAGCTATATTTTCCAAGTTATAAGGTAAGTCACTCTGTGTATTTAGTTATCACAAATTACATCTTTATACACACATAAACGCATCCATAGAGAAGAACTCCCTAAGTCTAAAACCTTATTTGGAGTAATGGATATGTAGGTGACACCCACTAATAAAGGGGTCCTAAGGTTTAGATTGATACTGTGAGATTACTAACCCATTTTTCCCATAGCCACTATGATGATCAATAAATAGGGTTTTCAAATTTGATAAGTAAAAATAGCCCATGATCTAAATTTGATCACATAAGAGTGAAGGTGACATAGATTCCAAAAATATCCTAGGTAGTTACATCTAAATCTAGTAGATATTCCATACTAGATACTTACATCTAGGTTAGATAGAAACATTGACATAATCATCTAAGGTCAATGTAAGTGTCTAAGGATAAAGAGGTATAATTTATAAAATCAAATAACTAATCCAAAATACATATATGATTTATTTTTAGCCTATTCCATATAAGATTCAAATGTGCATAGCAATCCAATTATATTTTTTTTCATTATCCTTGTAATATCTAGCATAGATATACATTCTATTTTGAGCATATATTAGAATATAAATTCATGATATTGCTTATCTAAGTTTACAAATTAATTGGCCCACTATATAGATAGTTTATCACCCTTGTGCCTTATATTTTCTCTACCCATTTAACCCTAGATTCACTAATTTATATTTTAGGGTTAAGAAATTATTGAATCTAACCTCTGGTCTCCAAAATACTAAATTTTTTATCTAGGGTTTCTTGATTCTCTATTTATGATTTAAAAAAATTTAACAAGTTAAAAATCATATTTCATTTTATTACAAACATGTCAAATATATGTGAAATATGGATGCATCTATAGCCCATTTTGGGCTCTAATTTATAATTACAATTATGTTTTAATAATATAATTATTTAATCAAATTTATCATTCAACAAAATAGGCAAATCCATCAATATAATGAAAGGGTTTTAAAATGAAAGAAACACTTAATCTCTCTTCATAATTCCTTTCGTAATACAATAGAGAAAGTGCCTTCTAAACCTAAACCAATGTTAATTTTAAGGTGCCCTACTAGAAAATCTATTGGAATTATTTAGTGAATCTATGGAAAGCTAATCAATAGACATGGTGAATCTTATATGAGCAATGAAAAATTTGAGTAAATAGATTCTAGAATATTCATTTTTTTATTTTTATGTACAATTATTTACTTGCATCAAAAGACAAACATAAAATAAAACTACACAAAGGATATACAATATGGGTCTATTAAACGACTATGCCAAATGGTGGGTGTTGAATACTAGGTGATGAATGGTGGGTTCTAAATGATGGATTTTGAATGGTACTTGTTGGATAGTGGTATTGAATGGTAGCTTTCAAATGGTGGTGATAATCAGCTACCCTGAATAGAGGTGTCGAATGGTGGGTCCAAATCATGGTACTAGACAATGGTGCTAAATGGCAAGGTTGAATGTTTCCCCTGGAACTATCATTTGGTGTAACCATTTAGCATGGATTTTATTTAGTTGCATGTTAGTTTTTCAAAGTTGTCAGGTGACCCATGCAACCAATATGTTGGCTGATTATCTCCCTTGGCTTATAAATACCCACCCTTTAACCTCATTTTACACAATTTTTAGAATATTTTTCTCATACACCCTTTTCCCCATCCATAATAATTCCCCTACTCATGCATTTGTCTAGCCAACCATGGAAATAAAATACATTTTCAAAAACTTGTTATGACCAAATATTTTGAAGATGGAACAATAGCCTAATGCCTATAATTATTGGATTTTAAAATGCATCTTTATTGACATACTCTACATGCCTAGTATGAAATAAACCATTGGTTGATGAAATCACTAATGTGTTCTTATGACATTAGTGAGACAAGGTTCACTGTGAACATCAACTCTAGATGATCTGATTTAGTACCTCACAAGTAGACATTCATTATTTGATAAGGCTTCCATTCCATAATGCTAACCATGTGACTCTAAAATCAATATTGATAGATGATGAAAATAAATATTTGGAGTTATTTTTTGTCTCGTAGATTGGTCAAACTGGTATGTAAATTTGTTTTTCATATTAAAAATTAAACTTTTGATATGTAGATTTCTTTTTCATATTGAAAATTCAAATTTTCATTCTTGTTTTTTCACTTTCATTTCAGATAGTCACAAGAGGAGCCTCCATGTGGATGAAATTTCTAACCATTTTCTTTAAAAAATGGTTCATTTTTTTCTCATGAAGATATTATTACAAGGAAGACCAATAGATATTACCTATTGGGTAATTGTTACATTCTTTTTACTCTATCTAGTTTGAAAAATGACTAATGCACTTTTATTTCTTCTAAGATTAGGTTAGAATTAGATTATGCTTGTACCAATCCTAGTTCCACATTTTCTTGTTCAAATTTTATTTTTGCTTTATATTATGAGGCCTTATTGACCTCTAAAAATTATGATTTCAATTATGTTGCATCCAAAGATGAGTGTAAACTCTTTATTTGTTGATGAAAAGGAGGTTTGTTTACCATTCAAATGAATCACTTGAATTAAGGATTAATATTTTTTTATTTTCTGTTGAATTGTTTCAAAATTAAGGATTGACATTTGTTTGACATTTGTTTGTTATTAGTAATATTTCATGCCATTATGACATGAAAATAGTCTACTCTTAAAAGGACAACATGTAGTTGAAGGATCTAGAGATTTTGATTTTACATAATCATCCTTGAATTCATTTTAAATTTTGAAACATCCAAGAGTTTATTCTACAACATATATACATGCAAGATTAGTATTTAAAATTCTCAAATGACATTTTAACTTTCAAGTGAATTATCTTAATTATTTGTTTGATTTTTATAGTTGACTTGGAATCAACTAAGGTTGGGATGGAAAAAAACAACCATAATAAAATTGAACATTTCATCTACCTTCTTGACCCTCTATGTAATGTATTTTACATTCCATTTTTTTGTTTTTTAATTGAAGATTCCTTGATTATATATATTTTTGACTAGAATTTTGCCTATTGTAACAACTAAAATTGCACCCATCATCTAAAATATGGCACATAAATTGGAGTAAATATTATCTCCAATTTCAAGTACTAAACATTTAATTTCAAATTATAATTTAGTTTTGTTTTTTAAATTTACCATTTTTATAATATAATTTATTTTTGTAGGGCACCCTCAATCTCTGAGGAAAAGTATGCCACCATCAGCAGCCCCAAATGTAGTTCACACAAGGGGGAGTAATCTTCCATTACCACAAGGGTCAACACATAGCAGAGGAAGACTACAATTTTCAAGTTATGAATTCCCCACATTATCTATTAGAGGTATCTTGAGTGTGCATAGATTAACATGTTTATAAGAAATTGATCTTGATGAGGAATATATTAGGATTAAAAGTGGAGAAGTTGGTTGTGTTTCTTTCAATCCACATGATATTATTTAGGGTGCATATGTTCATGTAAATACTTAAGAGGAACCTTATACCTCTTCACCCCTCACCCCACTAGCTCATGTCAACTTGTTTGACGATGCAATTACATCATTTCCATTAAAAAAATTATTACCAAAAATTATTATTTCATGTCTTAATGAGGGAGTTATAGATGATTTGAAAAATATATTAGTTTGGGAGTTTCAGGCAAAGGCATTGATTAAAGAAATAAATTCCTATTATCACAACCACTCCCAGTGATAAAATTTGTTTTCATTAGTTTAACATGAACCCAAAAATATTCATTCTTTTTTTAGTCAAGCTAAATATGGATCCTTGTTATTTATAATATTTTTAATGATAATGTGTTGATTATTATGCTAAATAGGTTGGAGAATTTGAATGCAAAATCCCAAGCATATTTTAATGAATGGGAAAAATACATCAACCTTGTTATTTCAAATGCTGATAAGGAAAATATTTGGTAATGTATATCTATTTTTATCAAATTTCATGTCATAGTTATTTTAGTTCAAATCTAATTATATTTCATTTGTAATTGTAGGAAAAATATGAGAATCTAAAAAAAAAAGCCAAGGTCCTCAATGTGAATTTGAGAAATGAAAGAAAAAATTTGTAATCTACCATTTAATTTTATGAGAATCTTGTTTTGTTGAATAAACATAACAACACACTCGAAAAAACCATTAAAGAGGAAGGATGGGATCTCGATGCTTTATTGAAGTAGAATATAGATGTCAATCGAAGTCTACTTTCTATAGGAGATACTACAAAGAAGAAAAGGAAAATATTGCTCGTATTAATTCTATCATTGAGGATATTGAAAGGGAAGGGATATTCAAGGATCACACAAAATAAGTTGAGGCAAGGATTAGTAAGGATTGTGGTAGAAATGTGGATGTTATGGTTGAGAAAGTGGCTAAGAAATGAGGGGTCTTTCTAAAAGACCAAAAAAATGATAATTTTTGATGTTTTAAACTCTCTTATAGTTGGAAACAATGTTATGTTTAAAAATAAATTAAATGAAAATTTTAAGTTTGGATTTGCAATGATCACTCTATGAAATTACAATTAGTCTTGTTTTACTGATTAAGGATTTATGGTTCATTTATCTTTTTAGATGCATATTTTATGTCAATATAGTTCAATGAACATGGTGATGTGGATTGAAAATATTTTTTATATGGATTTGGAGTGAGCATGAATTTGAATTTTATGATGTTGTAACTTCATTAGTATCAAATATGAGTTTATTCAGTTGTTGTAGTTTAAACAAAATGGTGATGTAGACTACAATTGTTTTTTTTCTAGATTTGGATTGAGCATAGATTTGAATTTGATGTGATTTCATCTTGTTTAACTAATTTCATTATTTTATATTAAGTTTTTTTTTCTTTTGAATTTGGTCATGTTGTTCAATAGGCTTGTCATGTTCTATCACCCTTGTATTTCACTTGAAAATTCATATTTTTAAGATAGAAGTTAAGAATAAGGTTAAAACTATTAATATTGTTTAAAATGTCAAATGTAAGTTATTTTAAAATTTAGATAAATATGTATTTAACAATACAATATTAAAAAAATATAAAAATATTATGACTCATTTGAAATTATTAAGAACTAATTAAATAAAAAGGATAGTTACATGATGAATAGAACACATATTTAAAATGACAATGCTATCAATAATTGTAATGAATTTAATATTTGAAACATTTTACAATATCAAAAATTATATGAAACTAAAATTTATAATATTATAATTACAATTAATATACAACTAATACTTGAGTAGTTGAAACAATCCTACACAAACTTGCTCATCGCCGGTGACATTTGTATCTGCCATGTCAATGTCATATTCAATTTTATTATTTACATCCTCTCTATTGTTATTGTATTATTGACATATCTTATTTTACTTAGAGAACTCGATATTTCCAAAGCTCTTTCATAAGGAAACATGTCCACAATATAACATGAAACATACAATCTCAAATATGTTTCTAAATTTTTATCTAATCTATTTCAAAGTTTTGACTTAATCAAAGATAATGCACTAAATACTCTTTCATATTCCACTAATCCTAGAATCATTGTTTGATAAATCTCATATAATTAGAATGTTATTATTTACATCCTCTCTATTTGTCATTTTATTATTGACACATCTTTTAGTTAGAGAACTCCATATTTCCATAGCTCTTTCATAACGAAACATGTCCACAATATAACATGAAACATACAATCTAAAATAGGTTTCTAAATTTTTATCTAATCCATTTCAAAGTTTTGAATTAATCAAGGATAATGCACTGAATACTCTTTCATATTCCACTAACTCTAGAATCATTATTTGACAAAGCTCATATAATCAGAAATATTCACTTAGACTTTCCTATAGGATATTATTAGGATAAAGTTTATTCCATAGCCATGTAATTTCACCATTTTATGTTGGTTCTCTTATAAGGATATATTATTTAAACACTATAATTTGAAAATGAGTTAATTTAGATGTCAATAAATCCTTTCTAAAAAATACAATTTATTTTAACTCCATTAACCTCTACAAATTTACCAAAATTCTTAACAAGAAAACCCATGTATTTGTGAAATAAATTGTTGTCTTTTGACTATTATTACTATTTTAAAATATGGGATTCACAACTACCATGGCCTCTAACTATCATCCCTTTAAAAATGATCTCTGATCTTTGTAAATATATATTTTTTTAAATTATACTTAGTTTCATATGGGTTTCAGATATAATAATATCATACGTAATATGTGTTACAAGTACTACTTTAGATTCAGCTCCAACAAGATCATGTCTTTTTTAGAAAGTGTGCATTGGTATATCATTGCCATTAAAAATGACACAAATATGATCATTCATATTTAATGTCAAATAGCTTTCAGGATTCCTTAAATATGTCAAACATTTTCAACTACTAAAAATATGGCCCTAAAAATTTTCATTCAAAGTTTATAGTATATCTAGAGATTGGCATACTCATTTTCTCAGCCATATGAAATCAACAATATAAATGGATCTCTCTTAATCATATTTCATTAAATAATTCATTTTATTCAACATTGGTAGAATTTGACATAATGTCAACAATGTTTCCAAAGCTATTAAATGATACATTAAATATTTTGCCTTGTCAACTTCTCTATGGTATTTATACATAAAACATATGAATGATGGATATTCTTCTAAAATTTATCATGTTTGTTCATGCATAAAAATCCATCTTGTATCAACATATTTCAACTATTTTTGCCATCAGTCACTCTTATAGCAAATTTTTGGAACTTTAAAAATTATTTTGAAATACTTGACATATAAACAAGTAAGTCATGAATGAGATCTTCCACTTTTATGACATTAGCAAATTTGCTAACTATTTTGTATGTAAAATTCATCCTATGAACCATGCAATGAATTAGAATCATATAATGGAAAACTGTTGTTTACAACTAAATACACAGACCATTTCAATGCCCATACATAATTGATGCACCATTAGCTCCAATACACACTACCTTTATAGCTACTACATAATCATCCCTCCCAACTTTATCTTTTAAATTAGATACAACCAATTTTTGAAAATTTTTAGCATTGAAATTTTCTACCATTTTATGAACTAATAGTAAATGATGTTACCTTGAACAGCTCTCAAAAGTATAAATATGCATGCAAACCCAAGATCTGTTTTCAATATTATGACTTAATCAATGGAAAGTGAGATGAATAGTGAATTTTGAACTTTTTGTTTCAAATTCTCCTTCTCAACCATTGCTAGACATTTTTCCATTTCTAAAGCAGTGTTATTCGACCAATGTGATTGTGGAATATTCATAAATTCATTATATTGAAATAAAATCTTATAATAAAACTAATAATAAATAGGTCTGCCTTTTTTAGAATGTGGTATATGCTAAATAATTATATCTATTTTACCTTTAGATTAGACTACATAACTTTTCCAAAATTTTCTTCGGTTGTTCCCCCTTTCTCAACAAGATGTTTTTAGCATTTCTTATTATTTTCATAATTACATGTATATATTACATAAATGCATCCTTATGCATTTTTCCACCTATGTGTTCATGTTATATGTCCATCTAAGTGCTTCACTATCACATATTTTTCCTTAATTGTGTCCAAATTTAGTTTCATTCTTTGCTTCTTTCATAGTTTCCAGCTACATATTCTACATCTACATTTTGTTGGAGTATCATCAACATTTCTAGGATTTACAAGTTCAATGAAGGGAAATTTTGTTGCCTATCCCACCTTAAAGGACCTTCTAATTTTCCATCTACTTTTCTTCCTTCACAAAGATATTTGAGTGGAGTTTTTAGCTAAACTTTGTGTTTGATGAGAACCAACAATCTCTTCTGCCACTTGATTGTCATGATCATTATCATAAAAAACTAGATGAGCATCCTCAAGTGGTGGAATGTCATCATCAATATAATATTCAAGGGGTGACATGTTATTTTGGTTAATAATTTCTTATGAGATATCAGTGGGAATTTTTTCATCTAAAATTACTTTAATATTATTAAAAACTTAAATTCAAATTCAAGTTAAACTAAAAAAATAAGTAGATGTATTTTGAGTGCATTGTGGTTGTGTGGGTTTTTTATTGGCTCTTTAAAATAAGATAATATGCTTGATTTTCCTAATAAATGGCCTATCCTTTTACCATTTACATTAGATGACACAATGATCAAGGATATAACCTTTCAGTCCTACCTTCTAATTACATATCAGATGCTACCATTTGATTCTATCATTTGATTATAGAACTAATCTAATTTTTGGTTCTATCATCTAGTTAAAGATTACATGTTACCATTCAGTACTATCATTTAGTGGTACCATTTGGTATCACCATTATATGTTACCATTTGGATCCTCTATTCATAGCTTGAATGTCATCATTTTGTTTTTCCATTCACTGCTACATATTATATGTTGATGTTTGGTGCTACAGATTAGATTCTCCTATTTGGTGTTGTCATTTGGATGTATTCCTTTAGTTTTACTTACAATGAAAGTTATTCCAATCCATTTTAACTTGTAGATTTTTGGGTTTTTATACCTTATTTGATATCAAGTTTAGTTTCTAAAAGTATATTTTGATGGTTATCGATGTTAACCTATGCAGTAAATATATGGTGAATTAAAGGGTAAACTAATAAATTATTAGAAATGGTTGGCAATCCAAACCCTAAAATAATTTACATTATTAAATTTTAGGAAATTTGGACCCATGTAGTACCCTAAAAATCACCAAAAACAAAACTAAAAAATTGAAATATTCTTGAATTAATGAATATTCATCGCTAAAATTAACCCTGACCTAAACTCATGGGAACTG
Source organism: Torreya grandis (assembly GCA_037957365.1). NCBI lineage: Eukaryota > Viridiplantae > Streptophyta > Pinopsida > Cupressales > Taxaceae > Torreya > Torreya grandis. The sequence continues at coordinate 299,102 of JARHVA010003885.1, forward strand.
ACCTTAATGATAAATTGGAATGTATCTCAGAATTTTAATCTTAGAACTTCTAAAGCAATCCATTTTTATAAGGATATCTTATATGAAACATTGCATCATACCCATGTACCAAGTGATGCAATGTTGGCTACTTTTATAGATAGTATGCATGATATAACACATAATGCAACTATTATTACCTTTGGTTGTAAGGATATGTTATCAAAGCATATCATTTATCAAGACTTGATTTTATCAACATAAATGCCTCATCTCAATCACAAAAACCAACATGAGCATGTGTAATAAATATTAAAGACATATAATGATGATATGAATAAAATTTCACTCTTATACTTGTGACATAAGTCACCACTATACAAGGGTATTTGTGTGAGATCATTATATACGAAAAACTTTCCAAATAATGTAGAATTACCACATGTGTCCTTTTGTTAGAATATATCAAATAGACCAAACATAATGTCTCTAATAAAAATAAGGATTTACCATACCCATGTAATAATGGAGGTATTTTCCCTACACCTATTCATTCAAATAAGTATGTCAAAGTTAAAATGGAACCCACAACATTGGTCGATACACTATTACAAAAAATTAATCATCTTATCTTTTCTAGTATACTAAGGAGATAATTTAAATTCTTAGTTGAGTCTCACACTTCATTACTCCTATGGCTTTTAGATTTTCACATAATATCTCTTCCTCATCCTATAGAGGTTGATATTAATATACCTCTACCCAAAGGGTATGATACGAAGGCTTATTATGAATATGACCAAAGCCTAGAGAATTTTATGAACAAATGTTTTATTTTGAATCATAAGATTATGAACCTTATTGGTGAAAAAAATATTACATTTGATTATCCTCTAAAGGAATGAACTTAACAACCTAGTGATCACTGTAAATATAAAATATTTAACAATCCTTTATAACACCATTCTAATAAGGAACCACAAGTGCAAATGACATACAATGCAAAATAAATACTTCAAATTAAAAAAATAAAATAGTATCCATGCTGATAAGTTTTAACAATGACATTAGTCATGGGTGGTGATTTTTTTTTGGCATAACCATATTGATCCTCTATAAATATAAATTACTTGCAATTTAAGATGTTTTCAATAGATTGGATTTGATCTAAAATACTTACAAAACAAAGGAGGTTGGAAAGACTCCTTGGGAAGCTAACACTACCAATTGCTTATGGTCCTAAAGTGATTCAAACACTGGTTTGGGTTATGAAAAAAATATCCATATGCATTTACATTGTAAAATCTTTTGTTTTATTAATGAAAGAAAAAATTGACCAAAATCAACAAGGTATATATTTTTTTGATAAAGGTAAATTGATCCACATTCTAAATGATAACATCGGTTCTTATACTAAACATGTAAAACATGAGAAGGAACACATTATGCACCAAATTAATTTATACAACCATGATTGAAATATTGTAAAGGATACAACCTAGTGTTGCAAGGTGACATATTCCAAGAAACATACATACAAAAAAAATCAACAAAAATACAAAAGTACAAAAATACAAAAATAAAAAACATTTTTTTAGCATTTAAATGTTATATTAGCTTATTGGAATATATATTATTGTTTCCATGTTAGTATATAGCATATAATTTCATTTATATATACACATGTGTTTCACTCATCTTTTGAGTTTGATATAGGCATATACATATACATGATCTTTGAATTTTTGGATGTCAGGCCTTCCCTCTACTCATGTCATGTGGGCATTGAGGGCATCCACTTCTTTGATCATGATACACCTATGTGATATCATTTTATGGTCATTTTACATTATCATATTTGAGATTATATACTTAAAAAAATCATTTATCCATGCTTATATCTTTCAAAGTGTACTTGATATGTTATGTACTTAATATTTTTTACTAACATATATTTCCAAGGACTAGTATGATATGTTTATGTTCCATGCTCTTATTTTATTCACTTATTTGAGTGTCTTGTCTTACTTTTGGGACATTTAAATATGATCCATTTTTTTTCCTCATACCTTTGTTTCCCTCTTAAATATTTGAATATGTCATTCTTTATTTTATGGACATTTGACTAAGTCTTATCCCTTCCATTGTGTGGCATTTGAGCATGTCCTTTTTTTGAGGTCTCATTGGACCATTGTATTTTGATTTTATTTTGAGTGATCTTCTGTTTGTGTTTTATTTCTTATTGATATTTCACTATTACTATCTATATGTTTCCATGATATATATCATGCATCTTAGGACTTAATGTGATCACATTTTGTGTGCTTCAATACTATATGTACCTATACATGTTTCTCAAATATGTTACATGATACATTCATAGTTTACATGATCATCTTATCCTTTAGAGGTAATTTAAATACTATTTTATATTTCCCCTCACCTCAAAATTTGGGAGTATTAGTGAGGGCATGCCATAGAATCACAACTTACACATTTTTATTAGTTTTAATTATACAATGGAGGCATGTTATGGAAATATGCTCTATACATTGATATCATTATTATACCTAGGTTTTAGTATGAGACATATATAAGGTGAATATTATATGAAAAATGGTTCCTAAATTTCAAAATCAAATTATCTTTCATATTTTAAACACTTCTATGGACTTTAGATCACTAGGTTGGACTATTACGAACTATATTAAGCCAATCTACTGTAATAGTTAGGTCATTTTGTATTATGGTTGAGGTGATTAAATCACTCAAACTTGATAATTTTATAGCTTATACTTATTTAAATAATCCAAATTTATTATATTTATAGTGTGAGTTGACTTGGTCACTCACACTCACCAATTTATAAATATAATTGGGTTACATGCTTGAGCTAATCTCAATTTCTTGATGGTAACTCATATTTTTCTCCAAGGTTGGGGGTATGTGTCCTCTAATATTTATATATTTATACACTTTCTAGATTTGAAAATTTTCCCAATATCATCTCTAATTATTTATAATGATACATATTTTCAAATAAAATTACCAAAAGGCAAGGTGGTTGCATGGATGCATAGGTGTAATCTTAAACCTTGATATTTATATTTCAATCACTTTAGATGCTTTCAATTTCATATTATATGCATTGATTGCATATTATAGTATACTCTTGGTTGTATGTTGGTCACTAAAAAATCACTCAATTTAGAATCATGTAAAGGGAAGGTGGGTTATGCACACCCATGTATGCGTTTATTTAACTTTGAACTAACAATTTCATTACTAGATTAAAGGGGGGAAATATAGACACTATTTTTGAATTATATATCACCTAAATATTTTACACTAAAATGATACATATCATGGATGTACTTTCAACTTATAAATATTTCCCACTAACAAAAGGATCACATACAATATATCTATGTGCTGAAATTACTTATCTCTTACTCTGACAAATGTTATCCTATTGAGTTAGACTTTTTATCATACTCAGAATGTTATAAGCATGCTTATATTCTATTTTTAAAAGTTATAGACTATTTTTGTGGGTTTTATGCACCTCATAAATTTTAAATGAGGTATCCTCTAAAATTTTTAGATCTCTAAGGAATAAGGTTCTACTCTGGAGCATAAGTTGTAGGTATGCAGTTTAAGCAAACAAGTGATGGAATCGAATGTTGAACATGTGGAATTTTCAACTAGGTTTTATGAATGGATACATGGAATCTAATTAAAAGTAATTACTAGGTGAGTTGGATTGGTGGATAATTATTCTATGATGGGTATATCTCAAATAAAATAAAAAAGGGAAAGAAGAGTAAGGCAAAAAAAAGGTTTTGTGTTCTTCAAAGGTAGCTTATAAGGTTGTTTCTTTGGTGGAAAAGTATCTCCAAAATTAGTGTTTGTTGTATACAACTATTTCACACTCACAAAAAACATGGTTATCAATCTGGGATAACAAATATAAGTTGCTTAATGATCTCAACTTAAGGTTATTTTTCTTAGGTCTGCTACTGCATACCTTTATCTAATAAATTAAAGTTTGAACAAGGAAGTTATCTAGGGTAGTTATGGCTCACACCTAGAAGACTATATCAAAAGAGATACCTCTACACACCTTGGTTTATCAATTCAACCTTTGCTAACTATTTAAACCACAAAAAATTATCAATCCTCAATTGAGGCTACACATCTAAGATTTATATTAATTAATTAAAACATTGAGATTCATATATAAAATTAGCACACTTCAAAATTATTAAATAAATATAGATAACGAACCATTAAATTCATTAAATAGAGATGGAAGAGTAAAAAATAAACATAGTAGCATTACAATAAATCTCTTGATCTCTTCCTATATATTCATCTAAAGCTATAACCCTTTGAAAATAGGGTTATACATGTATATAAAGAACTTGGGGAAGGGGATGCCTCATCTTCAAAGTTTAGAAAACATTGGTTACATCCTAAAATACTAGATCATAAGTCTCAGGTTACATGTCATAGCTTATAGTTACTTCATACATGCAACATGTGTATGTTGGAAAAAATAATTTATTTAATTACAACACTGAGGTAACTAGGACTTAACTATTTATTTACAGCTATTACATGTAAAATTGTACAAAAATAGCCTTTATATTTAAGTTAAATCATATCCTACTTAATAGTTGGAGTTAATTTATGAGGTGGCATCGATGTAGTTATTAAATTGTAAGGGGTATTAGTTGATAAAAATTTTGTTTTTGGTGATGTAGGTAGGGTTTGAGGAGAAAAATTAGTAGGTGGTGTTGATGTTGCTTTATTCTTTGCATCTAACTCTTGGTAATACTTGTATGCCTTACAATGTTGTGAATGAATTAAGTTCATGTCAATAATATGAGATATAGTCACCCAACCTATTTTTTCCATCAACCTTGTATGTTCTATCTTGGTGGCTTGAAATCTAACCTGAAAGACTTCTACTTCTGTTACATTCCTCCTTGTGCTCAATTTTTATTCAATGTCCTCTAAGATCAGTGCTTGTAAAATCTATTTTAAACCATTTGATACTTGTTAAATCAGTTTATAAAATTCTTCCTAACCTACTAGCTTCCCTCTATTATCTTGGACTCTAGTTAGTTCAAACTCCACCAATATATGCATTGCTTTCTTTTCTTGTTCTGCAAGCTTATTCACATGAGCTTTGTATGAAGAAACCCAATATTGAGATTTATGTGTTCTAATGAGAGATAAGTTTAATGTATTAAGTAAATATGGAAGGGTCATCATGTATAGGTGTCTAAATGCCTTACTAGGGGTGTACACTACCAAGAAATTCAATTTATTCTCATCTTATCTAAGAAGATTAAATAAATTTATTATTGAATTCACATACAGAGCCAATTGGACTCTCAAATAATGAATTGTATCCAAATTTTCATATAATCTAAGTGTTACATTTATTACATCTTTTTTTATACCAGGGGGGACTTGTATCACCTATTGATCCTCTCTAAGAGTTTTAAACTCTTCTTCTAGTTTTTATCTAGCTAGCTTCATTTCTTCGTGGATAGCCCATAATGCCTTAGTATGGGTCTCTATATAGGACTTGAGGACCTAAATGTATGGGGACTGACCCTTCTTCCTATTCTACCTCTTTGAAAGGGAATAAACTTCTTCCCTTTCCTCCAAAATCAACACTCTCTTATAACTGTCCTCAATATTCCTTTTTTGACCTTATGGATTGAGGTTGTAGATTTATCAAAAAGTGAGCTTACCATAGGAAGCTTAGTAATCTTCAAATTAGGTCTCTTAGAGGCTGAATATCCTAGCTCCTTGACCCATTATAAAAGAGTGAGCTTTAAAGGATTTGATGGTTGAGTTTCTACTTGTGCATGCTCCTTAGGTTCATGTTCAATTTTAGAAGAGGGTTTGGGCATTGAGTGCCAAATTATTTTTGACCAGTCAATGTTCCCAAATTGTGGCATTAGGTGCACAATATAGACTAGTTTATTTTTTGGATCCCTCTTAGTTTTCACTACTATTTTAGTTTATATTGGTGTTAAATAAGGTAAACATGACCCTAATTGGGTAGAGAAAGCAATAATTTGGGTGATGGGTTAGTTGATCAATGGGATGCAAAGAGTTGTGGTTGAATGAATGGAGGCTAAAGGAATGAAAACTATAGTAGTGGAGGTTTAAAAAGTAGAGGTGTAAATAGGGAGAGTAGAGGTTGGGTGCATAAAAATATGATTGGCTAAAATTTATTACATAGGAATGAAAGTGGAAACAATTAGAATAGGGATAGTAGAAACAACAAGTAATGAAATTAAACAAAAAATGCTTAAAGGTGTAGTAAAGAGATCACCCTTACCATGTGAATCACAAATGAGAGGCATATTTACTTTTTAAAATACCTCAAAGAAAAATACTCTATAGAATTTTTTTTTTGAAAGGGTTTATCTGAAATCCATCAAAGGAATAGTTCATGAAGACTAAGTACTCTTAGAAAAGATTGTAGACTGGGTGGAAATTATCTCATATAAAGTTACAGATGAGAAAGTTTCTAAATTAAATCTATTGATAATAAATTTTTTGAATGAAATGTTTATGAAGATAAATTTGTTGACTGAAAAGTTTTCAAAGATAAACCTTTCAAAGAGAAACTTCCTAACCAAAAAGTTTCCAAAGAGAAACCTTCTGAAGAGAAAGTTATCAACCGAAAAGTTTTAGAAGATAAACCTTTTTAAGAGAAAGTTCCTGACCAAAAAGTTTTTGAAGTGAAGGTTACTGACTAGAACAAAGTTTATTAATGAAAACCTAACAAAGAGAAAGTTACTGACTGGAACAAAGATTCCAATGAAAAGTCCCTAAATGAAATTTGTCAATCAAAATAAATATTTTAAACAAAAACCTTCTGAAGATAAAAAGTATCTGAATAAACCAATTTGAATACCTTCCATTCAAAGCAATTCTAATTAACTTTCCATTAATAGATTAGTTTGAAAAAGTTATTTCAAATGGAAAATATGTGCATCCCAAAATGTGATTCAATGTTCAAAACACCAAGTTTCTATAGATAATAAGAACCAAAAAAAAATCATACATACCAAGATAAAACATATGTCTTCTAAAAGCAAAATGGGTCCCCACTTTTGAAATAAAAATACAAGGTGGGGTGTGTTAGATACAATAAATGCTGACTCATAGGGGTTAATACTCTCAAGTTTTAAATTTCCCTAAATCCATGATTTTTCTATCCCAATATCAACCATAAACCATACTAAAATAAATGATTAAATCAAAAATGAAAAGAGACTCTTAATAATCCCACGCAACATATTAACTTCACTTATACATTAGATCTATGTGTGAAAAGTGATGTTCATTATTTATTTTCTTAGGATTCTAGGAAAAGACATGGGGCGAGTTGTAGGTTTCATTTTCATTAGGAATTAGGTACATATACATTTGGGGGCTCAAGCCTTTCTCTACTTCTAGCCAACCAACCATAGCCCTTACAAAGATACCTTTGATCACCTCTTCTTTCATTCTTCATTTTTTAATGCATGATAAATTGATCTTATTTCATTGTGTAGGCTTCAAATCCTTTTTTATTTTCTTTTGGATTTTTTGGATCATGCATTTTATTTTTAAACTTTTCTTTTCTTTTTATTCTTTGTTTTATAAATGAAAGAGGAAATAAGGTGATCACCTTGAGCTGTGTGTGTGTGTGTGTGTGTGTGTGTGTGTGTGTGTGTGTGTGTGTGTGTGTGTGTGTGTGTGTAATATATATAGTTTAGGGAATGGTTCTTAGGAAATAGATGGATTTGTAATAAGTGGTAATAAGGGACAAAAATCTTGTGAAGCACCAATGGTCTATCCACCCCTTTTTTATCTACCCTTTAAAGCATGAACTTAGAGATATTGAGTCTCTATGGGTTCTTATAATATATAAAGCATTAGTATTTGATAAAATTTTGAAAATAGTATATATATATATATATATATATATATATATATATATATACTATTTTCAAAATTTTATCAAATACTAATGCTTTATATATTATAAGAACCCATAGAGACTCAATATCTCTAAGTTCATGCTTTAAAGGGTAGATAAAAAAGGGGTGGATAGACCATTGGTGCTTCACAAGATTGTTGTCCCTTATTACCACTTATTACCAATCCATCTATTTCCTAAGAACCATTCCCTAAATTATTACTCTTCTTTTACATACTCTTTAGGTTTTTTTCCCATTTTCCATCCATATTTTCCTCACCTTAGGACCCTTTTCATAGTCTATTATACTAGGTCAATTGGGTTGACCCTGTATTATTTTGGGTAAAAATCATTTAGGGTCTAAGGCAACTCTTGGCTGACCTAGCCTCTGACCTAGTGAATTTTTATCCATAATAGTTCTAAGTTGATTAGGTTGACCCTATCATCCAAAACTTTCAAAAGCACTTAGGGTTAGATATTCATATATATAAGATCATCTTATCATTATTTACGAATAAAAAAGAGCTATTATTCTCTTGCACTTCTTTACAATCTTCTCTTCCACCATTCTACTTGAGGAAGTTTAACTTAGGGTTTCTACTTAGAAAATCTAGTTTTGTGAATAAGTCTTGGATGTTTTGGCCTTTATTATGATCCTTACTATTGATGCCTAAATGTGTACCATAGTTTCCCAAAGTGTTTAGTTAACACTTCTCATTTTTGAATTCTTAAGAATCTAATTCATGGGTTATAAGTTGAGGTAATATTGTTACCCACTAGTGGAATAAAGGCAGAACAAGTGACTATTTCATAATATTTATATTAGCTAGTGGTTGGGCCATGGCCAAACAATATATCTATGTAAAATATGTAGTTACTATGGAAAGAATAGTTAATTATGATCAATAAATAAATTAATAATTAATATAGGATGACATTTACAATGATAAGCTAAATAAAGGTGATCCAGGTTTAAAAAGAGCAAAAAGAAGGGCAGGGTAGAAAGAAATATTGATGATATTCATTCCAAACATCATGAAAAAGTTCATATATCATCCAAGCATGCATTTAAAACCAAAATGTGAAGTAACACAACTTAGCCCAAATCATATCACACATCATATCCATGTTTTCTTTAATGGTTTTGGCCTCAGTTATCCTTTCTCCTTCATTGAGGATCATGTCTAAGATCCTACTATTATCTACCCTAGACTAGCCTTGACTCTTGCCTCTATATGTTTTTATTTTTGAGAACACAAGATCTTCATTATATTTATTGGTGCTTTCATGGTGCTTATTTAGCATCTATATGGCACTTTCATGATATTTTTCATAAATTCCTTCAAGGTAATAGCCATTATTATTTAAAATTTGTCATTTTATTTTACATTATTGGATCATTACCCATGTATCAATACAAGCCATTAATCATGATCTAGTACCTTGCCTATTATTTGTTTTCTTTGTATCAATACCTATGGTTGTACCACTTGGCACCTTTTTGAGCCTTCTAGGCTTTGCATTCAGTATAGTGAACATGTTCTCACCACGTGTCAATCTTGTAGGCATCTTCGTTTTTGATAAAAAGTCTTTGCTAGTTATGCTCCCTTCGATCATCCTCTCATGAGTAAGTGTTGACCATTTATCCTAAAAAGGGTGAGGACTTTAATTAGTGTCATGATAAAATAAGGGATTTAAGATTAAATACTTTAGGCTAAGGTTTATTTCATGTTTAATAAAAATGTTATAATATTTAGGATAAAGTATTTTACCCTAGGTTTTCATAATATATATAAAGGGGACCTAAGCTAAATGTATTAGGCTAAGGTTTATGTTGCATTAATAACCAAAACATATACTTTAGGCTACGATATTTATGCTAAGTTTTTAGGACATGTCTAAAGGGGACAAATGATAAAAAGGACCAACTATTACATTTTGACCTAGGATTTCATCACATTAATAAACATGATGAAACCTTAGGTTAAAATAATTTAATCTAAGTTATAAGCCACAAGGATATTTTAAAATATCATTTAATATAAGTATCTAGCCTAAGGTTTATTGTGTTCAAATAAGCATAATTAGAAACTTAGAAAATAGACCTAGATTATAACTATGTCTACAAATACTTAGATCATGAAGCCATTTCATCATTGGAAATTCAAAGATATTAGATGTTTAAACATATTTTGAGGGGTCTCATTGATCTATAATGAAATATAGAATCTTTTAGCAATATTTTTTAGATTATATCCTTATGTCCAAGTAAAATAATCAACTAGCTTAAATTTTACAGTCCCATGGACATCAATGATGGCCTCATAGACATCAAGTGATAGTCATTAGAATGTCAAATTTAAGTTAGTATATCATTATGTTTGATGGGATGAAAATAGATGGTCTCACAGAAGTCAATGCTGGCCTCGTAGACATCAAATGATGGTCATACAAACATCAATTTTAAGCTCATGAAACCCTTCTAGTTTATAGACTTTGGATTTGAGATGCTCTATTAGATCAATCTCTATGATGCATCATAGAACATTGATCAAGATCCATGTAGTTACATGACATTGGTTTAATATAATGTGTGGGACCTTTTTTTATCAAGATTTGAATGTAGTAATTCCATGTGTCAAGATCATGGGCTCTTAGAGCTTTACTGAATAGTTGTCGATGATTTCACTCTATTGGATAATCCAGGCCTGACAAAGAGTGAGCCATTGCTCCTCAAACATGCATGAAATTTAATTAGTACATGATTATAGAAATGACTTAGGCTAAAATATTTTAAGCTAAGTTTATTTCATATCAATAAACACTCTATAGATTTAGGTTAATATATTTTATGTTATGTTTTCAAACATAATATCAAATGACACCTCAAATGATATCAAACATGCCCCTTTGTCTACGTAAAAGTGTTAAATGAGATTAATTTGTATGGCCTCAAGGACATCAAAGATGGCCTCATGGATGTCAAATGACATTTGTGTAAAAATAAAATTTAAGCTTGTGAATTTTGTTAGGTTTTATGGGTTTAAAGTTGACAGTCTCATAAACATCAATGACAGCCTCACGGATGTCAAATGATAATCATGAGAATTTAAATTTTAAGCTCATAAAATTCCTATGTTTCATGGATCTTGGAATCAATTCACTCCATCTGATCAAGAGTTATGATGAGGTGAGAGCCATCTGATCAAAATCTGAGAGAGTACATGCTATTGGTTTAAGGTTCTATAAACATTAAGCTTCAAATGTGGGAGTGCCATGTGGTGGATTCATGGGGTTAAGTGAATTAAATCTGAGATATATGGAACATAGGAATTGGATGAGCTTAAAATTGACATTCTTATGAACATCATTTGATGTCCGTAAGGCCATCATTAACATTTACGAGATTGTCAACTTTAAACCCACCAAACCTAAATAACTTCATGAGCTTAAATTTCACATTCTCATGAATGTAATTTGATGTTTGTGAGGCCATATTTAAAATCTATGAGTATATAAAATTCAATCTCATCTAACATTTTTATGGGGCATGTCTTATATCATTTGAGGGGTCATTTGATATTATGCTTCAAAACTTAGCATAAAATATATTAACCTAAGTCTATATCATGTTTATTAACATGAAATAAACTTAGCATAAAATATTTTAGCATAATTCCTTTCTATAATAATGTACTAAATAATTTTTGTGCATCTTTTAGGATCAATAGATTGTACTTTGTCAGGCCCAGATGATCTAATGGCATGAAATCACGAAAACTAATCAATGAAGCTTTGAGAGGCCATGGGCTTAACACATGGAATTTTCATATTCAAATCTTGAAAACAAAGGGTCCTACACATTAAATTGAACCAATGGCATGAAAAATCTTAGATCTTGATCAACAATCCACACTTAATCATAAATATTGATCCAATGGAGCATATCAAATCCAAGGTCTATGGACCAGAAGGGTTTCATAAGCTTAAAATTGACATTCACATGACCATAATTTGATGTCTAAGAGGAAATAATTGACATCCATGAGACCATAAATTTTAAGCCCATTTAACCTAATGATATACTAACTTAAATTTTACATTCTCAAAACCCATAATTTGACATCCATGAGGCCATCATTGATGTCTGTAGACCACCAAATTTAAGATAATTGATTATTTTACTTAGACATAAGGATATACTCCACAAAATGTTGCTAAAATATTATGAATTACATTAAAGATCAATGGGACCCCTTAGAGGATGTTCAAATGTCTAATATCTTTAAATTTATAATCATAAATTGGCCTCATGATCTAAGTAATTGTAGACACAATTCTAATCTAAGTCTATTTCCTAAGGTTCTAATTACATTTATTTAAATACAATAAAAATTAAGATAGATAATTTTATTAAATATTAGTTTAAAAGATCCTTGTGGCATAAGACTTATCTTAAATGATTTTAACCTAAGGTTTCATCATGTTTATTAACATGATGAAATCCTAAGTCAAAACCTAATAGTTGGTCCTTTTATCATTTAGCCCCTTCAGACATGTCCTAACAACTTAACATAAATATCTTAGCCTAAAGTATATGCTGTGTTTTTTAACACAACATAAACCTTAGCCTAATAAATTTAGACTAGGTCCCCTTTATATATATATTTTAAAACTTAGGCTAAAATATTTTAGTCTAAAGTTTATAACATGTTTATGAAACATGAAATAAACCTTATCCTAAAGTATTTAAGCCTAAGTCCCTTCCTTTATCATGACACTGGTTAGACTCCTCACTCTTTTTTAGGATCAATGGTCCATGCTTTCTCATAAGAGGATGATTGGATGGAGCACAATTGTCAAAGACTTTTCAATAAAACCCAAGATGCCCATGGGATCGACATGTGGCATGTAGGCATTCACTAAATAGATCACAAAGCCTAAGATTCATGTAAAGGTACAAAGTGTCATAACCATATGGATTGAGATCATAATCAAAATCCCATTTCGATCTATGGGAAATGATCCAATGGTGTGATGTAAAAGGACAAATTTTAAAAAACAATGATTAGTGATTTGAAGGCATTTATAAAAAATACCATAAAAGTGAGATAGATGCCAAATAAATGCCACACAAGAACAAAGAAATAAAATTAAGATCTTGTGTGATTAAAAATAAAAATTTATAGAGGCAAGAGTCAATGCCAATCTAGGGTAGATAATAATAGGATCCTGTACATGATCCTCAATGTAGGATAAAAGATAATTAAGGCCAAAAGCATTAAAGAAACCATGGCTAGAAATGATAGAGATTTGAATGATCTAGCTGACAATGAAGAAGAGTTTCTCTTAAGGATAGATATGTATTTGTGACTTGTTAATAAACATAATCAAAAGGCTATGAATATCCTTTAACATCAACACGCAAGTTCCTAGGCATAGGGTGCACTAGCTAGTTAGTTAATATTCCACTTTTGTATAGCATTGTAACATTATAAAAATGGAATATTCTGTTATAAATTTATATTCTATTTTGCTATCATATTGGCCTCTAGGTTAGTATAGTTTATAAAATCATTTGTATTCAATAACTTTATATAAAAAGGATAGCTATCCTTACTTCTTATACATTTTTATCTTGCAACTAACCGGTATACTACCTTGTCCTTCTATAAAAGGAAGTACTATAATTTTTTAAAAGGGGGAGTTCTTAGAGACAAAATTAATGTATAAAATTGGAGCATAAAATACAATCAAGGAATTATTTAAAGCTTTTCCAATATTTATCTGTGTTTTCTATTATTACTTCTCTCTCATTTTTTTAATTCTAATTTCTAGATTTGAATAGTTCGTATGGATTCTTGGTGTGCACCTTTGAATATAGAGTTGTTAACTTGTGCCAATGCTTGGTTGAATGAAATTTCTTAGGTTCATTTCATTTTATTACTCTTTTTTCATTTGGGTTAATGTTGTTTGCTTGTAGGAGTAAATATTTAAAGTGAGTCTAGTTTTTATCTACATCTTTCCATTCCTTCCATAAAATTATGCTTGATGTGTGATGTGATTTGGGCTAAGCTATTTAATTTCACATGTTGGTTTTAAGTGTATGCTTAGATGACATTTGAACTTTGTCATGATGTTTGGAATGAATTTCAATATTATCATTTTCTACCCTACCCTTCTTTTTGCTATTTTTTTCACCTGGATCACCTTAGTTTAGCTTGTCATTGTAAAAGTCCATCCTAAATTAATTCATAATTTATTTCTTAATCATAATTAATTATTTTTTACATAGTTATTGCATATTTTACATAGATCTATTGTTTGGCTATGGTGGCTCCCAACTACCAACTAATATAAATAATATGAAACATTCACTTGTTCTACCTCTATTCCATCAATGAGAAACAAGATTACCAAAAAATATAACTCATGTATTGTATTCTTAATAATTTAGAAATGAGAAGTGTTCACTAAGCACTCTCGGCACCTTTGGTACACATTTAGGCATCAATAGGAGGATCTTCATTAGCATTAGAAGGAGGGATTAGGCATTGATCTACTATTAACCAGGTGTTTATAACCTTGATAAAGATACATTTGGCTCCACTCATGGCCTTGCTCTACTACCAAACATGTGTCCATAGCCCCAATGGAGGTTACCAAAATCACCTTTGCTTAAAAAAGCTTTTGATATTGTAATAATTTCTTGTATTTTTTATTTTTATATATTTTAGGCTCTTTAGAAAAGGTTGGGAAATAGGGTATATAGGCTAAAGGATTTGGTAAATGTTTGATCTTTAGGTAATCACATATGGTTTTAACCTTTATCCCATGCAAGGATGTTTGTTAAGTGTAAGCATGACTATGCCTTAGTAGCTCAATCTTTAATTTTATAAATGCAATTCCTCTTAAAACTAAGTTTAGATCAAAAAAATGTTTAAGTTATCATTAAATAATTAACCTATTCATTATTCCTTGCTAGTTCCTCTAAATTAGAACATCAAGCTCACATTTCAACAACCCATGATTAACCAATGTTGAGAAGTCATATCTTAATTTTTGAACAGTGAAGATTTCGAGTAGCCTAAATGAAACTCAAGCTAAGGGTTGTCAAAAATGACTTATTTAGAAGTAAGGAAAAAAAACAAAAGACAAACAAATATTTATAGGTATTTATATACAAACAAGGGACATGAATAAAAAACAAGAAATAAATTAATCTAAGCCCTATACTAAATTCATAAAATACTTACCTCTAAGATTAAATGGAAAATTATTTAATCTAATAAAAAACCTTAAAGCATGATTACTTCCATCCCATGGACTATTCTTGTAGATGAGATCTCTGATATGCTTGTGTCCTCAGGCGATGTAGCTTGATCTCCTATCAGCCTCCTCAGATACATGAATAAAAAATATGACTCTAAGACCCAATCATCTTCTTCCCAAATTCTCTTACTTTATAGTAGGAGTTCTAGTTCTATTTCATCAATAGACAGATAGTGGCTTATATCATCTTCACCCAATAATGGTAGCTTGGCTAGTATCTTTAGACTGATGTCTTCATTATGTTCTTTCTGAATGGACATGGACTACCAATCTTTGTACAAAAATATTCCAAGTCATCTCAAAAGGCTTCTTCATCCTGATCAATTGTACGATACTCATCATGAATCCCATAATTAGAGACATGTTTGTCCCCTATTCTTAACCTCTTGATGAAGAGCCTAAAAGATTTAAAAATACAAAAAATAAAAACTTATTACAAAGTCAAAATATTTTTCAAGAAAAGGTGATTTTGGTAACCTCCATAAGGGCTATGGACACCTAGCTAGCAGTGTATCAAGGCTATGATTGGAGCCAAAAGTACCTTTTTTTGGGCTATAGAAACCTTTTTGGTAGTAGAGAAATTCCCAACTCCTCCTTCTAGCATCAGTGAAGCGCCTATTGTTGATGCATAAATATGTACCAAAAGTACTCAAAGTGTTTAGTGAACACTTCTCATTTCTAAATTCCTAGTAATATAATGCATGATTTTTAGGTTATGGTAATTCTATTACCCATTCGTTTAATAGAGGTATAAAAAGTGACTGTTTCAAAATATTTATATTAGGTGGTGGTTAGGATCCACCATGGACAAATAAAATATCTATGTAAAATATGTAGTAACTATGATAAAAATAGTGAATTATTATCAAGAGATAAATTATGAACTAATTTAGGATTGACATTTATAATGACAAGATAAACTAAGGTGATCCAAGTTAAAAAAGAGTAAAATGAAGGATAGGACAAAAATAAATATTGTTGATCTTCATTCCAAACAACATAATAAAGTTCAAATTTCATCTAAGCATGCATTTAAAGCCAACTTGTGAAGTGAAATAGCTTAGCCCAAATCACATCACACATCAGGTAGACTTCTAAGGAAGGTATGGAAAGACGTAGATAAGAACCAGGGTCACTTCAAATATTTACTCTTGAAAGAAAATAACATTGGCCCAAATGGAAGAAGAGAAAGAAAATAAAATGAACCTAATAACTTTTAGTCAACTTAGCATTGGAAAAAGTTACAAACTCTAAAATCAAAGGTGCACACTAAGAGTCCATAAGAACCACTCAAATTTGTAAATTAGAACAAGTAAATGAGAGAGAATCCATAATAGCAAACATAGACAAATACTAGACAATATTTGAAAAACTCCTTGCTTGCATTTCTTACTCTAAGTTTACAAAGTAATTTTGGCTCTAATAACTCCCCCTTTTACAAAATCATAGTACTTCCTTTTATATAAGGACAAGGTAGCATACCGGTCAGTTGCAAGATACAAATATACAAGAAGTAAGGACAACTATCCTTATTTACAAAGTAATAGAATACACTTACTTTTCTAAAATAGACTAACCTAGAGGCAAATATGTTAACAAACTAGCATAGTCCTTTACAAAAGAATATTCCATTTTTAGAATTTTACAATGCTCCACAAAAGTTGAATATTAACTAACTGGATGGTGGATACTAGAGTTATATGATTTTGTGAATGAAATCCATTAGTAGTGTTATTTGAAAACTCTAGGTCTTGGCTAGGATATGTATGACTTAAAGGGAAATGGTTTTGAATTGGTGTTAAAGTAAGCATACTAGGAATGACATTCTATATTGGCCAATTTGAATCAACATTAGGTATGGAATACACCATCTAACCTTAGGGCTTCATTTATTGATTAATGGCTATAGATTCAAAATAGGCCTCAATCAATGTGTTTATGAATAGAAGAGATATTTTTAAGAACATAGAGGTTAAAGGATCTATAACATCCTTATAAATATTTAATGCCAAAGCCTCATTGGGTCTATAAGGGGTTGTAGTTTTACTAAACATTTTTTAAAACTAAGCATTAAAGGCTCTAATGGTTTCATTATCATCCCTTATAATTATGGTAAAATTTTGATACAAGACATAGGGGCTAATAATTTTTTCAAATTGATTAATAAATATATTGTTGAAGTCATTTCATCTAGTATTTCAATCCTCTAGAAGGTTAATAAATCAAAGGATATATAGCATTCTTATAAATCTTTGATGCCAAAGCCTCATTGGGTTTATAAGGGGTTGTAGTTTTACTGAACATTTTTTATAACTAAGCATTAAAGGCTCTAATGGTTTCATTAACATCCCTTTTAATTATGGTAAACTTTTGATAAAAGACATAGGGGTTAATAATTTTCCCAAATTGATCAATAAATATATTGTTGAAGTCATTTCATCTAGTAGTGTAATCATCTAGAAGGTTAAGAAATAATTCATAGGTGACATCTTTAAAAGTAAATGGAAATAATCTATAGGCTATGTCTTTATGAATCACATTTAGTAATCTCAGAGCAGCCTTGAAAATTTTCACATTTTATTCAGCTATGACAAAATTATTAGGACTATACAAAGGCAAATATCTTTCAATATTTCAAGGAAGATCATGTATTATACCTGGCACATTGATTGAAGAACCACCTAGCCAGGTTATACCTTGAACACATTGATAACTTCAATTGGTGAAGTGTTTGATAATTTTGGAATTTCACCCACCTAAGCCTTACCTTGGGTAATTCCATCTTTTGATCTTGAATCTTGTTTGAAATATGATGTGTCAAATAAATCTTTAAAAATAATAATGATTATATTTGCAAATTAAACAATTTTTTCAAAGATTCATATAAAGAATAATAAAGGATGACTCTTTAACTAAGTGAGCTCAAAGAGGTGATCAAATACACCAGTATGAATTATCTTTACACATTCAATTCCAAATAAACTCAAATTTTCAAAGTATTTATGATTATTTGATCAAAATAGCTATTATAACCTCAAATTGGTTGGATTCATAGAAATAAATCTATCTTTACATAACTAAGCATATATGTTCAATGAATGTTAATATTTATCTAAATAATCGTAAAGACTAGTTTAAAACCATGAAGATCACCAAAATTTACACAACTACACTAAAATAAACATAGATATGTAAGGAATAGAGTGATCTTTGATCAAAATACACCAAAACTAGCAAAGATCCTACAAATTCATGAAGATTTTATTGAGAGCCCTCCTTTTAGTGCCAATAAATCTCCTATTGTTGATGCCTAAATGTATACGTATTTTATTATTTTTGGGAAACTAGGGTCTAGTTCCTAAACAATAAAGGGTCTAGAGTAAGGGAAAAAATCCAATAAAATATAATAAGTATATAAGCTTTTATAGATTTAATCAAATTAATTTCATATAGAAAGAAATAAACTTATTTTGAAAAATAGGTTGAAATGAATGATTCAGGGGTTAAAAAATACTGCATAGGACTAAAAAATTTTCAAGAACCTGGATCTAGATTTTTTTTTTGAAAGGATAGGACCATCGGAAAAGGACACCTTGGGGTCTGGTTCTATAGTCCTTTTTGCCCCTATTGTCCCAAAGACATGAATTTTTTAGGTTTTATCCATTATCTCTATGTGAGTCTGTATATGAAATTTTAGAGGATGAATGTTGAAAAAATTGTTATAGATACATTTCAATATCTAAACCCTAGATTTATCTACACACATGAAACAATAAATAAATCAAAATCATAAGGATGAAATATTAGGTTAGCAGAAGTATTATCACGCAATCTACAACCCTTATTGTCCTAATCACTACCTACATTAACCCTCAAGCTAGGGTTTTAGATCAAATGTAGTTCTCCTTTAGGGAACATGCATAATCAACATGCACAATAAATGCAAAAATGAACTTTCACCTAGGCCCTTTCTTGATCAAGCATGCAATTTTATGTGTGATGTAAAATGCTAAGATATATTATTGACTACTTTTTAATTATGTATTAAGCTAAATTAGTAAGTGATAGATATAAAATGCCTTGTGTAGTCCTTTATATAGGAGACTCTTTATTTTGAATTTGTGAGATTTATTCACATTTGGCCAACATTAGAAAAACTTAGGGATGAAGCTAAGAAGGTATTAGGACTAATTAAGTGAGGAAAACTAACCATTAGAGCTCAAAATTCCATTAGACAAGAGCATTGAAAATAAACACCCTAGGGTTCAACACTATAGTCCAATCCTAACGCTCCTATCCTATAGGCTCAAGACTTGGGGGAATGGAATTAGCATGGGAAATCTGACCTAGTTGAGATGGAATGACCATTTAAAAGGATAGATATGATTGGGAATAAGAAAAAAAGTGACTCAAGAATGAAATAAGACCAAAATGAGTAAAACAAAAGACATGGCTAAATATGGATAAGGTTCATATTATCCAATCAGAGTCTCTTATGTAAGGATTATGAAAAGACATGATATGTGTGGTTACTTGACCAATTTAGGGTGTATACATTTTCCCCCCTTTTATTATAGTGATGTAATGAAATTAAGTACTAGAGTAAAATAAAGAAAATAAAATGTGTACTTAAACCTACATGCATGGAGATGAATGTGATACAAAGGATCCAACTCATTTCCTAGCTAGGGAAGTGGATGGAGAGCCAAATAGTGCCTGGAGAAAAAAAACAATCCCTAAAATGGATGCCCCTTATATTGAATCTAAATGTGGAATCAATGTAACATGGAGAAGGATGGTAATGATTATCCCCTTTGCTAAATCTAATTGGAATGAGAAATGCTCAGAGGCCCAAAACCAATGTCTACCCTTTATCCCACATAACTTATGTGATCTAGAATATGTGTCTAGGTTCTATATGCTATGAAGAGCAAAATATATCATGCCCTCACTCCAAATATCTGAACTAGAACTAAGAAATGCTTGGAGGCCCAAAACTAATGTATGTCCTCTATCCCACACAAACTTGTGTAGTCTGGGTCTAGGTAATATAATGAACCAACCATTGTAGATGGTTATGAAGTCTAACCTGGGGACAACCTAGGTATAGTTGGGTATAAATTGAAACTTTGGTAAATGTGTGAGAAGAGAATGACATGTCTTACTATTTCATTTGTATAATCGTGGATGATGAAGAACATGAACATCTATGTCATTCCCCTAAATTTGGTATGTGAGTGATGTGTATGTATAATCTAATAATCTATATAACCACATGTGATATGACCTATCGTGTCATGCCCCATGTGAAAAACTGGGGATCAAAACACTATGCTATATACTATGCTTATAATCTTCTATCTTGTCCTGTAACTATGTCATGTTATATGAAGCTATATGTGTGAGACATGTAGTAATGTAAATGCCACCAAATTTGGTATCTAAATTGAAGTCACTCTGAATCCATATAATCTAAACCATTGTATCTACATAGTATGTGTATCTATAAGCTGAAATCACTGTGGATCCATATGATTTGAACCATTATATATAAATAATTTGTGTATCTATAAATTGAAGGTATATGCCATTGAATGTCCTAAGTAATGCTAATTAACCCATGTAATTTGAATCACTATATATTTTGACCAATATGAGATGAATAAGATAATATGACTATTGGAGGTGTAAGAACCATGGTGTATCCACTTATGAGAGTGGATAGGAATACTGGGTAAGTATAGGAATAAGAATAGTAGGAATGATGCCCCCCTTTTGGGGAGAGGGATGAAATTATTGATAGAGGAAGTTGAGCTAAAAGTGATGACTAGTGGTGTAATAAATAGAAACAAGGTTGGTATAGTCTGAATTGATTGATAAGTTGTTTGATTGATTATATTGAGTTATTGAAAGTGGAATAAATTTTGATTGGTGATAATCAAGGTGGGTGTCTGAGTATAAAAGGAATATACAGATGCACGTGCCATAGTAAGAAAATAAAGTATTAAGAGAGTGAAGCTATGTGATGTCTAAGGTATTCTTATCATGATTTTGTAGAAAGAAATGGTTTAAAAAATGGAGTTATGGTGTTATACTTATGGGTAAATGGTATTTTATTTTGGATGATTTTTTTTAATATAGAAAACTTGGATTAATTCTATATTCATTTGTCCATTAACTAGTTTAATATTTGGAGCTCTAGAGTGAGAGATATGCAAAGAAGATGAGTACTTATGGTGACCTAATTTGAGTAGTTGGTAACCTAAGTTTAGGTTGGAGGTGATGTTACCCTAGTAAGCATCCAAAATGCATGATTTTGTCTATTTAAAAACCTATTTTTGATGTTTTTAAGCTATTTTAAGAGTTCTATAAAAAATTTCACTAGTTCTAGTGCTCCTATATAGGGTTCAACACTACTGACTAGGTTCCAGTACACTGGTGTCCTTTCTAAAACACTATTGTCAACTAGGTTTGATTTTTTGAGATTCTGATTTGTTACCTATTATTGTATATCTTGGTTGTTTACTTGGCATGGTTGAATGATATATATGTTATTTTTTAGTGTTTTTCAAGGTGAGGTATGGATGAGGGAGTTTCATAGAGGTTAGATGATGGAGACATTGAGGATTTTACCATTATCTACTGATAAGAGAGTCATTATGGATTGGGTAGGGATGGGTCTTGTGTGTGACCTAGGCATAGTGTAGTGGGATAAATATCTAATTACCACCTTATGTGAGAGGTAGAATGTAGATGCATGTACTTTATATCTTCTTATAGGGGAGATTACTATGAATTTGGATTATGTGTATTAAATTTTGCATTTTTTAGTTAGCAGATGACATGTGACATTACAAGATGACATGGGTACTAATGTTATTGATCATGCATCCTTGTATTTTATTCGTGTACCTTTAGTTATACATTAGATAGGTAGTGATAGTGATGTGTTACGATCAATTATAGTATAGTCTAGTGTTTTTCATTTGTAGAAGTGGTTGGTCATATTGTTGGCTTAATTTTTTACTATGTATAGGAGTGGAGTGTTGATTACATACAAGATGCATAGGAATGTGCATAGTGTATATTTATATGGCACTATGTTCTCATGGGGTAGGATTATGCTTTCCCACATATACAAGGATCATTATAGGTTCACATAGGAGGCCTTTAGTGGTGGTGTGAGTGTAGCTACCTTATTGCATTCTTAGGCTTATGAGCACATAATAGTTGGGTGACTAATTAGGTTACCTAGGCTAAAATGGGCATCATCATGGCCATTTGTGGAGTGATGTATGAGTACATTGGCTATCTTGTTTCTTATGATAGATCATTATAGATGAGTTTTAGAATATATTTCTGGATCATGATATCATATGGAGGACTTATAGAGGATTTATTGGGAAGGTCAAGGATGGAGTGTAGTTGTGGTATATGAAGGTTAGTTCTTGGTTACATGACCACTAGGTTGGAGTGTATTAGTGATTTTAATATGAACATGTGAGTAGATAGTTTAGGGTGCCATAAGATTTGCTCTTATCATCATGAGTATGGGTGAGGAGTGCATGGGCACCAGTTAGGCCAAGAGCTCATGAGCTGCCTATTAAGGTTGAGCTAGCACCATTACCTTTAGATGTGTGGGATGTGGCTATAGATATTACTAATGTAGATGATGATGGATGTATAGAAGTATATACCACATGGTGGGATAGGCATCAATGTGCTCTATTGTATCTTGTTTATGGAGGGGATGCTCCTGACTATGAGGATATTATGTTGATCCAAATCATGGGAGGTAAGTAGTAATTTTATTTGAATTGTGTACAAGTTTGTGATTTAGTTTGATTTGAAATTATATATCTAATGTACTGTTATAATTTGTGTGAAAGTGGAGTGGGATGTTTGCAAGATGAATCACAAGCTAGGGTAGGAAATGGAGATGATGGGTTCTGGGAGACCATCATTGAGTTTACACTTCAAGATATTACACAACATGTACCTGATGATGTGGTGGAATAGGGTTTGATAGATTGAGTGATAATTATAATTTGTGTTTATGTTCATTTTTTTGATAGAGATGTTATAGCTATATCTATATATGTTAGGGTAGTGGGAGAAAGACATAAACTGAGGGCTGAGATAGATAGGCATAAGATGCCTCCACTAGTTTGTGGTTTTATTAGCATGACGATCATGGATGAGTACATGGAATTTTAATAGTGATATCCATACTTTTGTGAGGATCATGGTTGACTACTAGGGCAAGATATTCATCTTAAGAGACATTTGAGAGATGAAGGAGGCGTGGGGCCATCGAGTGCTAGAATAGATTATGAGACTCATACTGTGGGGAGAGTGAGATAGAGAGTAACGGTATGACATCCATTCATGATTGATTTTATGTATACATTTTGAAAACTTCATTATATATGAATATTAATTTGATTTTTTCTCATCTGTAATATGTTATGGGATATTAAATATATTGTTATATTTGTTGTAAATGGTTGATTAGAAATAGTTGATTTGGTATTGATATTGAGGTTACATATTTTTTGGTAGAATGGCATTTTGGGATGTGATTTTATTGTTCATGATATGTTCAAGTGTGATGTTAGGTTTGATTTTGAATCATATGTAAATAAATAAATTGTGTTGGTTTTATTATTTGTAAATTATTTTGATAAAGTAAATTAGTTTAATCTTGGAAAAATAGGATGTTGGTAAGGTTGGGAGTTGGATAATTTGGTTTGGATAGGGATGGTCATTTGGAGTTAGGAATGTTATTTTTTAGTATAAAGGGATGCAAGAGAGAGTTATGTGCTCAATTCCTCAAGAGTAGCTCAAGAAGACAAAGGCTAGTCATTTGGCTCCATCATTTCCGTACTAAATGAATCTATGAATTGGTGTGTATTGTATCACTATCTAGACTCTGATGGCCAAATGTACATGTGCTTGTACTTCTCATGTTGTGTAGGAACATACATTGTATCTGATACTATCTTCTATGTACTAACTATAGTTATGCATGGAAACTCTACCAAATGTAACTTTATCATATGTGAAAATGAAGATGTGTGCTATGAAGAAGGATTATCTATCCTCAATCATAGTGGATTACTACATGAAATAGTACCCTGTGGCCTCTATTGTGACACATATGACTAAGTGATAGATCAAAATGGAGCTAAAACCTATGATGGTGACTCATCCAATCTCAACTATAGAGGGTTTCTACGTGAGATAGGACCTAAAAAACTCAACCATAATGAATATCTCTTTGGATCAATACTCTATGATGTGGGTTCATCTAATCTTAACTATAGTGGGTTGCTACATGAGACAACACCCAAGAAACTTGGCCATAATGAATATCTCTTTGGAGTGGCACTTGATTGCATTTCCTATTAATATGTTGGATTTGTATTTAGAACTACACTTTGTACTCCTTAGACTATAGTGTTATATGTAGGTTACTCTCACTATACTAGTTTCCAAACCTTTTGAATAGGTGGAATAGGAGATCTCCTGTGAGGCTCTATCCTAGAACCCACTTTATTCTCATGATGAGTGACCAATGATTCTTGTAAAGTAATATCCTAAGATGTCTCAACCATGGAGGAATGAGGTCTAGGAATCCATGATGGAGGAGATCTCAATTCCCCCTATGTAAATGCTATGATTCCATTATCAACACATCTATTAATGGAATCCCTGAGTCCATAACAATCATTATCTCTATATCCATAGATATGATGATAGTTACAAAAGGGTTGATGTGGCTATCTATGTAAGAGATGTGGATCTCATTGACGAGTAGAAGAAAATGTGATTAACCTCATATTTAGTAGTGCTAGTAATATGACACATGGGCTATCCCAATCTAAATGAAACTATAATGGTGCTTTGCTACTAGTGTATAGATCAATCTTAACATGTGCATATTGAATCATAAGGTATAATCACTAATTGGATCTAAAGTATTATAATGAAATGTAGCAAGTTTCTCATATGTAACATGAGGACCCATGTTTTCTATGTAATATATGAGAAATGCTTCCTCTAAGTCATCATATGTGTGCAAGGAGCCAAAATGGAATAGATGAAAGAAACAATTTTGTGTTTCCCCCACTAATCTGCTAAAAAAAATTTAGTAGAATCAAAGGACTTGCATGAGATGGGAAATTCTTTTGAAATGTTTGAAGGTGTATGAATGGATCTCTAGTTCCATCAAAGTGAGGCAATGATGGTATCTAGAAATGCTTAGGCAATGAAGATTTTATAAATGTTTTTGAAAGAGGGTTACCATGTAAATCATTACTAGCCATCCAAGACTTATAAGCCATATTTTCCAATGTAAGGAGATTTACTTGGTATTTTAATTCACCTACTACATGCATCAAAGAAATAATCTCCTAGAATGGTATATTAGCATCTTGAAGTGGTTCATTTAATTATTGAATTTTATCATTAATTTTAGCCATGGGAATGGTATGTTTAGTAATTTGATCATAAAGATGGGGTTACTCACTTGAACCTTTGAAGGAATGGTAACTTTGACCTTGCTAGAGGGATGTGGGCTACCATTCTCTTTATGTGAAGAGTGATAAATAGGTGCTACTATAGTAGAAGGTGGCTTGCGAGATTCGTTGGTATCTTTAGGTTTTAATGAATCACATTATAATTATGTAAAGGATGTGATGTTATCATTAACATGTGAATTATTTGAAATAAAATCATGCATGGGAGTAGAAACAACATTTCGTAGTGCATTATGTTTGAGAGGAAGAGTGAAAGAAGAGTTGGAAACATGAGATCTATTTTCTTATTCACTATGTACATAAGAATCATCATTATTCAATGCATTAGCATATACAAAATATTGTTCATAGTCACTCTCATTTTCATATTCATTTGCATGTTCACTATCATACTCATTATCACTTCCATTGTCACTAGGGAGAGGTGTAAGAGAACAATTTAATTATTTTCTAATGTGAAATAAATTATGATATGAATTTGGAATATTATGTACATCTATGTTATCCATGGATGGAGTGTATGCAATTATTTTCATTTATAATATGAGAAGTAATATTAATATATTTATCATTTAGACATATTTTTGATAAATTAGAGTTGAGAGCATGAGATGCATTGTTTAAACTATGCATTGGCAATTTGATTTTATTGCATTTATATTGTTGTATTTTGAACATAGAAGTAGAGAGAGAGAGAGAGAGAGAGAGAGAGAGAGAGAGGAGAGAGAGAGAGCGAGAGAGAGAGGAGAGAGAGAGGAGAGAGAGAGGAGAGAGAGAGAGGAGGAGAGAGAGAGAGAGAGAGAGGAGAGAGAGAGAGAGAGAAGAGAGAGAGAGAGATTATGTTCACATAGAAGTAAATTATCACCAATTAGAGGTTAACATTGAAGTGCATGACTAATTGTATTTATTTAGTGCATTGTGCATAAGAGAATGAGGTGAAAATTACCTTTCCCATGTATCAAAATTATTTTATTTAGAAGAGGGAATATAAGAAATAGGTTTTAGAGAAGAAGATACATCTAATTTTTCTTCACAATCACTTTCACATGTATCATCATATTCCTCATTACAATAATAATAATTGTATTCATTGAAAATGAAATCATTTTCCACATTTGTAGTTAATGTGCAATTTTGTCCACTCATTATCATAATTATGAGAAAAATTTAGAAATTGATCTATGGGATGAGAGGTAAGAAGTGCCTTAGTGGCCATTTTATTTATTTCACCAAAGACAATATGTCAAAGTTCTATTATGAAAATAAATTAAATAATAAATACTGACATAGATATTTTGAAAATATTTTTAACTCTCAATGAATTTAAAAAAAATCCAAAATATTTCTCTAAAAATTGCAAGAAAGGCTTAAGGTTTGAGGACCTAGTTTGGAAATATAGGGTTTTGGGTTAGGGGTTTATATAGATTAGATTCACATGGAAGAATATTATCACCAATAAGAGGTTCAATTTGAATTGAATGACTAATTTATTCATTTGGTGCATTGTGCATAAGAGAATGAGGTAAAAAGTACCTTTTCCATTTATCAAAAAAAAAAAAAATTTAGAAGAGGGAATTAAAAGAGATGTTTGAGAGAAGAAGATTTGTCTACTTTTGCTTCACTATCACTTTCACATGTATCATCATATTCCTCATTATAAAAATAATAATAATCTTCATTGTAAATGAAATCATTTTCCACCTTTTTAGCTAATGTGTAATTTTACAATTTTGTCCATTCATTATCATAATTATGAGAAAAATTTAGAAATTTATCTATGGGATGAGAGGGAAGAAGTGCCTTAGTGGACATTTTATTTATTTCACCAAAGAGAATATGTGAAATTACTATTATGAAAATAAATTAAATAATAACTACTAACGTAGGAATTTTGAAAATATTTTTAACAATCAACAATTTACAAAAATTCCAAAATAGTTTTCTAAAACTTGCAAGGAAGGCTTAAGGTTTGAGGACCTATTTTAGAAATCTAGGGTTTTGGGTTAGGGTTTAGAGAGATTAGGTTCACATGGAAGAAAATTATCACAAATAAGAGGTTCACTTTGAATTCTCATGACTAATTTGTTCATTTGGTTGCAATTGTGCATAAGAGAATGAGGTGAAAAGTACCTTTCCCATTTATAAAAATTATTCTCTTTAGAAGAGGGAATAAAAGAGATAGGTTTGAGGAGAAGAAGATGCATATAATTTTTCTTCACTATCACTTTCACATGTATCATCATATTCCTCATTACAATAATAATAATTATCTTCATTGAAAAATGAAATCATTTTCCACATTTTTAGATAATGTGTAATTTTGAAATTTTGTCTATTCATTATCATAATTATGATAAAAATTTAGAAATTTATATATGGGATGAGGAGGGAAGAATGTGGACTTAGTGTCCATTTTTATTTATTTCACCGAAAGAGAATATGTAAAAAGTATTATTATGCAAATAGAATTCAATAATCGATTACTAACATACATATTTTGAAAATATTTTTGAACAATCTAAAAAAAATTTAATAGAATTCCAAAATATTTTTCTAAATATGGCAAGGAATGCTTAAGGTCTTGAGGACATAGTTTTGGAAAATCTAGGGGGTTTGGGTTAGGTTTTTTAGAAGTTTGGAAAATTATGTAAATAAATTTAACATTATAGAATAAATTTAAGATAAGGATAAAGTGCACAAAACATTTATACAAAAATTAGATATTAGACAAGTTGAATTTTTTTACACATAATAACTCATTAATTTTGAGATTTTGAAAATATTTTTGACACTCTAAAAAATTTCGTAAAAATTTCAAAAAAAAATTCTAAAAATTGTTGAGGGAGGGACGGCTTATGGTTTTGAGGATCTTTTTCTAGAAATATAGGGTTTTTTACTTAGGGTTTTTAGAATTTTTTTAAAATTATGATAATACATTAAATTTTAAATAAATTTGAGTGAGATAAATCAATCAAAATTTATACAAAAATCAAAATTTTGAATTTAAATTTTTGCACAAATTTTGAAGGAAAAACCCTAAGGGTACTCAAGGTTTTAGATTTTTTAAAAGTATGTTAGGTTTACCAAATGTTTTATTATTTTTGGGATACTAGGGTCTAGTTACTAAACAATAAAGGGTCTGGAGTAAGGTGAAAAAACTCAATCAAATACAATAAAAATATATGTTTTTATCAATTTAATCAAATTAATTACATATAGAAAGAAATAAACTTTATTTAGAAAAATAGGCTAAAACAATTGATTCAGGGGTTGAAATCTACTGAACAAGACCTTTAAATATGTCAGGAACATGGATCTACCTTTATTTCTATGAAAGGATAGAAGCACTAAAATAGAACACCATGGGGTATGGTGCTATTGTTCCTTTTCTGCCACTATTATCCCAAAAGACTTGATTTTTTTTGGGTTTTCGTCCTGCTATCTCTATGTGAGCTTGGATATGAAATTTCAAAGGCTAAATGTCAATATAGATCGATGAGGTCCATTTTAATCTCGAAACTTTAGGTCTATCTACACACATGAAACAACAAATATATAAAAAAGCATAAGGGGGGAAAAACTAGGTTAGGGGGAAGTATGATCACATGATATAGAACCCCCTATTGTCCATAGTATTGCCTACATTAACCTTCAAGATAGGGTCTCATAACACATTTAGTTCATCTCCCTTAGGTAATGTGTCTAATCAATGTGCCATGGTAGATGTAAGAATGAACTTTTTTCATAGGCCCTTAATTTATCAAGCATGTAAGTCTATGTGTGATGTAGAATGTTGAGATACTATTGACTAATTTTTTATTATGTATTATGCCAAAGTAGTAATTTATAGATATAAAATCCCTTATGTAGTCCTTTATATAGGAGATATTTCAAATTTGGGAGATTTATTGACATTTGGCTGACATTAATAAAAATTAAGGACAAAGCTAAGAAGGGATTGGGACTCATGAAGTGAGGGAAACTAACCATTGGATCTCAAAATTTCATTGGATAGGAGTGATCAGAAATGGACACCCTAGATTCCATCACTATTTTCTAATCCTAGCGCTCTTGTCCTATAGGTTCGGTACCTAGGTGGATGGAATTAGCATGGGAAATTTGACCTAGCTGAGGTGGAATGACCATTTGAAAGGCTCAAGATGATTGGGAATAAGAAAAAAGGTGACTCAAGAATGAAACAAGATGAAAATGAGTAAAACAAAAGACATGGCTAAGTGTGAACAAGGCTCATATTCTCCATTAAGAGTATCTTATGAAAGGATTATGAAAATACATGATATGTGTGGTTTCTTGAATAATTTAGGGTGTTTATAGTACTACAGGTGCCTAAAATGTTTATTGAACCCTTCTCATTTATGAATTCATAATAATCCAATGCATGAGTTGCAGGATATGGTAATATTATTACCCATTTGTGGAATAGAGGCAAAACAAGTGATGGTTTCACAATATTTATATTAGTTGGTGGTTAGGAGCCAACATGGCCAAATAACATATCTATGTAAAATATGTAGTAACTACATAAAGAATAGTTAATTATGATCAAGAACTAAATTAAGAATTAATTTAGGATGGACATTTGTAATGACAAGTGAAACTAATTTGATCTGGGTTAAAAAAGAACAAAAAGAAGGGTAGGGTAGAAATAAATATTATTGATCTTCATTACAAACATCATGATAAAATTCAAATTTCATCTAAGTGTGTACTTAAAACCAGCAAGTGAGTGAAAAAACTTAGCTCAAATCACATCACACATTAGGTAGACTTCTAAGTAAGGCATGGAAAGATACAAATAAGAATCAGGCTCACTTTAAATATTTACTTCTATAAGAAAACAATATTGGCCCAAATGCAAGAAGAGAAAGAAATGAAATGAACCTAAGAAATTTTAGTCAACCTAGCATTGACACAAGTTAACAATTATAAAATCAAATTTGTACACTAATAATCCATAAGAACCATTCAAATCTAGAAATTAGAATAAGTAAATGAGATAGAAGCCATAATAGCAAACACACAAACAAATACTAGACAATCTTTATAGAATTCCTTGGTTTTATTTCTCACTCCAAGTTTACAAAGTAATTTTGGCTCTAAGAACTCCCCCTTTGACAAAATGGTAGTACTACCTTTTATCTAAGGACAAGGCAATATACTAGTTAGTTGCAAGATAAAAATGTATAAGAAGTAAGGACAACTATCCCTTTTATACAAAGTTCTAGAATACATTTAAGTTTATAAAATAAACTAAACTAGAGGCAAATATGCTAACAAACTAGCATATTCCTTTACAAAATAACATTCCATTTTTAGAATGTTATAATGCTCTACAAAAATGGAATATTAACTAACTAACTATTGGGCCCTATACCTAGGAACCTAATTATTACTGCTAAAGGATATTCATAGCCTGTTGATGATCCTCACTAATAAGTCCCAAATTTATAGTTGGTGTTAAGAGACACTCTTCTTATTTATCAGCTAGATTATTCAACTCTTTATAATTTATAGCCATGGATTATTTGATGCTTTTGGCCTCAGTTATCCTTTTTTGTATATCAAGGATCATGTCCAAGATCTTATTATTATCTGCCCTAGACTAGCCTTGACTCTTGCCTCTATATATTTGCATTTTCAAGAACACAAGATCTTTATTTTATCACTTTGTGCTTATGTGACACTTATTTTGAATCTATCTACCACATTCATAACATTTTTCATAAATGCCTTCAAAGCACTAGCCATTTTTAGTTAAAATTTGTCATTTTATTTCAAGCCATTGGATCATTGCCCATGAATCAACATGAGTTATTGATCATGATCTGGGACCTCACTTGTTATTATCCATCTTTGCATCAAGCACCATGGTTGTGCTACTTGGTTCCTTTGTAGGCTTTTTGGGCTCTGAATTATGTGTAGTGAATGCATGCTCGCCCTGTGTCAATCCCACAAGCATCCTGAGTTTTGTTGAAAAGTCTTCAGTAGTTGTACTTCATCCAATCATCCTCTTGCGAGAAATCATAGACCTTTGATCCTAAAAAAGGGTGAGGACTTTAATCAACATCGTGATAAAGGAAGGGACATAGGCTCAAATACTTTAGGCTAAGGTTTATTTCATGTTTAATAAACACATTATAAACTTTAGGCTAAAGTATTTTAGCCTAAGTTATTGGAATATATATAAAGGGGACCTACTCTAAATGTATTAGGCTAAGGTTTATGTTAAATTAATAAACACAACATATACTTTAGACTAAGATATTTATTCTAAGTTCTTAGGACATGTTTTAATGGGCCAAATGATAAAAGGACCAACTATTAGGTTTTGACCTAAGATTTCATCATGTTAATAAACATGATGAAACCTTAGGTTAAAAGCATTTAAGCTAAGTCTTATGCCAAAAGAATATTTTAAAATAAGATTTAATATAATTCTATAGCCTAAGGTTTATTTTATTCAAATAAATGTAATTATAACCTTAGGAAATAGACTTAGATTATAACTATGCCTATAAATACCTAATCATGAGGCTATTTTGTCATTGGAAATTCAAATATCTTAGACATTTAAACATCTTCTAAGGCATCCCATCGATTTTTAATGCAATAAAAAAGCTTTTAGCAACCTTTTTTGGAGTATATAATTATGTCTAAGCAAAATAGACAATTATTTTAAATTTTATAGTTTTGCAGATGTCAATGATGACCTCATAGATGTAAAATTTAAGTTAGTAGATCATCAATTTCTTATGGGATGAAAATTAACATTCTCACAGATGTCAATGATGGTCTAAAAAATGTCAAATGATAGTTATATGAATGTCAATTTTAAGCTCATGAAACCCTTCTGGTCTATAGACTTTAGATTTGATACGCTTCATTAGATTAATCTCTATGATGAAGCATGGACCATTGATAAAGATCTAAGTAGTTGCATGCCATTGGTTTGATTTCATATGCAGGACCCTTTGTTATCAATATTTTAATATGGGAATGCCATGTATTGAGACCATGGGCTCTTGGATCGTCATTGAATAGTCATCGGTAATTTTCCATGGTTGGATCATCTGGACCCAACAAAGCATGAGTCATTGATCCTATAAGATGCACAAACTTTAGTTAGTACATGATTATAAAAAGGACTTAGGCTAAAATATTTGAAAATAAGTTTATTTCAAGTCAATAAACATGTTATAGACTTAGGTTAATATATTTTATGCTAAGTTTTGAATCATAATATCAAATAACCCATTGAATGATATAAAATCCCCTTTGTCTATGTAAAAATGTTAGATGAACTTGAATTTGATTGCATCATAGATGTCAAATATGGCCTAGTGAATGTCAATGATGTTTGATAGAATGCCAAATTTAATCTCATGATAATCTTTAGGTTTGGTGGGCTTAAAGTTGATGGTCTCATGAACATCAATGACAACCTCATGAATGTCAAATGACATTTGTGAGAATGTCAATTTTAAGCTCATCAAATTCCTAATTTTTTAAAGATCTCAAATTTAATTTACTTCATCTTATCAAGACATTTCATGAGGTGAGAGCCATCTGATAAAGATCTAAGTGAGTGAACATTATTGGTTTGGGATTCTGTTAACATTAAACTTTGAATGTGATATCACCATGTGGTGGCTTTGTAGGGACCCCAATATTTGACCTTGTTAACCCTAGGGAGGAATTGCGAGTCATTGATCTCTATCTAAGTCCCTAAGATGATTCCACTTTTCATCCTCATGAGACTCCTTTAGACTTTGACATTTCAACATTGTCCTTGCTTCATTAAATTATCATCTATACAAGAACCTATGAATCATTTATCTTGATCCAAGTGATGACATGAGATTGGTTTGAATGGTGAAGGATTTAGGATCCTTAGGTTTCCATTGCATCATATAATTAGGGGGATTGATGAAGCACAAACCATTAGATCTACAAAGAAGCAAGGTATTTAAGTGAGGACTTGATATGAAATAAGAACTTAGGTTAAAGATTTAAAAGTAAGGTCTCATTCATGTTAATATATATGAATGGGGCCTTAGATTTAAAACATTAAGCTAAATTTTTACAAAGGGGACCATACTAACATAAAAGGAATTTTCTAGCATAACATTAGACCACATTAGAAATATAAGGAATAAAAGGTGAAAATAGAGGGGACTAGGTAGAATTTTTAGGCTAAGGTTTGGTCATGTTAAGAAACTTGACCAAGACATAAAATTAAAATTGGAGCTTAAGTACAAAACAAATTAGAAACATTACCACTAAAAGTGTTCCCACAAATGTTTGAATTCAAATGAGGGGTTCAAGTTAGGGTTTGCTAAAAGGAGGGTTTCATTGCATGAATCTAAAAATAAGATTCTTCAAATCAAAGGCTAGTAAAAGCCTAAATGAAGATAAAAAATGGGGATCTAAGCATCATATATTCATAAAGGCTCCATAAAACCTAAAAATTATCACATTAAGAGTAATTATTAGAAACATTAAGTTACCATTTAGCAAAACCACAAACTAGTAGGCCAACTTTATCAAAGTGGATGATCTTCAAATTCTAATAATGTTGAAAATAAGACATGATTTTAGTGTTAAGTTAAAATTATCTCAAGGGTCCTAATTTTCAAAAATGGGTGTAAGTTGACCTCGACACTTATAAACCACAACAACCTATTGTGAATCCCCTTTGGCCAAGGGAGAGATCGAGTCTCCATGAGTTCATCTTTTAGATAAGTATTCTCTAACTTTTATCCTCTCTTTAGTATATAGAAGAAGAATAAGCATTGGATTTGAATAATATTAATCTTCTTCTTCATGTATTAGGGCCTCACTCATAAATAACTTAATTGAGATTCTCCTATGCATGTTTTTTTCTTTACTAAACCTAGCTAGGATTATTGCATCATTATTCTTGACTGGAGGCTTTGGAACCCTTTCTAACATTGTGTATTCTGATATGAGATCCCCTAATTGGGTTTAGTAGATCCACATATTACTCATGTTCTTGATTATCTAATGTATCCCCAATCAAAAATGTAAGTATCATATATCTTCTCTAAGTTAGGACTGATTCATAGACATGATGCATTTATGATTGCATACATTATGGTGAGCATGACATGAATATAACCCTTGTAGGTTTTATTTCACATTTTACATTATTTTATCAATATATTTATTAATTTTCTATATTTGCGATATTAGGTCTACAGTGTCAATATAGTTTCTTACTTTTGTGCACAGGTTTAACACACAGTCACATCAATATGAATCTATTCTATTTGAGTAAGTCTTCATCAATTGTAGGATACTAGGTCAATTTAGTTGACACAATACACTTTTAGACTTCTAGATAGACTACTAAGATGACCTAGTCAACATAGTACACTTTGAAACTTCTAGACAGGTTACTAGGTTGACCTAGTCGACATAATACACTTCTAGACTTCCAAAAAACATACTAGGTCAACATACCAATAAGGTATTATTTATATATTTTAGTAAATAAGGAACTGTAGAACTATATTAGCTTAATCAACATATTTGGTAAAATTTACAAATATAAATTAAGGTACTTCAATAACAATCTCACTTTCCTCTGCATCATCCAACCCACCAAGGTTCCTTTCTCTCTTTCTCTTTCATTTCTATTATTCATTATAGTTTTGTATTTCATGGTTTTTAGTCCTTAAAACTTCCCTTATATAGCCAACTAGGTTCACTCTATCGACTTAGTTCTATATTATGTCTTTTGTATGAAATACTAGGTCAACATTATTGACATAGTTCTAAATAGACCCTTGATTTAGTAGTATAGTAACAACACTATCAACTCTATTATGTAATCTTTACATACACTATCATCTAAACTAACACTATATTATGTTTCAAATTTGTAATTAACACTTATATTCTAGTAATTAGCTCATACTTTCACTTTTAATTGCTTTCATTCTTAGAATAGATCATATAGTCTAATTAGGTAGTTTTTTAATATACTATTTAGTTTCAATATTTTTGTCTTTTATACACACACTACCAAATCACATAATCTTAAAAATTAATTTAAACAATTATCTACCGAAGGTCTACCTACTTGTATTTCAGAGGGAAGCCAACTTAGTTTTT
This sequence comes from Torreya grandis, assembly GCA_037957365.1. Classification (NCBI taxonomy): domain Eukaryota; kingdom Viridiplantae; phylum Streptophyta; class Pinopsida; order Cupressales; family Taxaceae; genus Torreya; species Torreya grandis. The sequence goes on from JARHVA010003885.1 coordinate 335,108, forward strand.
GGCCAAGTATAAACATGTGGTTAATGGTATATATTGGCAAAGCACCCGACACCCTTATCACTGTGGTGTGTGAAGTGAGGGGTAAGCCTCAATACCAAGCTACTAATATTTCCAACAAAGATCCATTTTACCCTAAACATACTAAAACCATCCATAGATTGCCTTCTAGTTCCTTACTTGTAGACAACTTCCTATCACACTTAAAATCATACTCTAATAATGTAACAACATTCAGTATGACCACTTAGTTATCATTTACTTTCCATGTTGACTACTTGCTCTTTACTAAATTGTATTTTTTATTGTAAAAACTTTCATTGTTCATCATTGGTGAAAGGTTTTTGTGTTGTGTTCCTCAATTGGATCATCCTAATTGACCCAATTGATTGTGTGTTTCTCTTCATTTAATGATTTCAAAAGTACTTGTAATTTTTTTCTTGTTTCAATGCACAGTCATTTTTTTCAACATAGTCTCTTATAGACTATCCATTTCCCCTACTTTTAATACTAGGTTAACCATGTTGATATAGTACTCTTTTCTACTTCCCAAGATATAGTACTAGGTTGACCCTTTTGACTCTGTATATTTTTTTACCTATTTTTTTCCAAAGTTACATAGCTATGTCAACCCTATTGACTTGAAATCCCTTTTTTTTAAATTTGAGACTCTATTTTTAGTATTATGTCAACCCATACAATTCTATACTCTTATCAAACTCTATTTGTCCTATTTTGTAATACTAGGTCAACCCAATTGACTCTATACTCTTACTGCCTATCCTATATGTCAAACTTAGTTCTCTATCTGCCAGACTTAGTTATTTATCTTTGCCTTCCATTTTAATTTTTTATCATCCTTTGTCTTTCCTAAATCATCATATCCTCTATTATAATCTTCTTAGACAACATGAATCCATTTAGACACTATATCGGGTGTTCTTTCCTTTTTATCTATTCTTATCTTTTATTCCTCTTTTTAGCTTGTGGGGTATCTTTTGATGCCCATCCACACTTTAATATAACCTTTGTAGCATCTTATGATGCCCACCCACATATAATTTTATACTCTGGGGCATCTTGTAATGCCCATCCCTACATCCAATTACCCTTTGGGTTAATTTGCGATGCCCACTCTTATTCTACCAGGCATGATACCAAATTAATTTAACTTCGAGAAACCTATTGAGACACATATGCTTGTCTCTCATGTGTTCATCATTGATACAAATATTAATGTAGATTACTTCCCTTATTTTTCATGATTTCTATATGTTATTTATCTAAAACTTTTTGTAGGATACCTACATGGGTTTTTCACTCTATGGCAATTCTCTTTTTTTACAAACCTTAGTCCTTCCATTTTGGTCTTATGGTTTCTATTTTTTCATGATTTTAATTTTAAAACCATGGATAATACCTGATATTCCTAATGATATATCATTTTTTATTTATTTTCATCCTTTTTATATAGTTTGTATACCTCTTGGGTTTCTCTTTTATGAGTTTTAGTGTAAGACCATGGATAGGACCTAGCCTTCCTCATAAAATTACCATCTTGTCATTCCTTTTCTAGAATGTGTTTTTGATCCTTGTTATTATCTTTATCTTTTACTTCTTTTGATAGATGAAATTTTCATAATGATATATATTATCATTTTTTCCTTTGTTTCCCTCATTCTTATGATAAGGAATCACACTTTTCTATCATTGTATCCCTTTGTTCACCCTTTGTCACATTTTTTGTGATTTTAATTAACTCAAATTGTTTCATGTTTCATTCCACTTTATTTCCTTTCCTTACACTCCACATTGGATAAAACAAGGTCAAATTCAAGATAACACATTTATTTTACCTAGATTTATGAGACTCATAGTCCCCATGCTCTCTCAAATTATCTCTCTTAGAAAGTAAGTCCTAAATATTCAAATTAAAGTCATGATTAGCACCCATTTTTTTTTTCTAGATCCATATGGAGGATGAATATAAAAATCCATCAACAATGTTAAAAGCCAAATCATTTGAAACAAAAGGCAATGATATACAAAAGCCAACATACAAATCTCAAAAGAAAAAATCATAATAAAAGATGTGATTACAAGCACATATCCTATCTCTAATTAAAGTTCACATAGATCCAAGGTCTATTTGGGTGTGGTAGGCTATTATATTGGAATAGTATAACTCAACAAACTCTATAGTGTTACCTACATTCTCACATATGTACCCAATCTTTGTAGTAGATCGATGACTCTATAAGGGGTCTTGAGCAATGGGGAAAATTTTATGGGAAGGTAGGTACATTTTACTTTTCATGCATATAGACTTCATGGGATGATCTATATACTCCATTTTTTGACCTAAGACTTGTGTGGCTAAGGGAAGTTATTCAAAATCCTTAAGGTCAATAGTCCTCTTGTTTTGAAAAAACTAATATGAGTGTTTAACATTGATAAAGAGTTCCTTTACCTCGGTTTTTAATTCATTCCCCTCTACCCATTTTATTTCCCCCCTTGATAGGCAAATTATGATTCTAAATATATTTTCCCTATTCTATTCATCCTTCTTCACATCTTAAAAATATGCTAGCACTACTTTGTTTCATTTTTATCTATCCTTAGAACAAACCAATATGTTTGAGTGACTATGGATTAATTTTTTTACACCATGGATTGACATTTCTATATATTCCTTTCTTTATTTTACCATTTTTCATTATTGTACTACCCTTTTTGTAGACACCTAAGTATATTTCTATTTTCATCTACTTTCTCCATTGTTAAGTGAGGTTGGCTTGTCACTTATTACTCACCAATATTATTTTCCTTTTATGCACACTTTTTTCCATTTATTATTAAGTCAACATTGTTACTACTGACTCATCAATGTTGTTTTACCATTTTAATTATGCTTAGCCATATTTATTTAAGGATTGTTACTTCTTTCACATTGATGTGTGAATGCCATCTTTTTTGACATGTATCCTTGGTTTGACTTGGAAAGTTTGCCTTTCTTATTTAAATTTTACTTTTATGAGTTTTTTAGTCTTTAGTAGCATTTGGATTATTAATTACCTAATTTACTCTAAATTTTGACTTGGTCATTTGGTCTAACATAGCACATATCATCCTAAATTTACAAATTCCCAGTTATGTCCCATCCAAATAACACCAATTATGTTGGCTTTCTTGCATTTTTCTTAATCTTTATTTTTGTATTCTTGGGTTTTTTGAAAGTAGTCTATGTGCCCTCCACAATCAAAACTACAAACATAGTAGATAAACATCCAAAAATAAAGGTAAGTCAAGGTACACATCACATATATTTTTTAGTTATTTCCCTTTCCATCATTTATTTTTAGCTATTTTTTTCTTTAAAATAATGCAACTTTTTTTAGCCTCAACATTGTGTGTTACTATGTTATTTCTCAAAACACCATCACCTATTGAACCTTAGGGACACATGATGAGCTTTGAGTGGGGTATATGTATGCACATAATATTTTTAACTTTTATCAAATAATGCTGGTTTATATCTCATAATAATCTATTGAGACTTAATCTCTCAGAGTGCATGCCTCAAAGGGTGTACCAAGAAAGGGGTGGATAGACCATTGGTGCTTTGCAGGATTATTGTCCCTTATTACCATTTATTACCAATTCAAGTAACTTCTAAGAATAATTCTCTAAGATATTAATCCTCTTTTGCATACTCCCCTAGTATTTCCCATTTTCCATCCCCCTTTTCCTCACCTTAAGCCCCTTTTGATAGTCTATTATACTAGTTAAATTGGGTTGACCCTGTATAGTTTTGGGTAAAATTCATTTTGGGTCTAGGTCAACTCTTGGATAACCTAGCCCATGACCTAGTGAATTTTTGTACATAATAATACTAGGTTGACTAGGCCAACCCTGATGATTGAAACTTTTGGAAGGGCTTAGTGTTAAATCCACCTATATATAAGATCATTTCATCATTATTTACCAATGAACAAAATTTATTATTCACTTATTATTCTTTACAATCTACTCTTCCACCATTCTACTTAAGGATTCTTAGCTTAGGGTTTCTACTAAGAGAATCTATTATTGTGGATTAGTATTATATGCTTTATCCTTTCTTTGTGATCCTTACAAACCATAAAAACCTCTTTTGAATCCCCTTTGGCCAAGGGAGAGATTGAGTCTCTATAGGTTCATCCTTTAAGTAAGTATTATATAACTTTACTCCTCTCTTTAGTATATAGAAGTAGCCTAAGTATTGGCTTCAAATAATATTACTCTTCTTATTCATGTATTAGGGTATTACTCATACATATCCTAATTGATATTCTCCTATGAATGTTTTATTTGTTTACTAAACCTAACGATGGTTAATAAATGATTGTGCTCGATTGGAGGCTTTGGAACCCTCACTAGCAGTATGTGTTATGATAACATATCCCCTGATTAGGTCTCATGGATCCCCATATTGGTCATGTTCCTAATTATCTAGTATATACCTAATCAAAAGTGTAAGTATAATCTATCTTTTCTAAGTTAGGATTGATTTATAGACATGATGCATTTTTTATTGCATATAATTTGGTCTTAGTAAAGTATTGGTTTAATAAAAATTTCCATATCAACTTTTTTTCATGTCAATGGTTATTAGCTTAAACAAGTACTAGCATTTTCTGTGAATTTGACCCAAAGGGACAAAGAGAGTTTATTAAATTTGCACTAAAAAATGAGAGAAACTTCCACATACTTAATGGAATCATTAACATTAGGATATGGTCACGGCTAACTCTCTCATTGCTTACCTATATTTAAAATTATGAACTAAAATACTATTAACTCAAGTTATATTCAAAACACCTCAAACTATAATTTGATTATACTAGGATTTATTAGCTTAGACTGCTAAGAAATCAAAAGAAAACTACCCTAGAAAGCATGAATACTACTAAAATAAAAAAGGATAATCTAAAAAACATGAACTAATCCAATAAAAGTAAATGATTGAAAGCATAAAACTAACTAATGAAGAAAATGTAACCTACTCCTACCTCTACCAAAACACCTATCATTACTCAGAGGCATTTCTAGATGGGGCAGCCATGAATTAATGCTTCAAAAAATGTCCATTAACTAGATATGTTAAATCATTACCTTAAAGATATTTTAAGTAAAATGTATTATTACCAAACATATTAGAGATCTGATATGGTCCTATCCACAATGGGGTAAACTTTTAATGCTTTATTTTTTTTATCATGGGCTTTTTCCCATAGCAACACCTAGTCAAAGATCCTAAATGCTTTGAATTTAGTTCTCTTATCAAGCCATCTCTTGACCACATCCTAATGTTTACTAAAGTTTTATAGTGATTCATTTATAAAGTCTTCTATTTTGATGATATCAAATAATCTGGACTCTATTTTGTCATTAGGCTCCATGTATTCATGCATAAATTGATATGTTGGCAATTTCAACATGATTGGGAACACTAGTTATTTTCCATAAACCATTAGATATGGGAAGGCTTTAAGGGTATATTTTTACCTATTCCAATCTACCTAGAGTAAATATTTCATTAAGAAATTCCACTCATTTCATTTATCTATAGATAACTTCTCATATCATCTATGAGTTTGTTATTAGTTGACTCAACCAATCCATTTTTTTATGGGTAGAAATTATAGGATGATTTTATTGTAATCTAATTATAATTGTCCCATTCAATGAACTCAATTGTTTGAAATCCTATCCCATTATTGCAAACCAAAAATAAGGGCATGGCAAACTTGGTTGTGATATGTTCTTTAATAAAATTGATCACATATTAGGCTCTTAAGTTCTTGGTAGCTACTGCCTCAATCCCTATAGTGAAATAATATGTAGCAATGAGCACAAATGTGTGCCCAACTATGGAATTTGGGTTTATAACACCAACAATATCTAATCCCCATTGGGTGAATGACATAACTTAAATCATATGATGTGTGACATTATTACATGTACCTCTATTTTTTCCAATAACTAGCACTCATGTCACGTCCTCGTATAGAAGTGAGAATCCTTAAAGACTATAAACCAATAATAACACATTATAAGTACTTTATGGGATGTCTTATTACTATATAGATGGTCATTACCAATCTTCTAATGTAAATTTTATAAGACTTCTTGATCTTTTCCATGTGATGCACATCTTAAATAGATGCCTTCATAATTCTTCCTATATTAGAATCCCTTCCTAATAATAAAATGAGCATCCTTGAGCCTTAGAGATCTCTTTTGATATATCTTGTGTATTTGGGGGCATGCTCCAATGAGTAGGAACTGAATAATACTTGAATACCAATCTTCTTGGGAAACTAGTGTTTACAAGACCTCTTTTATGGTTATGTGTGGGTTTGGTTCATTCATCAATTGAATAATGACTCGTTTTCTAAAAATCCTAGTAGGTTTAATTTAAATATAAAACTCCTATAACTTCACCATTCATTTCCCTCTAAACTCCCCCAATTCATTTTGTCCCAATGTAAGATTGAAAATAGGATTTGGTACTATGGTGATGGTATTATTCCAAAGGATGTAGTACCCCAACTTCTTAACCACCTTGATGAGAGAAGACATTTTTTTATCAATAAGGGATTATCTGACCTTTAAATCTTTCAAGTTAGTGTTTATTAATGCAATAGGGTGATTTCTTTCTTCCTTTTTTTTTGCATAAGTACAATAGTAATAGTATACTATGAGGCAAATGAGTACAAGAAAAATTCTGTAGTGAAATCTTGGCCTACCATTATTGTGGCCTACAAAATATCTTTATTTATATCTTGGAAGTGATTCTTAAATCTATATGTCCACTCCACTTTGGAATTCCACTTGAGTATTATGTTTAGAACCGTAAAAATCTTCACAAATATTGATATAAATTTACTTACAAAATTTATCTTCCCAAAGAAGGATTTGAGATCTATTTTGATATTTGGAAACATTATTTTTGAAATCCTATAGATCCTATTAGGTCAATGGTGATGCCATCTTTAGTAATAATGTGACCTAGTAGCTTGCCTTTAGTAATATTGAATATAATCTTCTTGGGGTTAAGTGATACACCAAACTTCTTGCACCTTTCAAAAATGGATTGAAGGTGGTTGATACGATCAATTATATATTTAGATAAAATAGTGAGATAGTCCATGTATATGATTATGAACTTGCCTATAAGTCTCTATAATGCATGATTCATTGATCCTTTAAAATTAGCTCCAATTTTGATAACCCACATGGAATTTAATTGTATACATATGTTCCCCATTTCACACTAAATGTCATTTTCATCTTATCCTTTGATTCAACTAGTACCTGTTTGTAGATTGAAAATGCATCTAATAAAAACATCATTTTACACCCATTAATAGTTTGTATTACCTAATCTAAGGAAGGAAAAGGATAATTATCCTTCTCAAAAAAATTATTCAGATTCTTGAAGTCAACACATAGTCTGATATTGATACTCTTTTTCCTGATTGAAACTAGATTTTCCACCCAAGTTAAATTCTTGATAGGAAAAATTATCCTAAAATTTAGTAGATTATCTACTTCCTTTTGGATCAATGGTTCTAAGATATGATTAATCAGCATTTCCATTTGTCTAAATGGTTTATTATCAATATTGAGTGGAATCATATGGGTGATGGCTTTAGGATTGAATATCCTTAAGTCATCATAGGTCTATGCAATTAAATTTATATACCTGATAATCAATTCCTTAATCTTTTTCCTTTCATCTAGTGTGTAGTTTAAGCTAATATTGAAAAAGTTTGCATCTAAATTTCACTTATGATTTTTTATATGAATTCATAATCGTTAACCTTGAGTTACCTCTATGATTGTGCTTGAGGATTTGTATCATAGGTCCTTTCCAAGGTGATCATTCCCAATGGAAGACAATTCTCCTTTGGTTAGATAACACCTTGTTTATCTAATTATTCATGGAACCTATCATTTATTTACTCATCATCAAACACTTAAAATTTTTCAATATTGTCTAGTACTGAAGGATAAGGTACTAATTTAATAAATAAATTATACACTCTTGAATCCTGTAAGGTTACCAAATTCATTTATGAGGTGACTAATGAATCTATGACTTAATTTTGATCTCTCAACATATCTACTATATTGAAATCTTCAAATGATTCAATTATATCCCAGGATCTATGCTTGTATTTATTTAAATATAACATTTTTCTCTGATATTTATTTATGACATCATTAATTACAAGTTCATATTCTATATATACCATTAGTTCTTTGACATTGTTATTGAGGGAAAACTATAATCATATAATCAAGGCCTCCTACTCTGCTTTGTTGTTGGTGTATGTGAATTATAACCTATATGCTACAAAAAATTTATTTCCTTGTGGATTAACCATCTGGATAACGATGCCTAATCCTTTCTTGGATAATGATTTGTTAAAATATAAGGTCTAAAATTGGGAAGGTCCCCAATTTATTATAGCACTTCATGTCTTGTATTAAATGTATAAATTGTAAGACTAGGAGACTTATACCTTACCTCTTTGTTGGTAGTATTATACTTTGTAATAGGATGATTCATTTTTGACTCTCAATTGATCCTGATTTGATTGGAAATACCTCTCTAAGGAAGCCAAATTATGAAAAATCTATGTTAATATATTCATTCGACATTTTTTACCAATATCTACTCAATAATAATCCATACCCTTAAGTAATATTCAATACCAAGATATCGATAGTCATAAATACTCTAGGTTATAAGGAAACATTAATTATCACATCATTAATTTATACCAATACATGTACCACTATTTTATCTAGTTATGACACACTCTTGGATGGATTTATGGTTAAACTAAGCTTCTAAAAAATGTAATTTGGTAGTACCATTGTTGAAGCTCTAAAATATATAAGATAATTGTGTATATTCTTGCTAGATGCTTAAATGGTCAGCACAAAAGGGAGAACCTCTAGCTTGATTTTATATATAATGTTTGTGTTGGTTATCTTGAATTTTGATACAACATACTTACTTATGATGGACTTCCATAAGAGCTCCTTATGTTCTATGATTTGTGAAAGTTAATTAAGAGTGATGTTGGCCTTAATTGTATTGATATCCTTAATAATATTATATCTTCCATTATTTGGTTTTTATTTATGATGAGGTAGATCATTACCTTTAGGAGGAGGAGTATTATTTTTATCTATAGGATTTGGAAGGATAACTATATTATTGGGAGGATTAGAAGTAGTTAGAGGCTACTTTTTCCTTAGGTTATAATTATTCTTGTTGAACTAATAGAATGCTTGTACTTCATTATCATTATCCTCTAGGATATTATCATATTCATTGGGGAAGGAAGACTCATAGGTTTCAAATACCATAACTGAAAATGAAGGGTCATATTAATGAGTTATATCTAGAGGATTCATCATTTTATCTTATCTAGTCATTTCTCTTAGTAATATTTCAAAGGATGCAAAAAAATATGTGCAGTCTAGCTCCCCATGTTGTGATATGTTATGAACACTACACTAGTTGATAAAAGCTATCTTCATGATATTAATTTTTGTAAGTTTATTAGATTTTTTTTGTTTTTCATTATTGGTGGGCCTGTTAAAAGGCCTATTATATCTTGGAAATCCATTACTCTATTTGTAATTTTGATTATTGTTATTACCCATCATATTCTACATATTCAAGAAATCATTGATTAGCTTCTAGACCATTTTTGTATAGAATCCAATTCATACTTTTTGAAGTTAGAAATGTAAGAAACTATTATGATGGTGTGGGCCTGATGTTGATTATGTTAGTGACCATTCCTTTTTATCCGATTGTTCAAGAAATAATAATTCTAATTTTTTATTTGTTGCATCATAGAAGGTAGAGTGTACAATTAAGTTTGATTGAATTTTTGGATGTTATGATTAGCATGTGGGATTGTATCCAAATATGGGAGTCCATTTTTTAATGTTTGGCCCCTTAAATTTTGAAGACTAATTTTTGGATTGAGTTACTTTTTGATATTAATATCTACTTGAAAGGCTGAAGCTAGAATATTGGTGGTGGTAGATCTTTACAAGAACATTCAAGTAATAGGATCCAAGCCATTTTTATATATCTCAATCATTAGATTCACGTTTGGATTATACATGAAATTAAATCAAGTGTACATCTTCTATAGTCTTATATTGAAATCCCAAATTGAATTTCTAGGTTCCCTCTTCATGTTGGTAACGAGATGATATACCAAGATTGAATTAGTCACTTGTCTAAGTTGTGTAAGGAATGTATTTTGACACTCCTTCCATGAGGTGATGGAATTTAATTATAAATTAATATATTAATCATAATAATAATGTTACAAAGTAAATGTAAATATCTTGCATGTAACATCCTCATGGATGACATTCATTAACCTCAGAGTGGCTTTGAAATATTTGATGTGTTCTTCTACCATCCTCTCACTTGATGAAAAAAAGGTAGGAAAATAATTTTGTGGATCCCTTGGTAGATCATGTTACTCCCTAAGGATAGTAATGGTGGATATAAGTAGTCAAGGTTGAGTCATAGGAAGAATGATAAGTGGGATGTTTATTATAAGGGAAGGTGTCCTAGCTCAGTGTATCTTAGCGATGATAGGTATGGGTCTAAAACTCTTATGATTTGACAATGATGAAAATAAAAGGATAGTTTTGTATCTAGACCTTATTAATCTCCCAAGTGTCTCTAGTACAACTCTTTGTAGTGACTAGCCTTTATTATTAGGAAAACACAAAATTGTGTCCTCCTTCTAGTGTTAGATTTTTTTTGTTGATATAGGTTCTATGCACACCTAATAATGTTTAAATGAGGTAGACTCTAATTTTTTTGGATATATATGTAAAAAGGTTCCAATCCAAGCCACAAGTTGTAGGTATGTAGTTTAAATATCCAAATAATGGAATAACATGTCGAGACAATGGATTGTTTAACCAGGGTTTGTGGATGGATGTATGAAATCTAATAAATAGTAATCAGTAGGTAATTTGGATGGGTGAAGAATTGTTATATGGTGGGTATATATCAAAGAAACTCAAAAATGGAAATAAGGTAGAAAATAAGGTTTTATGTTCTTGAAAGGTAGATTCTAAGGTTATTTCTTTGGTGTACAAGTATCTCCAAAACTAGTGTTTGCTATTTATAGTTATTATACACTAAAAAAAACATTGTTACTAATATAGGATAAAAAATATAGGATAGTTAATGATCTCAAATTGAGTTTTCTCTTCTTAGGGTTTTGTTTCATACCCTTATCTAAGATATTATAATTTAGACTAGGAAGTTATCTAGGTTAGTTATGGCTCACACCTAGAAAATTATATCAAAAGAGATACCTCTACAAACCTTGGATTATCAATTCAACATTTGATAAATATTTAAATCAATGAAATATATAAATCCTCAACTTCTATTGCACATATAAGATTAATATTCAATAACTAAAACATTTAGATTCATCTATAGCATTAACACACTTCAGAATTATTGAATCAATACAGACAAAGAGACTTTAAATTCATTAACACAAATAGGGAAGAAGAAAGAAAAAACACAATTGAAAAACAATAAATATCTTAATATCTTCCTATAAATTCATACAAAACTTTGACCCTTTGAAAATAGGGTTCTACATGTATACTAAAAACTTGGGGAAGGCGTTGCCTCATCCTCTAAGTTTAGAAAATTTTGATTACATCCTAAAAGACTAGATCACAAGTCTTAGTTACATGTCATCACTTATAATTAATTCAGACATGTAACACTTGCATAATATAAAAAATAATTAATTTTATTAAAACATTGATGTAACTAGGACTTAACTGTTTGTTTGTAACTGTTACATGAAAACATGTACAAAACTAGCCTTTATCTTTAGGCTAAATTGGCTCTTGCTTAATATTTTTCAAAACTATTATTAGAACTACCATTGTGCTTATTTTTGTGCATGTGGATATTAGAGATATAATTGGTGATGTACTAATTGATTGAACTAGAGTTATAGTTAGAGTATAGCTATGAGGTGGCATAGATGTAGTTGCTAAAACATAAGGGGATGTAGTTGATGACAATGTTGTTATTTACATTATAGGTGGGGTCTAAGGAGTAAAATATAAGTGGCATTGATGTTAATTTATTATTTGCATCCAAATCTTGGTAATAATTTTATGCCTTAGCATGTTGTGCACAAATTAATTTCATATCAAGAAGATGAGGTCTAGTCACCCTACCTTTTTGTTCCATCAGCCTTATATGTTGTGTCTTGGTGTCTTGAAATCCAACATAAAAGACTTATACCTTTATTTTATTACTCATTATTGTGATCAATTTAGATTCAATGTCATCCAAGCTCAATCATTATAAACTATATTTGAAACCATCTAAGACTTATTGAATCACATGATCAAAAGTGGCCTAAGCTACCAATTTCCTTATATTATCCTCGACTCTAATCAATTTAAGCTTAGTTAAAATTTGCATTACTTGTTTTTCTTATTTTGTAAGCTCATTCATGAGAGATTTATAACATGACACCCAATCCCCATCTTCCTATGTTTCTATATGAACTAAATTTAATGCATTAGTTGCCTCCATATGGGTCATTAGGTCTAGGTGGTTGAATGCCTTATTTAGGATATACAATACCAAGAAATTAAAATTATTCACATATTCCTTAATAATCTTTAAAAAAAATGTTATGGAATTAACATGAGGATCTAATTAGACTCTTAAAAAATTAATTATATCCAAAATTTCATATAATATAAGTGACTCATTTTTTACATCCTATTTTTTCTAAGGGGGAACTCCTATTAGATGTTTCTACTCCTTGAGAGTTTCTAACTCTTCTTCTAGTTCTTTTTTGGCCACATTAATTCATGGATAGCTATTACTACCTTGGTATGGGTCTCCATATAGGAGTTGAGGTCCTGAATGTATGGGGATTGACCCTTATTCCTATTCTACCTCTTTGAAATGGATTAAACTTCTTCCCTTTCCTCCAAAATTAACCCTCATAGAACTATCCCCAATATTCCTTTTTTTTAACAATCTAGACTAAGGCTATAACTTTTTCAAAAAGTTAACTTAATATGGAAAACTTACTATATTTAGATTTGGTCTCTTATAGGTCAGATATCCTAACTCCTTAACTCAATCTATAAGAGTGAGATTTAAAAGATTTTATGGTTAAGATTATATTTATGCATGTTCTTCAAGTTCATTTTTATGTTAAAAAAAGGGTTTTGGAATTGAGGGTCAAATTATTTTAGAACAGACTATGTTAATTAATTATGGCATTGGGTGCACAACATATATTGATTTATTTTTGCAATCCCTATTGGTTATCACTACTATAGTGGTTTGGAATAGTGTTGAATAAGGTAGATGTAAAACCAATTGGGTAGATGAATTAACAATTTAGGTAATGGGTTGGCTAATGGATAGGAAGGAAAGAACTATGGTTGAATGAATGGAGGCCAAAGGAATGGAAATTACAGTAGTGGATGAAAAAGAAGTAAAGGTGGTAATAGGCAGAGTAGAGGTTAGGTGCATGAAAATAATACCAAATGAAAGTGATTTAAAATGAATGAAATTTGAAACAATTTTAATAGGGATGTTTGAAATAATAGGTAATGACATTAAAGGAAAAATTCTTAAAGGGGATTTAAATATAGAACACCTACTAGATGAATCATCACTAAGAGGCACATTTTATTTTAGTGCTTGCAAGCTCAAGACCTTGGATTGTTTTAGTTCCTCCTCATCTAACTCTTTTAATGACTATGTGGATGGGGTCTGAGGTCTATCCCCCTTTATTTTCCTATAATAACATCTTTTCATTCTCTTGGTTTGTGGAGTAGTTACCTATTGAGGAAGAGGAGGGGTAGGCATGCTAGATGTTAAGGATATTGAAGCCATAAAAATAGGTGCCATTTATTCTTCATAAAAATAATCCAAGCAAATAATTCCCACCTCTTCCCTTCTTATGTTATCATTTTCTTGTGTTAGCTCCTCTGCTAACTCTTGCTTAACTTTCCTCGATTCTATAGTTGATGCTTGAACTAAAGGAATCTGTTCCTCTTCCTCTTATTTAAGAATGGGTATTTATTCTAACTCTTGATGTTTTTCATGTTATTGATCATGTGATGATTCATCTACCAAATTTTATTTCTATTATTGTTTATCTTGAACCATAGATGGATGTTGGGGATCTTGTCCCTAGTCTACTAGCTATTAGTACTAACTACCACTCCAATAGTCAGAGGATCTCCATCCTTCTAGTGGTGGGATACTAAATTTTTATTATATAAGTGTGAGAGATGGTTCAAAATTTATTACCTTTAATAATTACTCACTCAAGTTCACTATCACTTTCTTTATTTCACCTTTTCATCATCCTTGGCATTTAAAAATAGGAAGTCATGATCAAATGTCTTATGTTTATATGAGATGCCAAGGCTATGGATATTTTGATAGACTTTTCCATGGGGGTCCCAATACCTATGGGGTAGAGTTACTAATGCATATTCTCTCCTCACATTTCCATCTCTCTAAATTACCTTTTGATGGTGTACTACATCCTCCTAATAGTGATATGGGAGCCATGAAAGGTACCTTTCTTTTTCTTTATTAGCTTCTCATCTATACCATTACATATCTAGAATGAAATTTATTATTTAGCCACATTTTCAAGAAAAAACTTGGAAAGTTAAATAGGATCCAAATTATGACCAATAACCATGATAATGGTGTAATTAGGGAGAGGCAATAGTATCTCATGTTATCAAGTGTTTTGTCAATTCTAGGTGAAATCTTAGCTAGAGCTTGGCCATGAATGGCCATCGAGACCTGAGGGTAGAGGTACTCTATAATTATAGTGATTTTATTGGCATATGATTATATGTTAGTAAAAGATTAAAATTCACATATTATATTTTTGATAACATATGGGTTGGGACTCCATATAACTCCATTATGCATTACACTATTCCCATGATTGCATCTAATAGGTAAGACATCATATAAAAGTTTACATCATGGGGAATCCTATCTTTATGAAAAAATTATTCATATATATGGGCACTAATTACTTCCCCCAATCATAGGTGTACTCTAAAGTATTAAGCAGGTCTAGTAAGGGAACCCATTATAGATGAAAAAATTAGATGCTCATGTGGTTAGAGAGTCATTTCAACAAAGCCATGCCTATGTGAATCACCATCCTGAATTGAGTGATAGGGACATGATTCTTAACATGTTATTTTATAGTGAACATCTCACTTGGGAGAATCCACTTTCCTAGTGCTCACTCCACATTGTTTCCTTTATTCAAGGTGAATATGGTATGTAAGTTAAATATAATATTTCGTATATCGAGACTCAAATACCTCATGAATGATTCTCTAGATATGTACACAAATACTATGTTATTATTGACATATTATAGGTAACCAAAATCTAAAATTATACCCTCAAATATTAGGCCTTGTAATAAGTCTATACATGATATGAACTTTGACTTAGAAGTTGTGTAGTGAAGGGACTGTTGCTTTCATGGGAGCAGGTCCTTTATAATTTATTTCACCTCAATTGAGATGTATGCTTCCAGTGTAAATGAATTCACATTTTATACAACCTCCCATAAAGTTGAGCAATTGAGATAGAGGATATCAAACATAGTTACATAAAAAGTCATGTTTAAGTATTCAATAGAGTCCTTAATGGAAAACCTAGAGGGTGTTAAGGGTCACTTGTATGACCTAGATTAAGATGCCATGGCTATTTTATGGATGCTAGTATGATTAAATATTTCAAAAATTGAGGGAACCTAACTAAACTATGTAATTTCTAAGTCATTATGGTCATAGCTAGGTATTTTGAGGTTGCAAAAGGCTTAAGTTTACTCAAGATCTTAAAACTTGAATGAGATGAACTCAGTTGGGGGATCAATTATATATATATATATATATATATATATATATATATATATATATATATATATATATATATATATTCATTCATTATAGTTTGTTTTCCATTAACCACCACCATCTATGAGCTTGTCACCTTCATTTGATTTGAATTTGACCACTTAGTCTTAATGTACATTCCACGTATAATGCGTGCACATTTGGGGTGCCATGATGTTACCTTTATCTTTTAACATTTATCATTATATGGTTTAGTCAAGGAATTCAAACTTTACCTTCACTTTCTAGAATAACCCAAAGCTAAAATATCTTTAGAGAAATTCATTCCAAAAGGGTTTGTCTAAAATCCATCAAAGGAATAGTTCTCAAAGACTAAGTACTCTTTGAAAAGATTGTATTTTTTGTGGAAGTTGTCGCATAGAAAGTTCCTGATGAGAAAGTTGGTAAATGAAATCTCTTGATGAGAAATTTTCTAAATGAAATTTTTCCAAAGAGAAAGTTACTAAACAAAAACATTTTGAAGAGAAACCTTTAGAAAAGAAAGTTCACAACTAACAAGTTTCTGAAGAGAAACCTTCCAAAGAGAAAGTTACTAACCAAAAATTTTATGAAGTGAAGTTTACCAACTGGAACAAAGATTCCAAATAAAAGTCCCCAAAATGAAAGTTGTTGATTAGAAAAAATATTATAAATATACTTCCATAAAATAAAAGTTTCCAATTAGAATAATGTTTCCAAATGAAAACCTTTTGAAGATCAAAAGTATCTCAATAAGCCAATCTAAATACTTGAAATTAAAATTAATTATTCCCAAATTTCCATTAATATAATAGTTTGAACAAGTCATTTCAAATTGGAAATAAGTATATCCCAAAATGTGATTTAATGTTAAAAATAATGAATTTATACAGATAATAAAAACTAGCACAAATGCCTACATACCCAGATAAAACATACATCTTCTAAAAACAAAAGGGAGTCCCCACTTTTTAAAGAAAAATATAAAGTGGGGTGTATTGAATACAATAAATGCTGACTCACAAGGTGAATATTATTGAGTTTTTAAGAACCTAAAATCCATGGTTTTGGAATCTAAATATTAACCATAAACCATACTAAAATAAATAATTAAATCAGAAATAAAAAGAGACTCTTAATAATCCCATGCAACATACTAACTTTGCTTATACTTAGGATCTATGTCTAGAAAGTGATGTTATTTATCTTTTATCCTAGGATATTAGGCAAAGACATGAGGTGAGATGGATTTTTCATTTTGATTGGGTGTTAGGTGCATAGACATTATGGGGCTTAGGAATTTCTATGCTACTAGAAAAATGTAAATAGCCCTCATAGAGATAACTTTTATCACCTCTTCTTTATTTATTCATTTTTCTATACATGATACATTGATATTATTTCATGATGTAGGCTTCAAATTATTTTGTATTTTCTTTTGGGCTTTTGGATTTATGCCTTTTATTTTTAGATTTTTTTCTTTAATTTTTTATTTTTGAATGAAAGAGGGAAGAAGGTGACCACCATGAGTTGGTCTTAGTAAATTTTTATTTTGATCAAAAGTTCCTTGTTAACTTTTGCCCATGTCAATGATTGTTACCTTCAAGAAGTATTAGCATTTTGTGTCCATTTGACCCAAGGAGATAAGGAGAGTTTTCTAAGTTTTCACTAAATTAAGGGAGCAACTTCCACATACATGATGGAATCATTAGCTTTAGGACACAATCATGGTTAACTCTCTCATTTCTTACCTAGATTTAAAATTTTGAACTATAGTATACAATACTCATTGATTTAAGTTGGATTTAAAACACCTCAAAATATCATTTTATTATATTAGTATTGATCAACTGGGACTACTATAAAATCAAAAGAAAACAACCCTAAAAGGTAGGAAAACTATTGAAAGCAAAAAGGCTAATCTAGAAAACATGAACTACTCTAATAAAATAAAATAATTGAAATCATGAAGCTAAGTGATGAATAAAATATAACCTACTCCTACCTCTACCAAAACACATGTCATTACTCAGAGACATCTCCAGAAGTGGTAGCCATGAAGTATTGCTTCAAAAATTGTTTGTTGAATATATATTTCAAATCATTACCTTGAATATTTTTTAATCAGAAAGCATTATTACCCAAGATGTCAGAGATATGATAGGTCATATCCATAACAGATTAAAATTGTCATGCATTCCTTTTTTTCATGGGATTTATCCCACACCAACACTAAGTCAAAGATCTTGAATGCTTTCAATTATACACTCTTATTAAACCATCTCTTGACCACATCCTTATGATTGTTGAAGTTTTGTAATGTTTCATTCCTAGAGTCTTCCACTTCAATAATATCCAAAAATTTGGACTTTATTTTATCATTGGGCTCCATGTATTCATGTATAAATTTATATGTTGGAAATTTCAACATGATTGGGATCACTGGTTATTTCCCATAAACTAGTTATTATGGGGAGGCTTTAAGGTCTTATTTGTACCTAGTCTAGTCTACCTATAGTACATATTTTAGTAAGAGATGACATTCCCTAGGTTTATCTATAGTTGATTTATTCATAGTGTCTATGAGTTTCTTGTTAGTTAAATCAGCCAATCCATTCTGTTATGAGTAGTGATTGGAGATGATCTGATTATAGACTGATTATCATGGGCCCATTCAATGAACTCAACTAATTAAAATTTTGGCACATTATCACAAACCAAGAGATAGACATGTGAAACCTTGTTGTGATATGTTCTTCAATAAAACCAATCACATCTTGGGATTTTGAGTTCTTGGTGGCTATTGCCTCAGTCCATCTAGTTCAATAATATATATCAACAAGAACAAATTTGTGCTAAGCTAAAGAATTTGGGTTTGTAACACCAATGAAATCCAAGACCCATTGGGTGAATAGCCTACCTTTAATCATAGGCTATAGTGGCATTGTTATGTGTACCTCTCTTTTTGCTAAGACTTGGCACTCATGTCATGTCCTCATATGGAAGTGAGCATACTTAAAGACAATTGGCTAATAATAACCAATTTTGAGTATTTTATGGGCTGTAGTATTTCTATATGAATGGACAATGCTAGTATTTTTATGTAAATTTTATAAGATTTCTTGAGCTTCACCATGTGACACACATCTTAAATAGATGCCTTCATAATTCTTCATAAAGAGTACTCATTTCTTGATTATATAATTAGATTCCTTGAGCCTTTAAGCTATATTTTACTCTCTTGAGTTATTGGGGGCATGTTCTAGTGAGTAGGAATTAAATAATACCTAAATCCCAATCCTCTTGGGAAACTTGTGTTTGTAAGACCTCTTCAATGGTGATGTATAGGTTTGGTTCTGTTATCAACTAAATAATGCCTTATCCTTTAATGATTTTAGTAGGTTTGATTTCAATATCAAACTCATATAACTTCACCATTCATTTACCTCTATGCTTCCCCAATTCATTTGATCCTAGACTAAACTTGACAACTAGATCTGGTACGATGGAAATGGTCTTGTTCTGGAAGATGCAGTGCCTAAAATTCTTAACCACCTTGATGAGAGAAAATATTAATTAGTCAATCAAGGAGTATTTGATCTCTACATATTTCAAGTTAGTGTTCTTGAATGCGATAGGTGATCAATTTCTTCCCTTTATTACATAAGTACAATAACAATAGTGTGCTCTGAGGTGAATGGGTAGAAGAAAAAGTCTTTAGTGAAATCTGGGCTTATCAACATTGGGCTTACAAAATATCATTCTTTATGTCTTATAAGGACTTCTTATATTTATATTTCCACTCCAAATTAGTGTTATTCTTTAGCATTATGTTATGGGCCCAAACAACCTCTACAAATTCTAATATAAATTTCATTATGAAATTTATCTTCCCAAAGAAGGATTTGAGCTCCTTTTTCCTATTTAGAAACATTATTTTTAAAATCCCTTGGATCTTATCTAGGTCAATGGTGATCCCATATTTATTAATAATGTGACCTAACATCTTGCCTTCATTAATGCCAAATATACTCTTCTTGAGGTTAAGTGATACACTAAACTTCTTGAAACTTTAAAAAATGGACTAAAAGTAGTTGATATGATTAGCTTTATTCTTAGAGAAAATAATGAGATCATCCATGTATATGATTATACACTTGCCTATCAATAATTGGAATGCATGATCTAATTCTCTTTGAAAAGTATCTCTAGTATTGATCAACCCTAAATGCATTCACTTGTATGCATATTTTTCTCATTTCATAATAAATGACATTTTCATCCTATCCTCTGATTCGACTAGTACCTAATTATAGCCTAAAAATACATCTAAGAAAGACATCATTTCAAACCCACTTATTGTTTGTATTACCTCATCTAAGGAGGTAAAAGGATAATCATCTTTATTAAAAGATTTATTTAGATTCCTGAAGTCAACACATAGTTTGAACTTGGTGCTCTTTTTCTTGACTAGAATTAGATTGGCCACCCAAATTGAATGCCTAATAGGAATAACTATCTTAGTACTTATCTATTTTTTACTTCCTTCTAGATCAATGGTTCAAAGATAGGATTAACCAACCTTTTCCTTAGCCTAAATGGTTTATGAGCAGGCTTGAGTAGAATTGTATGGGTGATGACTTTGGGATTGAATATCCTTAAGTCATCATAGGTCCATGAAATTACATCTCTATACCTGATAATCATTTCCTTAATATTTTTACTTTTGTATAGTGTGTATCTTAAGGAAATATTTATGAAGTGTGCATCCAAATCTTCACCTACATTTTCCAAGTTAAATTTAGATTCATTAGCCTTGAGTTGCCTCTATGATTATGCTTGAGGATTTGTATCAAAGTTCCTTTCCAAGGTGACCATTCCCAATGGGAGATGATTGTCCTTTAGTTGGATAACACCTTCTTCGTCAAATTATTCATGGAACCTATGGTTTCTTTCCTTTTCATCAATTATTTGAGATTAGAACTATCCTATATCTATAAAAAATAGAATGATCTACTGGTCATTGTCAAACACTTGAAAATTTTCAACATTGTCTGGTACTAAAGGATAAGGTACCAATTCAATAGATAATTTCTATACTCTTAACTCTTATAAAGGTTCCAAATTCATTGATGAGGTGGTCAATGAATCTATGGATTGGTTTTATTTTCTTGAGATAGATACTATGTTGAAATCTTTAAATAATTCAATTAGATCCCAAGATTTATGCTTGTATTTGTTTAAATATGATAATTTAAATTGATGTTTATTTATGGCTTAGTTAATCCTAAGCATAGATTCTCCATATACCATTAGTTATTTAGAAATGTTCTTGATGGAAAACTATAATCCTAAAATTAGGGTCTTAGACTCTATTCTATTATCGGTACATGGGAATTGGAGCTTGTATGTTTTTAATAATTTCTTTCCTTGTGGATCGACTAGCTCGATACTGATGTCTAATCCTTGTTTTGATCTTAGTCTATTGAAATGAAGGGTCCACAATTACAAAGGGACCTAAATTTATTATAGAAATTCATGTCTCATAATAAATGTATAAATTATAATATTAGGAGACTTATAAATTACCTCTTCATTGGTGGTATTTTACTCTGTAATAAAATGCTTCATCCTTGGTTCTCGATCGATCCTAGTTTGGTTGGAAATGCCTCTCCAAAGCAGACAAATATGTGAAAAGTCCATGGAAAGATATCCATCTAACATTTTTGACAAATATTTTCTCAAAAATAATATATAAACTTAATGAATATCCACTACCAATATATTGATAGTCATCTATACTCTAGGTTCTGAGGTAACCTAAATCTTCACATCATTAAGTTCTCCCAATATAGGCACTACTATTTTATCTAGCTATGAAAATATCATCTTGGATGGATCTAGGGTCAAAATAAGCTTCTCAAAAATGGAATTTAGCATTACCATTGTTAAATATCCATAATCTACCAAATAATTATGTATATTCTTGTCAAATACTTGAATGGTCAGTGCTGACCAAATTTGACTTTTTAGTCAAATTAAGGAACCTATAGGTAAAAAAATTGATTTTATAGGCCTATATCAGGTGTAATACGAGTTTAATGGGGTTTATTATATTTAAATTTATGCCAATAATGTTATATTGGCATTGGTCAATTAGTTTTTAAGTCCATTTATCTTTTTGGGTCATTTTAAGAGTTAAAATTGAGCATTTAATGCCTTGTATAGGTTTATTGGGAAATATAAAGGTGTAAAAACATTATTTCATGTCCCATGTTTCGTTATAAGTCTTAATTAATTGACAAGACTGAAAATTTGTAGGTTCAATAGAAAAAAAGTCATTTTTCTTAAAGAAAAGGAAAAATTTGGCACTTGTATGACCTCTTTGGGAAGTGTTTCACTTGTAAAATGTTTAAATATGAATCTTAATCTCCCAAAAACTCATATACATGCTTGAATTGATATTTAATTGTCATTTTCTTCCCAAAACCATTCTACTCCATTTTGGCTTTCCTAGACATGCAAAAGTGACTTGTAGTTTTATACTTGGTATGGTCAGCACAAAGGGTTTCAAACCAAATAATTTTAGAAAGTTATTATAAAATTAAATAGATTAATTTTAATATAATTATTTTTATGATTTATAAACTATGATTTATGAACAATTGCTAACAAGTTGACAATGTAAATCTGCTAGCTATTTCATGCACCCTATAGGTTTTGCTCCATTTCTACCAAATCCATACAAAATAGTTGGTGATGTTAGATATATAATATTTTTAATTCCTTATCACATGTTATAAATTATTATTTTTAGGTTCCATGCTGTTTATATGAGTAATTTAGTTGATGTTGTGAGAGGGTGTCACCAGGTGCAGTTCCAACTAAAGTGCTTATTGTATACTAAATGTTTTCTCCTTTAGGGGTCTCATATAGCTTAGAAATGGTGATAAAAAAGTATATGGTACATATTACCACCTATTTCCATGTTTTGGTCTCACCATGACATTCTTTGAGTAGCTTTCAAGTTTGTCTTCCTCCATTTATTAGCTTCATGATTAACTTCACTTGCATTCACGTGTATGGGTTTGTTTATCTTATTATTGAAGTTATATTCATGGTTTATGATTTTTAAATACCATCAGGAGTTGAATATATCCATTTTAGAGGTTTTTAAAACTTAAAAATGTGGTCATAAGCATATTCACCATACTCAAATAGCCATTTGATGCTATTGATTACTTCATTCAATGTATATGCAGATGATTTTTATGTTGAATAAGATGGTTTGGAACTATTTTGAAGGATTAAAATAATTAAGATAATTAATTTGAGTATTTGAAGTTAATTTTAGTTGTTTGAATATATTAAACACCATGTTTTTCTACATTTCATACCCTGCCTGCATAACATAGTCAAAACATTCACCTACAAGATGGGCTTGTTTATCTTATTATTGAAGTTATATTCATGGTTTATGATTTTTAAATACCATCAGGAGTTGAATATATCCATTTTAGAGGTTTTTAAAACTTAAAAATGTGGTCATAAGCATATTCACCATACTCAAATAGCCATTTGATGCTATTGATTACTTCATTCAATGTATATGCAGATGATTTTTATGTTGAATAAGATGGTTTGGAACTATTTTGAAGGATTAAAATAATTAAGATAATTAATTTGAGTATTTGAAGTTAATTTTAGTTGTTTGAATATATTAAACACCATGTTTTTCTACATTTCATACCCTGCCTGCATAACATAGTCAAAACATTCACCTACAAGATCCTACTGACATCATACCAATGTGTGCAAAGGTGAATGGATGTTCCAAATTATTAATACTAATAAAATTATATTTGAATGATTTAGTAAATCATAAAGGTTCATATTCATGATTGTTTCCATATTGTTTATACTATAATTCACTGCCTATGCACCAAAATATCCACCTGTAAGTGGCTAAGTAGGGGATTAAAGTGTGTGTACAGAAAGTTTGAAATAATGAGACACTTAATTAATGTTTTGGTAGTGTATTTAAACCATGATAATCCCATGGAAATTGTATATATACTAAAATAAGTTTTAAATCATGTTGGAAGGGATAAGAAACTAAGTTCATGGATACTTGCCCTAAAAAATGAAAATAGAGGCCTGAGCCCTTTTTACCAAAGTCATAGAATGAGTTTATCAATAATATGGTGCATTAAAATGAATTTTTATTGGATCCTACCCATAATAAAATAATATTTACAATATTTGAGGATAGGGGATTAGTGTAAGGTTGAAGTTGAAATCCTTGAAAGTTCCCATAAAAATACTAAAATACCATAATAACATCTACATGTTTTGTCTTTTAGATGGTTTTGGTATCCCAGAAGAACAAAAAATATACACTCTCATTTTGGAATGTTTCCATTGAATAAATAATATATGAATTTCATGAATAATTAATTAAAATTGTTATATGATAAACTTCAACCCTATTAACACTCACCATCTATACACAGGGTTAGAAAGATGCACCTATAACAAATTGGGTATACAAGCAGTTGGTTGGAAGAGGAGTTTGGGTGTTATCTAAATCACTCAAGTTAGAAAAAAGTATATAAAGGTGTTGTGAAACCTAAAAGTATTAAAATAGAAGTATTATCAAATCATTATTAGGTCTAACTAAAGGTTGTATCCACCTACAGGCTTAGTCCAAAATAGTGTCTTGAGGGGAGAAGTGTCTTACTCTAAGAAAACCTAGTTTTGTGCTTCCAAAGAAAATAAAAATGAGTCAAATTTGATTATATAGGTTGTATGACCTAAAATATGTTCAATTAGGTTCTTTTACATCATGATAAATATTAGTTAGTGTTGTATGCACCTACATGTTAGGAGTTCTCAACTAAAAGGGGGGAACTCAGTTTAGTGAGTTTAAAGTGCAAGAAAGGGTATAGAAAGAATTTGAAAGGTGAAAAAACCCTATAAATTTTTTTATTAATGGAATATAAACCTATAAAAAAATTTAAATGTGTGAACAATATTATATCGACATCTTAAGACCTTATATACACCTACAACTAGGTTAACTGTTACAGGCAATGATCTAAAAGAAGGTATGTATAGATGCTTCTAGGGAGCATGTGAAAGGTTGGAAAGACAAATTAAAATACTAATCCCCACAATATTATCATAATAATATTTTATAACTCTCATTTTAAATAGGTAACATGATAAAATTCTATTCAAGTGCAACAGAGTCTATTAGAAGAATCCTGCACACAATCTTTTTCACTAGGGTCTGTTTTGAGTATGAATGCTTTTGGGGAATCTAGCCATAGAACAAATATATATATTTTTTAATAACCTTAAAAACTTTATTGATCCTTAAAAATTGTTTGTTTTGTTAGATAAATAGGGTAATTACCCCTATTTTATCTCAAACAGGGGGTAATTCCCCTCTTACAAATTGAGAGGGCTAGGACAATAAGATAAAGATATGGAGATATAAGAGGTAAGGACCTTGAAAAGTGGTTTCAAAAGATTTAATACACATAATATAGAATGAATAACCTTTAAATATATAATTAAACTAAACAAGTTACTCCATACTCATAAGTTTGTAGTCAGACCTAATGGGCAAAAACAAGGCCTAAAGGCCAAATGAAGAGCAACTTTCATTTCTAGTATGGAATGAATATTATAGTGAGGATTAATATTTTTATGGGGTAATTATAGAGTTTTTTAATATTTTATAATACAAAATAAATAATTGAATGTCTATAACTCCAGATGTTATAGTCAGGCCTAGTAGACAAGGTCTAAGCCTAGTGCCCAAGTGGAGAGTCCATTACAGTTTTTAATGAAGCATGTAAAAATATTGGAAAATATTTATGGCAGAATATTATATTTGTTTTAATAATTTATATATATAATAAATCATAAAAGGGACACTTTTAACTAGAAAACACAATCAGACATGCATGAAAGAAGGAAATAAGCTCGAATAGGCAACTTCAATTGCTCATATTTTTTCTAAAGATATTCATGGTGGCCAAAGAAGTTTGGAATGGTTATTAGGGTATAATAACATAAGTTTTTTGGGATTTTTATATAATCTAGATGTTAGAGTTTTATGAATAAACCTCAAGACTCAAAATAGGGCTAAAACCCTATTAAACCCTCAGCCAAGATTAGTTTATGAAAATGGATTTGGATAGATATCCATATGGCATAGTTGGAACATAAATTATATTTTAATTTATAAAGGGATACCTCAATATATTTTAAATGCCAATTAGTTGTATGGAAATATACATACATGGTACAAATCAAGGTTTTTCTCACTATTTCATGTATTTTTTAGTTTCTATAAGGAGTCAAGAGATGAAACAAAGTTTGAGGGAAATATTAGGACTTTTAATAACTTAATATTTTAATATTAATATTTTATAAAATTTATAGGTGTGAAAACCATTTTCTTCATTTCAGCTAGTCAAAACTAGCATATTGCGCAAGCTAGGGAGAAGTGTGAAAACCTTAACTGGATGTCCTTTTAAGGTGTAACTGATGTTTATAGGGCCATGTATGGTATTTAAACTTGTCATTAACTTCCTTCCATGTATTTTCATGAGAAAATGATGCCAATTTTGAGGCCAAGTGTCTAAGGTGCATGAAAGGGCCTTTTTATGGACAACAAATGATGATATCTTAATTTAGGATGATTCCAAAGGACCAAGCATGAAAAAAATAAATGGAGAGGTATATATGATAGCCTCCCCTTTAATTAAAATAATTATAAATGTTATTCATCAATTATGGGATGTTTAAATAGGTCCAAATCATGAAGCCAATTTTTTGAGCTAGAATTGGGAATTTCTTACCACTATTCATGAGGTTTATGACTTGAACTGACATTTTTACCTCCATAAATTTCATGGTTCATCCCATAACCCATATAAATTAATAATTAACTAATTTTATCAGCTTGAAAAGTTTATTTATGACCTTTGGACTTCTCTATGTTTCTCTCTCTCACAAGTTCTATAACTAGCCATTTTGGCATTGTATTGGATGCTCAACCTAAGTATGGTGAAGCCATTCTCATTTTCATACCATTTTATCAATAAAAATATTAAGTGTTACCTATTCCATGACTATTCATAGTGTGTTTTAATTTTATGATCAATCTTATTTAGTGACGACTATGGATTTCTAATATGTGGTCTCATTCTTTCACCTATTTATAGTTTCTTGCAGTGAATGTGAAATGTTCCAAGAAATGTCCATGGTTTAAGTGAGTTAATATATTAATTATTTTCATTTAATGACTCTTATCTATTCCTCATATCCTAATACATTCTCTCATAACCTCATAATGTAATATTGATGTAAGAATACATAGCTTGGACAAGTGTATATTTAGTTTGTCCTTTCATTTCAAGTGTAATATACATATGGTTGGATGTCATCAATACATCTAGTGTATCACCTCCATTATATTATTTTTATTTTAGTTATCTTTCTCCCTTTTCATCACCCAAGTTTAGTATTAGTTATAATTCAAAGTGGTACATCAAGGGAGCTAGCCCTATCTAGAGATTCACCTCATTCCTTAGGTTATCCACAAGTTGAGAGGTGATTCCATTGTGCCACTTGGATGATGAGATATTTGAATCTCCTAAAAGGGTACACATATAAGTGACAATTGTTATAAAAAAATGGGAACCTCTAGTTTGATTTTGTATATAATATGTGTGTTGGTTGTCTTGGACTTTTATACAATAGACATACTTGTGATGGACTTCCATAAGAGCTCCTTCTGCTCTATGATTTGTGCTAGTTCATGAAAAATAATTTGTCCTTAATTATCTTAGTATCATTAATAATATTTTATCCTCATTTATTATATTCCTCTCTATAATGAGGCATATCATTCCCTTTATGGAGAGGAAGATTATTATCAACTTTGGTATTTGGATGGATAACAATATTATTTGGAGGAGTATAGTAGTAAGAGGTTACTTATTCCTTAGGTTATAATTATTCATTTTGATCTAGTAAAATTATTTTAATTCATTAGAAATATCCCTTAGGATATTTTCATCTTCATTGGGGAAGGAATACTCACATGTTTCAAATACCATAGATAAACTTAAAGGGATAGATTCATGAGGGAGATCTTTAGGATTCATCATTTGATCTTTTCTAATCATTTATCTTTGGAAGATTTAAATGGTTGTACATAACTCTATACAGCCCAACTCTCCATGTTGTGATGTGTTATGAACCCTGAACCAACTAGGCAAAGTTATCTCCATGATATTAATTTATGGTAGTTTATTAGACTATTGTTTTTATACATTATTGGTGGGTCTATTGAAAGTCCTATTATATGTTGGAAAACCATAACTCTAGTTATAATTCTGATTAATTTTATTACCCATCCTTTTCTACATATTTAGGAAATAATTTCTCAACTTCTAAACTATTCTTTGTATATAATTCAATTCTGCTTTATTGGAGTCATAAACCTAAGTTATTTTTGCATCGATGTGAGTCTGATGTTGATTATGTTGGTGGGCATTCATTTTTATTTTATTATTTAATAAATCATAATTATGATTTGTTATTTGTTGTGTCATAGGAGGCAAAGTATATAACTAATTTAGATTAAATGTGGGGGATTTCTAATTAGCATGTGGGATTGTATTCAAATATGGGAGTCTATTGTTGAATGTTTGGCCCCTAAATTATGAGGACTAATTTTATTATTGAGTTATTTGTCAATATTAATAACTTTAAAGAATACCAAAGCAAAAGTATTTGTAGTGGCAACTCTTCCTAGGAACACATAGTAATAAGATCCAAGAAGTTCTTGTATATATTGAGTATTAGATTTAGGTCTAGAATATATGTAGTGTTCAATCAAGTGTACATATTATATAATATTATATTGAAGTCTCATATTGACTCATTAGGTTCCCTCTTCATGCTAGTAAAGAGATGATATACCAAGCTTGGATTAGTCACTTATCCAAACTATGCAAGGAACATATTTTAACACTCATTCTATGAGGTGATGGATTTTTTAAAAAATATGAGATACCAATCATAAGAATAATCATGTAGAGTAAATGGAAAAATCTTTCATGCAACATCTTCATGGATGACATTCATTAACCTTAGGGCAGCCTTGAAAGATTTGATTTGTTCTATTATCCTCCCACTTGATGGAGATAAGGTAGGAAAATAATTTTTTATATTATTTGGAAGATCATGTTGGTCCCTAGGGATGGTAATGAAAAATATAAGTAACCAAGTTTGAGCCATAAGAATATTGATAAGTGGAGTGTTTCATACAAGGTAAAGTTTCCTATCTTAGTGTATCTTAGGGATGATATGTATGGGTCTAGACCTCCTAAGATTTGAAAATGGTGAAACCAAAAGGATATCTTGAGCTCTAGACCTTGTTAATCTCCTAGGTGTCTCTAGTGTAACTCTTTATAGTGACTATCCCTTATTAATGGTAAAACACACAAGTGTGCTCTCCTTCTAGTGTCATATTTTTTCTATTAATGTGGGTTTTATTCACACCTCAAAAAGTTTAAATGAGGTATACTCTAATGTTTTATAATATCTATGGAACAAGGTTCCACTCTAGGGAAAAATTTTAAGGTGTATGGTTTAAACAACCAGGTGATGGAATAACAGGTTGATCTTATGGATTTTTTAACCAAGTTTTATGGACAAATGTGTAGAATCTAATAAAAAGTAATCATTAGATGAGTTATATGGGTTGATAATTATTATATGGTAGGTAGATATCAAAGAAACTCGAAAAGGGAAAGAAGGGTAAGGTATAAAAGAAGGTTATGTGTTCTCAAAAGGTAGCTTCTAAGGTTATTTCTTTTGTGGACACATATCTCTAAAACTAGTGTTTATTATTTGTAACTATTTTACATTCATGAACAATCACAATTAGTATTCTATATTAAAAAATATAGGATGCTTAATGATCTCAATTTAAGATTTCTCTTCTTAGGGATATTATTTCATACCCTTGTGTAAGAGATTAAAGTTCAGACAAAGAAGTTATCTAGGGTAGTTATGGCTCACACCTATAAGACTATATCAAAAGAAATACCTCTACACACCATGGATTATCAATTCAACCTTTGATAACTATTTAAATCAATTAAATATATTTATCCTCAATTTCTATTTCACATCTAATATTAATATTAATTAATTAAAACATTTAGATTCATCCACATCATTAGCACACTTCAAAATTATTAAATCAATACAAATAAAGAAAATTCAAATTCATTAACACAGAGAGGGAAGAAGAAAAAAACAAACATAGTTAAATGAAAATCAATCTCTGGATCTCTTCTTATATATTCATCCAAAAATTTGACACCTTTAAAAGAGGGTTATACATGTATATAAATAACTTGGGGAAGGGGTCACCTCATCCTCCAAGTTTAGAAAACTTTGATTACATCCTAAAAGACTAGATTATAAGTCTTAGTTACATGTCATAAATTATATTTACTTCAAGCATAAAATGTGTGCATGCTTGAAAAAATAATTTATTTAATTACACCATGGATGTAACGAAGACTTAACTATTCATTTGTAACTATTACATGCAAAATTATTAAAAAGTTGCCTTTATCTTTAGGCTAAATTAGCTCCTACTTAATATTTTTCAAAATTGTTATTGAAACTATCATTGTGCTTGTTGTTGTAGATATGGTGACTAGAGATGTACTTGTTGATTGAACTAGAGTTAAAATTAGAGTTGAGTTACAAGGTGGCATCAATGTAGTTATTGAACTATAAGGGGTTGTAGTTGATGGTAGTGTTTTTACTAGTATTATAGGTGGGGTTTAAGGAGCATAACTAGTAGGTGGAACTAATGTTGATTTATTATTTGCATCCAAATCTTGGTAAGAGTTGTGTACCTTAGCATGTTATGCATGAAATAAGTTCATGTCAAGAAGATGAGGTCTATTCACCTTGCCTATTTATTCCATCAACCTTGTACATTTTATCTTGGTGGCTTGAAATCCAATCTGAAAGACTTCGACATTTGTTTCCTTCATCCTTGTGCTCAATTTTGCTTCAATATCCTCCAATCTCAATCCTTGTAAAATTTATTTGGAACCATCTAAGACTTGATGAACCATTTGATCAAAAGTGGCCTGAGCTACAAACTTTCCTCTATTATCCTAGATTCTAGTCAATTCAACCTTAGTGACAATTTGTGCTACTTGATTTTCTTATTCTACAAGCTTATTCACAAGAGATGTATAAGATGACACCCAATCCTAAGCTTCTTATTTTATGATGAGAGTTAAATTCAATACATTAACTACCTATAAAGGGTTCATCAGATATATGTGGCTAAATGCCTTATTAGGGGTGTACTATACCAAGAAATTCAATTTATTCTCATCTTATCTAAGAATCTTAAACAATTTGTTATTGAATTCACATGTGAAGCCCATTTGACTCTAAAATAATGAATTGTATCTAAATTTTCATATAATCTAAGTGTCACATTTTTTACATCATATTCTATACCAAGGGGAGCTTGTATTACCTGTTAATTCTCTCTAAAAATTTATAACTCTTCTTCTCATTCTTATCTAGCTAGATTTTTTCCTTCATGGATAGCTAATACTACCTCAATATTGGTCTCCATATAGGAATTGAGGTCCTAAATGTATATGAACTAGCCCTTCTTCCTATTTTACCTCTTTGAAATAGAATAAACTTCTTTCCTTTCCTCCAAAATCAATCCTCTCTAAGAATTATCCTCAATCTTATTTTTTTTGACACTCTAGACCGAGGTTGTATCTCTATAAAAAAGTGAGATTATCATGGGAAGCTCAATAATATTTAGATTGGTATATTAGAGGCCAAATATCCTAACTCCTTCACCTAGTCCAAAAGAGTGAGTTTTAAAGATTCTAATAGTTGATCTTCTACTTATGCATGCTCCTCAAGTTCATGTTTAGGTTCAAAAGAGGGTTTGGGAATTGAGGGCCAAATAATTTTGGACCAATATATGTTCCTAAATTATGGAATTAACTTCAAAATATAGACCAGTTTTTTTTTAGAGCCCTCTTAGTTTTCACTACTATTTTGGTTTGGACTAGTGTTGAAGAAGGTAGAGGTGAACCCAACTGGGTAGAAGAAGCAATAATATGGGTGATGGGTTTATTTATGGTTTGGATAGAAAGAGTTATGGTTGAATTAATGGAGGACAAATGAATGGAAACTATAGTAGTTGAGGCTAAAGAAGTAGAGGTGTAAATATGAAGAGTAGAGGTTGGGTGCATGAAAATAAGATAGACTAAAAGTGCTTGCACAGGAATGAAAGTGGAAACAATTATAACAGGGATGGTAGAAATAATAGTTAATGACATTATAGGAAAAAGGCCTAAAGGGGAAGTAAAGAGATCATACTTATGAGATGAATCAATACTGAGAGATTACTTTTATTTCTAAAAGACCCCAAATCAAAATGTTCTTTTAATAAATTTGTTCTAAAAGGGTTAGTTTGAAAGCCGCTAAAGGAATAGTTATCGAAGACTACGTACTCTTCCAAAAGATTTTAGTTCAGTTGAAAGTTTTTATATAGAAATTTCTTGATGAGAATTTTTTTGAATGAAATCTCTCAATGAGAAAGTTTCCAAATGAAATTTTTTTGAAGAGAAAGTTATCGACAAAAAATTTTTTGAGGAGAAAACTTTTAAATAAAAATTTCTTGATAAAAAAGTTTTAAAATAGAAACCTTTCAAATGGAATGTTACCGACCAAATTTTTTTTGAATATAAACCTTCCAAAGAGAAATTTCTTAACCATATTTTTTTTGAAGTGAAGTTTCCTGACTGGAACAAAGCTATTGAACAAAAGCCTTCCAAAGAGAGAGTTGTCCACCAGAATAAAGATTGCAAAGAAAAGTCCCCTAAATGAAAGTTATTGATTGGAACAAAGATTTTGAAGAAGAGTACCTAGAATGAAGCTTGATGATCAGAATAAAGCTTCTAAATGAAAACCTTCCAAAGTTCTAAAGTGTCTAAATAATCTAATTTGAATACCTACCATTAAAATAAATTCTTCCTAATTTTCCATTAATAAATAATTTTTAACAAGTCATTTAAAATGGAAAATAGGTGGATTCCAATTTGTGATTCAATATTCAAAACACCAAGTTCCTATAGAAAATAATAACTAACACAAAAACATAAATACCCAAATAAAACATATGTAATCTAAAATGAAAAGGGGGTCCCCACTTTTCAAATAAAAATATAAGGTGGGTTGTGATGAATATAACATGGACCTTTGCCTATTTTTCCAACTAATTAGACATTTCTATTCTAGTGAGACACTTATGTATACGCAAGTGTCTTAACCCAACACACTTTACCAGTTCCCTAAAGTCATCTAATTTATAAAATAAATGTATACTTATGGTTAGCATAAGTGATTTAATGTGAGATATTCTCCAAAAGGATTGGTATATATGCATGATCAATACTCATTCATAAGTCACCTAACATAGATCGTAACTCATAAGGTAAATACCAAAAACATTTAATCAAGAATTTAAGTGAGAAAAGCTTCCCTATTTTATCATATTTCCATATAAGTTATAAGAAAAACACATCTATAGGTCTAAAATTTTGAATAATCATCCCATGTGCCATATTTTATAGGTTACAAGCTAGGTCACTCTATGTATTTGAATATAAAACATTGTATCCTTATGTATACATATACCCACATGTAGGGGAGACATATATGAGTTTTGAGTCCTTCTTCAATGTATTGGATATATAGGCTACACCCACTAACATAGGGGTTTTTGGGGTAGCTTTACATTGTTAGCCCACTAAAAAAAAATTCCCATAGTCACTATGAAGATGAAGAACTAGGGTTTTACTATTTGACAAGGAGTAATAACCCATGATCCATATATAAGCACACCAGAGTGAAGGTGACACATAATAAAAAATATCCCAAGTGGTCACATCTAGATATAATAGGTATTTCATACTAGAAACTTGTGTCTACATTAGATAGAAGTGTCAACATCATTTTCTAAGGTCAATTTAAGTGTCTGAGGCCACATAGGAATAATTTACAAAATCAAATGACTATTCCAAAATATAGATCTAGTTTATTTAAAATGTATTCCATATTAGATCTAAGTATGCCCAGTAATCTTAGTATCTTATTTTAATTATCATTACAATATATATAATAGGTTTACTTTCTATTTATAACATATCTTAGTATATAATTTATAATATTATGTATTCATGTTTGTAAATTAATTGGCCCACTATAGAGATAGTTTATCAGTCTTATGACCTAGAATATGTCTACCCCTTTAAGCTTATATTCCCTAGTATAAATTTTATTATTTTTTTATTATAATAATCATGTTTTATGTGATTTTGGATTTTTAGAATATAATAACCTAATACATAAAGTTTTTTGAAATGAATGACAATATTCAAATTTACACTAAAACATAATCAATATATAGATTTTTCTAATCTATCATGTGTAATAAATATAGTAAGTATAAATAAACTAAGGGACAAAGAGATCATATATTATTTAATGTTATTTTCTAGATCATGATAGTGATCAGGTGTCATAACAGGGCTATGTTAGAGATTTGGGTTTTGTTCATTTTATGGTTTAAGTATTTTTTATTTATAAATAGATAAATAAATTAAGGATAGTAACTTTTATGCTTATGTTTGTATCTAATGCTAGTGTATAGTGAGATATACATATAGGATTGACATCAAATTTAGATCAGACCTGTATTACCCCATGTGTAATCTTTCTATGTCTTGAATTATACTTAGTTGTGTGTTAGTTCCAAATAATAATCAAACCTAGTTATTTTACATTATACATCTTTAAATATAGTAAGAAGGGGTTAATAATGTGATATAAACTATCCCTATAAACCTTATTATTTCTAAGTATTACCTATATTGACAATACTCCTAAGAGGGACTTGGACTTGCTCATAGTTCTCCCTCCTATGCAAGTGTATAGAAATGTAATAGTACAAATATATGATATTTCTCTTAGAAACCCTTGGTATAAGTGATGAAATAGTATATTTAACCTTTTGAATGATTCAAATATTTAAAATAATGTTTTAGTGTCATTTGATATCTTTAAATAAATAGTAATTTCCTCTTGTATAGTCATCTTCTAAAATTAGAAGGTGTACTAATTATACCATAGCCTTTGTATGTATAGGAACCTTTTAAATTTGAATTAGAACCTAATGATGTATGAAAATATAACCATAGGCTAGGAAAATACTGTTAACAAAATGGTCATAATGTGAAGGATATGGAAAAAGATAAAAATATAAGATTAGATAGTTGCATCGAGCCTATACACTAACATCAATGATAGTTTCTAAGATGAAGGCAAGTGTCTAGGGTCCTAAAATACTCATAAAATTAACACAATTGGTATGAGTCTTTGTTATGCACTAAATGAAGATAAACAAACATAATTCATAAGCCCAAGGGGTAGATAAATCAAGTGAAATAAGATGGAACCAAAGAGGTTCATGAGAGACTACATCACTAGATGTTTAATTATTAGT
Source organism: Torreya grandis (assembly GCA_037957365.1). Classification (NCBI taxonomy): domain Eukaryota; kingdom Viridiplantae; phylum Streptophyta; class Pinopsida; order Cupressales; family Taxaceae; genus Torreya; species Torreya grandis. Next base: position 370,803 of record JARHVA010003885.1, read on the forward strand.
AAAGAGGTATATACATATAAGAATACTATTAATATGTGTAATTTTATCAAAATAGGTGTCTACATTTCCACCCATTTAATATAATAATGTAATAAAATTGGATTTGCTAGTTTAAATAAAAATAAAATGCATACTGCTATGTGGATAACACACCTTGTCTTTGCTCGAGTTGTGAATTCAATATTTCTTCCCTTAGACATTACCTGAAACCAATCATATGCCTAAAAAAGATAAATCAGCATATATAGTCTATGTGTAAGTAATACTAAAGAGTAGAATAAAGAAATATCATGGATAGAGTACACTTGTGTATGTGTCACATAGTAACTGGGTTTGGAGTACTATAAATTAGAGTGATGGAAGTTGTAGAAGTAGATAGGGAAACTTAAAACCTCATCCATATCCTATCTAGGAAGATAAGTGAGTCCACAATTAGTGAAAGTGTGTTTCACCATGGTGGTATTGTACTTGGAGTAAGGAGAGTTTGAATTTGATCATGTCCCCAACCCAAAATAAAAAGAGTGTTACTACAACCATCAGGAGTATTAATTCTTGATGAGTACAATTGGAGTGAAAAAGATATGTATATTTATAGCTAAATATAGGGTAAGTGATAAAACAATCTCACACAAAAACTTGATGAGACTAGATGATTTAATCTTTGCAATCACACCAAAAAATAAGAACCAACCAATTTAGATGGGTAAGGATCAATACACTCCATAAATGGTCAATTAGGGTATCAATATGTTGGGGTAATAGTATATAAATTTTTTGGAATTTTGATGCTGATTTGGTTTTTTGTAATATTAGGAACATGTTACATAACATCTGCACCTTAGATATGTCTGATCCTAAAACTATGTATATCAAATGATATCAATGTGTAGGATTTTTCCATAATTATGAATTTGGATAATATACTGTGTATGTTTTTATAATTTAGAGAAAAATTAAGTGTGGAGAACATGATTCAAAAGCATTCCCCCACTATGTATAAGGGAAGATGAAACTATAATAAATACCAATGTGGATGACATGTTTTCCAAAACATGCCCCCACTATGAACTGGAGATGTTGAATACTAAATAGCTATGGAGACCATGATTCCAAAGCATGTCCCCATTATAATCTATAAACTATGAATGTGTGGAAGCCATGTCCATATGACATGCCCCCAATAAATATAAAATCTCATAAAAGTACCACATACTATATGAATATGAACATGCTTCCAAAGCATACCCTTAATGCATCTAATAATTGTGTCAAGTGTATTTCAATTGTGTAAAACATGTTTGTAAACATGCCCCTATTAATATGTCCCACTTTTGGGAGGAGAGAGTATGGTGTTTACTAGTGGTCTCCTCATCAATGATGAATAATTTATTTGATAACTTTTGACCTGGTAATATTTGTAACATTATTTGTGGTAGTATCTATAATGTCATAGGATATGTGTAGTAAACCTTTTAGTGAATTTTGACAATTATTGAAAGTTTTAAAACTTGGTATAACATGGAAGGGGTCATTTTATAGATCTAAACGTAGATTTCAATTTTGAATTTGGATAATTAGGACTCAAGATATGGTCATTTAAAGTTATGATAAGTGATTTAACCTTTTAGGGTTTTACCTATGTAAATCTTAAGTTAGATAAAATTAATGAGTTGTCTAAATATATTAAATAATATGAAATAAATAACCATAGATTTGTTATATATTTTGAACTATTTTGACTTTCTAAAAATAGTAATAAATATGTGGAAATATAGACTTATTTGGAAAAAAATTCTCATGAAATATCTGGGTATTGAAAACTAGGTTATAGATAGGTCTCAATGTCATCAACAAGGTCCCTATGTTTGATTCTTCACTAGATAGAAGCAGCCTACCTAGACAATGGCACCTCACCTAGACATTAGCACCATGTGGCTCTAGTGTCCTAAAAATTGTGTTAGTGTTAGCTTTACACGACTTATCCTATGTTTCTAGGAGCACTTGTGCCTATGCTTCTAGGTTCTATTCCTGCATGCATAAAATCTATAAATCTATATTATGACTAGAATATTTGATTTAGTATACAAACCTTAATCCTCCTTACGAGTATGGCATGAAATAAAAAATGTATGTTCAAACTAGATATTTTTACCTAGTTTTTCATGAAAAAAAATTAATTAAAAAAAATTAAAGAATTACAAGGATTCTTTTTGGACACTGAAACTAACCTAAAATTTGACAAAGCTGGCAATTTTCAACAAAAATGGCTTTATAGTTTGTGAGATTTTAAAGTTTCTATATTTAAAAAATTACTATAAAAAAACAAAAATAACTAAATATTGAATTTTGAAACTCCATTTTCAATAATTATATTTCCATGTAGAAGAGGAAAAAAAGTTTACAATCTAGTCAAATTTTTAGAAGATTCAGATTTATGGTTTGCTCTCAATAGAATCAACCATGATTTTTCAAGCAATTTTTAGGAAAAAATTTAAATTTTCTAATTCTTGAAAAAGATATTTTATTTTTTACTATATTTTATTTAAATCAAATATAACTTAATTATAATTATTTGTTTAAATAATTAGGATAAAAATTGCATAATAAATTAAAACCAATGAATGAACACCTATATATGCAAAAATAAATGTCATGCTTTTCCACTATAGTATCCTAGTTGGCTGTTGATTTATGCAAATAATTTGAGTAGCTTCCAAGTCTGATTTTTTGAAATATTTGGATATAGTTTTGATATGATAATGGCACCAATTCTATGATCTTTATTGTTATAAAAACCTTTAGAATTATGCACCAAACAACCACAAAAATAGATTTTTACTCCTCTTACAAGTTGTATCTCCTTACTCAAGTGTATGACACCTTCCTTTTTGATGGTTTAGAATAGAAATGTGTATATTTTATTTTATCCCAATAAATTAAATATTTAATATACTCAGAGGCTATTACACCTCTATTTTGCAACACCTCATTCTTCTTGGAGCACCTCCCTTCAAGATGAAACACTAATCTATCAAATAGAATGCCTCAGAGTGATTTAAATCGCCTTTACAACAACCAAAATGTCTCTCCAATAGAAAAAATTCCTTAATGATATGGATTTAACACCACACCATGTCACATCTTTTCTCTATGACATAATATCCACCTTGTGCTCCTCCTTGGTGAGATCTATTCTCTACTCACTTCCTCAAATGTTCTCTCCTAGGCTCCCTCAACCATGACATATAATACCATAAATAACAAATTGATACATAAGAATGAATCCAAGAATACGTGATTAATTAATCAAAAAGATAGCCTAATATATAGGCAAATAATATGTACCTAAAAATAAGGAGGTATGTGAAACAAACTAAAAGGAAGTAATAATAGACTTACTCATGAAATAATTAAAAGAATGTGATTACAACAATATAAACACTCATAATAATAAGCTAGTTAATATCATAACATTAATTATTCTAATAACTAATAGAATAGGTTGGACATCCTCAAAACCCCAATATAAAGAGAGTTTCTTACATAACAACACTCTTAGGATGGATCAAGCCCGATTTAGTTCTCCCACATAGTGTTTGGTTAAAGTGAAAGTGAATGCCAGAATGATAGTGGTCTTAAATGTCATGAGTGTTTTTGAGATTAGAAATATTTTAATCTTGGCTTAGGGAAAATATATATGGTAATATTCAGAAGTAAGGTAGAATAGGGATTAATAACCTTGATTTTTTTCAATTTATTTCTTATTTGAATAGGATTTTTGCATCTAATTTCAATCTAGTGGATAGAGGTATAATATTCTTGTATTTATAGTGATGTGTAGCTTATGTGGATAATAAAATATGCTTAAGCCAACCTTAAGAGGGGTATACATTTGAAATTATATCCATTCAGAAGAGTTAGGGAAAGGGAAACTAATACCAAGTTGGGGACACTAGCTTCATTTGGATTTAGTGTCCTTAATGTGGTACTAGTGTCTAGCTATTAAGTTGTTGGGCATAATGGGTTAGTATTTAGGAATACAATTCTTGGACTATGTTTGAGATAATTGTAGATGTATTTACCTTACATAATGGATAGAAAAGTATGGTAAAGGCTCTAGGATAGGTCTAGGCTAAGCTAGGAATAATTTATCTCAAGTAACACTCTTAGCATCCAAATACCACTTTTAGGTGATTACATTCCCCCCTTTATGATATTAATGAAGCAATGTAAATTAACTAGTATAAAATAAAAATAATCATACCTAGACTTAATGAGGAAGTGAATCTCATGTAGCTAAGTCTGAGTATGTGAAGTTAGGTCTATGTATTTATATCATGATCCAAATCAGTGACCTATAATGAAACATGTAAAAATCAATCCTTATTTAATATATTATGAAAAGAAAAAGATTATGCTGAATAAATTTAATAAGTAAAGATGAGTAAAGATATAGGAAAGAGGAAATTAATGAATACACCTCATGAGATACATGAACCAATGTATGAACTTGGTGACAATTTGTGTGTGTGTATATAGTGATCAAATCATTTAACATCTTGGACTAAGTTGATATCTTTCTCAATACTCATATGTGGGTGGATCAAGAACTCAATCCAATTTTGAGTCCATCATCTCCCACCCCCACTTGGTGGATCACGACCTATGAATAGCTTAGATAAGACTGTAAGTGTGTCTAACCCTCTCATGTGGGTGGGTAAAGAACTAAATTAGGCTATAAATCCATCATTTCTCACCCATGTCAATTAGATGCATCTAAAAATTGATTTCAAAAATTGTTGAAAGTATCTACTTTGGTATATATAATTATGTATTTTAGCTCTATGGCCACTCAGGTACATTAGGTAGCTTTAGTCCACTTAGGAATGCCAATCGTTGAAGATGGAGTAAGGCATGAAAATGGTGACAACCTAGAATATGATAGCAAGTGTATATAACATAGAGAATGATAGGAAATTTGATATTATATTTTATTAACCTATTTTTAACTGAGCAAATGGAAACTATGTGTTGTGTACATACCCCCAATCTGATATCTAAGTATACTAATTCTAGATTGAGTATGTAATAACTATATATATGCATTTGAACTGAATATGGGAGTGTTCATGCCACACATGATGCCCTAAATCTGAGTAAATAGTATGAATCTAAGTTTAAATGAGTGTATCTATCAAAAATTTGAACATAACTATCAAACATGTGACTGTATATGTGAAAAATTGTATTATACCTAGTGTACTATTCTAGATAATTTTTACTATCCTAAAGTTGGGGCTACTAGATAGTAGCACCATGTAGTGTAAAATATCACCTTGTGGTGCTAATGTCCTAGTTTAGGTGCTAATGTCTATCTATTCTAAAATTTGGGTGATTGAACTACTTTTTGAGTCTCTATGTTTTCTAATGTTTGATTTCCCAAAATTGATCTTTTGTGATGAGAATAATTTATGAATAACAATGTAGGATCCTTATCTCTATGATAAACCCCTATGAATGTCCTGTTATTTTTAGGGTAGTTATTTACTTGTGCAAGAATTGTCCTCAAAATAAAATAGCTCTACAAAATGTGTTAGCTAGAGCATATATGATAACTACATGATATTATAATACAATGTGCAAACATAACATCAGAATGTAAATAGATCTAAGCATAATTATGTGATATGAGATGTATGTTATATCTAACATTACCCAAGGGTTCCAATATATATGTAATAAATATGTGTAGCAATAAGTCTGAGTAGCTATCTAGGGGGATGGGGCATGATATCCATCAAGGCACCCAAGTAAGAAGGGTAGATGCATGAGGTCCATTATGGAATTGAAAAATGGTGAATGTAAAAATTAAAGGCAAGTGTCATGATGAAAACCCATACAAAAAATCATACATACAACATACATGAGTCATACAAAAGTAGATCATGGGTCCATAATACAAGGGACATGGGCATAAGTCATTAAATATGAGTATAGAAGATATACAAGGACATGTTCAAATGCCCATATACATAAGTAAAAAGTAATTTGTATTAGATACACATAAAATAACATGTTTAAATGGCCACATATACAATCAGGAAAGAACACATAGGGGGCATAGACACATACCCAAGGAATACATATATAGAAGTGTCATAGAGCAAAAGAGTAGTGGCATATTAAAATGACCTTGAAATGGAAGAAGCATAGGAAACACAATCAAGTCTAAACTAAGGAAGATAGAAATGAAAGGAAATTTAAACCTTTTAAGAATGTGAATCTAAGAAATATTGAAAAAATTAAATATGGAAGCAAATTTGATATTTTAGAATTGAAATCTAAGTATAAATATAAAAAGGATACAAAATCTAAGTGTTTCCAGGGTTAGGGTTTTTTAAATTTATGGTTTATTTGTAAAAAATTATATTATATTTAAATAATTTTAAACCCTAATATGAAATTTATTTAATGAGCTAGGTAAGCCAAAAAAATTATAAAAAAATTATGTAACCCTAATTTATTGGATAAATATTTAGAAAATGCAAACTAGGGTTTGAAGTAATATTCAAAGTAAGTCAGGTTCACCAAATGATGCAACTTTTTAGGGTTTTACTTATGTAAATCCTAAGTTAGCTTAAAGGGTTGAGTTGTCTAAATCAGTGAAACAATATGCAATAAATTACAACTAATTTGTTATATATTTTAACTTGTTTTAAATTTATAAAAATAGAAATAAATATGTACAAATATAAACTTATCTACAAAATAGATGTTATAAAATACCTGGGTGTTGAAGATTGGGTTATAGCAGATCTAAGTGTCATAAATAGGGTCACTAGATTTGATTCTTTAGTGGATAGTATAACTCCACCTAGACAATAGTATAAAGTGGATCTAGTGACTTAAAAATGGTGTTAGTGTCCTCTTTGTAGGACTGTTCCTATTTTTTGGGAGCATTTGCACCCATGTTTCTAGTTTTATCATATGGAACTCTATATCATTCCTAAAATATATGATCTAGTATGTAAAACCCAATTCTCATTACAAGTATATCATGAGCTAAAAAATATGTTCATTAATAGGATAGGTTAGACATCCTCAACACCCCACTATGAAGAGTGTTTCCTACATACCAATACTTTGAAGAGGGATCAAGTTTGATGTAGTTTTCCCACCTAGTGCTTAGTGCAATTACAAGTTAATGTTAGAATGATAATGATCTTGAATGCCTTGAGTGTGCTTGAGATTTGAAATCTAAGATTAGGTCAGATTTAGATGTTAATATGCAAAAGTATGGAAAAATAGGGATTAATAACCTTGATTTTGCTCAACTTATTTCTTATTTGAATAGGGTTTTCCATCTATTTTTAATCTAGTGGTTAGATGTCTAGTAATATTGTATTTATAGGGATATGTAGCTTATGTGGATAATAAAATGTGCTTAGGTTTAACTTATGAGGGGCATACATTTAAAAACATATTTTTTTGTAGAGAGTTAGGTCAAGGGACACTAGTGCCAAATTAGGGACACTAGTGTCATGTGGCTCTAGTGTTTAGTTGGTAGGCTATAGTGCCCAATGGGTTAGGATTCTAGGAATGTTGTTCTAGGATTATGTTTAAGCCTAATGTAAATGTATATGTTCTACATCATGGCTATATAAGTGTGAAAAAGGCTTTGGGATAGATCTTTTTCTAAGTTAGGAATATGTTGTCTCAAACAACACTCTTAGCATCCAAATACCACATTTAGGTGATTACACTAAGGTGCTATATTAGGTAGGTTGGAGTAAATTTTTAAAATAATTTGGATTTTTAATCTTTGTGATTTTTTATATATGATCCTATAGAGAAAAAATGTAATATGAGAGAGATCCTAGTCCTTAACAATTTGATATTCTCTAGAGTTCCCTACCCATCCAAGACTTTTTTGAGTTGGTAACTAATTATTTGGCAATTTATTGATAGTCATGATTTCTAAAAAAATTGAATTTTGATCTTGATTTTTGGCATTTTTTTTGGCTATTGGATTCTTACATTGAAATTATTTTAAAAAAAATTAGGTGGCCAGATGATGGCCATAATTTATAGAGAGTTCATCTTAGCATATGGTTGATTGATCCATTTCTTAGAGGATATAAGCTATTTCATTATGATAGAATGACATGATATTTTTGGATTGATTGACATGTGCCCTCAACATCATATCCATGGCATCACATAATACAAAGTGGCCATAAGCCACATGATATATCGATACACACTACTATATATTTAAACCCACACTTAGGTGATGAGCAAAATCATGTGGTTCCCCTAGCATCAGGTGATGATGCACATTGGAATGGTGGTTATGTGAATGGTGGGTTAAGGATTTATGGCCTATATTTTTTCCTATTTTAGTTTCAACTCTAGGTTCTAGTATTGCATCACAAGGTGGTGGTGGATAGATAGGTGGTGATGGATGAGATGATGCTCCAACATGACTAGCACTGGTCGATGGGACATTTATTAGCTCCAAATATGAGTATCTTAGTTTTGAGTTTTTTTATTGAATTTATGATATAAATTTATTATGTTATATATATGTAATTAACTATGTTTATTATCTCAAAGGTATGTAGGTAGTTATGAGTGGTTGAACATGGTAAATTAGGGTATTCAGGCCCATACTTTAATGTGTCAATGGCTATGGTTAGTGATGAATTTATATAGATATTTTTTCATATTGTTAATGAAAAGTCACCATTATTTGATCTAATTGTGAGAGTTATGGGGGCATACCATATGGTATCCACATAACATGAGGAGTTATGCATAGAACTAGATAGATGGGACATCATAGAGTGGAGCTCCATTGAGATCATGTAGACACTTATTAAGCTCTAAAACTATTTGAGATGAGAGAATGAGGATAGATTGTAGTGGATATGTCATTTATATGAGAAAGTACATGTGATTTCATTTGCATTATGCTCATAGTTTGATCTTGGTGCATCTACCTCTAGAGGTCATAGATTTATGGATGTTGATAGTGATGAGTATACCTATAGGGATATGCATGTACATATGATCAATATGTTTATTTATAAAAAAATATATATCAATTTATATGTATATGACATTGTTCATAGGGACTTGATTCGGTATCTAATATATTTTCATTGCTTTATTCTTTATTGATCATTATATGACTTGTTAATTGTATTTGACTTACATGGTATATGTTATGGATATGGTAAAACGTATAATTTTTTTAATTTAATTAATTAATTATATAATTTGAATTTAAAAGTGTACATCATATATAGTGTAACCTTCTAAGAAATAAAAATGCTTTACTATAATGATCATGAGGTAAATTAACTATCAGTTTTGCTTCTATAGTTAACTTCATTGGAAAAGTAGGTGTACCTAGTGAATATATAAGTAAATGTTTATGGACCCAAATATATCATGTAGGTACATCCCCTCCATAATTTACTCTATCCAAGACATGATCAACTAATGGTTATTTTGTAGGATCAGTGTGGGAATGACTAGTCCTGGTAGAGAGCACACTAGGAGAAAGATTTCTGCTAGTGGGAATCTTCTACAAGGGTCAATGGACCATGTTTTCCTTAGAATAATTAGTAGGAGATGGATCAATACTATTATACATTCTTCTATAATAATTATCTGAATTATTTCTTGATGCCTCTTTATTAAATTCAATAATTCCCTGGTTTGTTAACTATGTAAGCTTTTGCTCAAAAGAAAAACACTCATTCTCTTGATGCCCATTAATACTATGATAAGTAAAAAAAAGGTATCCCTTTACCTTATAAAATATATGTAGTGGTTAATTTTAATTAAGAGGTAATTTGATCAATTTTTTATCGAAAAAAATTCATAATATATCATGTGGTGTATCTTGGTACCAATCAAACTGAAGAGGTTGGCATCTCATGGTGTTATTTAGTATAATTATGGGAGTTACTCAAAAAAATGTTCTTTTCCCTTATTCAATACTTTAAATATTGGTTATTTGGTAATTACTAGTGGTTATTTAGAATAATTTTGAATTGGTTCATAATACTTCATAACTTATTTCTAGGTGCCTTTGAAACATGAGTCTTAGCATGCTTGGTTGGTAATGTAAAAATAGGGAGTTGAGTTTGTGTATTGGTTAGAGCACATGAATATTTATTCACATCCAAATATAAATACTTGAATGAATAAAAGGGATTATGAAATTCTATCTCTCTAATTGTAAAGAGAAGACCCATACTAAATATAAATTATATTTCCAAATCTGAGGGTGTAAAGTTTGAGGAATATAAAGCATCCTTAAATTGAGTAGCATAATCTTATAGAGATTCATTCTCATTTTAGGTTAATTCTTGTAATAATTCCAATGGTAACTTAGGTAAAGTAAATTTTCAAAAATGTGATAGGAACATATCCCCAAGCTCATTAAAATTTAATAAGGAATCATCTAGAAGGTTATAATACCAATCAAGAGGCCCTTTTGTTCAAGTGCAACAGAAAATTTTAATAGAAAGCTTCCATTTTGTGATTAATGTCCAAAGTAGTTTATATATTATTGTAACTGAATAGTAGGATCCCCTTGACCATTGAATAAGGATAAATTGAGCATGATGAATTTTTTTGGATAAAGGTATTCAAACACATGTCGAGCAATTGGTTGTCCTGATAATTTATTCTCCTCAAAAAGAGCCTCGTGAAAAAAAACTTATAACTTAAGATCCTTGAATTATTGTTTCAAATATCCAATGATAGTCATAATAAATAACATATCATAAGGAGATGGTGAAGTTTGTTCTAGGGGTTATAAAATACTATTTACATGAAACATAAGGATGGTGGGATCTATATCATTTTTGAGAGGATAATCCTCATGTGGGTTTATAATATTTGTTAAAGGAATGCCCATGGTCAAATATGTAAGTATGTCATGCTATATATCATGAAGTATAATAACGTTGTCATTAAAATATGCTACTTCACTTGGAATTTTTTTACTTTTAATAGGAATTGGTAAAATAATTTCACTTGTACATGTTTACTATTATTTAGCCAAAAATGCAAGAGTGGGAGGAAAAGGGACATCTGGCACTTTATTTGAAATATTATGAGTTGGGGGAGGGTGTTACTATCACTTACATTTTTACTCAAGAAATAAAGAGAGACTGAAATGTCACTTTTAGGTTTCTTGAATTTATAAGACTTAACCTTTAAGTGAGATACATAAAGTGGAGTTTGAACTTTTTGTGTGTCTCTAAATAATGTAAGTTTTGTAAATGTTTCCTTAGGATGTTCATTGGCACTCTCTTTTTTCCATTATGTCATGAAAGGGTGAGAGATAAGTCATGTATTTTTATTATTACACATTTGAGGGGAAGAACAACTTGGTCTAGGTGTGTTTGAATCATGAAAAGAAGACATGGTATTTTCAACATTAGTATTGTTTTGAGGTGAAGGAACACACTTTATTTCATCAGTATTTTCATTATGAGATATATTGGGGGAACATTAAGCCTCCTTGAATTTGTCAACATTATATGGAGAAAGCTCACATTTAGTTGTTAAAGTAACCAAAGAAGGTGTATATGCAATAATTGTATTTTCAACTCTAGGAATAATATCATTTTGCACTCTTGTAGGTTCTTAAGACTCTTTATCATTGGAAAGAAAAGGATTAGGAGACTAAGGTTAAACATAGCCAAGAGTAATGTCATTATATTCATATCCATACTAATAAATATCATTATTAGTAGTTGGGTCTTTGAAATTTGTATTTTCATCATTTGTTCTTTCATTATCATAATTACAAGCAAAGGTAGGGGTTTGAGCCCATTTTTGATGTTCCATAAGATCCTCATATGAAATACATTAATCATTAGGTACATTAAAAATAATATTAAAATCATGGGAATTTTTTGGATGATTTATGGAATCCAAAAAGAGGTGAGATTTAAAAAAAAAAATTGTAAAGCAAAATAGGAGAGTCAAAGCAATAATAATAGTTAACATTCCTAAATTTGGACTACATAAGCACACATCATATTTGAAAAATAAAATATAGAAATCTGAAATGGATTTTTATTGAAGGTAAAAACCATTTAATATATAAAGTAGGGTTTTTTTTTAATAAATAGAGTTTGGGTTCACCAAATGTTTTATGTGATTTATAAGTTTTACAAGATAATACCCTAGCAAATAAAGTTATTTGAAATGAATTACAATATTCATATTTACACTAAAATATAGTCAATAATACATATTTTTATAATTTAACATGTGTAATAAATATAATAAGTACACAATAACTATAGAATATAGAGAGCATATCTTATTTAATGTTTTGTTTTGGATCATGGCAGTGATCATTAGTCATCATAGGACTATGTTGTAGATATAGGTTTTATTCATTGTGGTTTGACTATTTTTAACCTTTATATAGTTATGTTGATCTAGGATAATAATATTGATGCTTATGTCTATATTTGGCCCTAATGTTTAGTGAGAAATACACATGGTATTAACCTCAAATTTAGATCAGACCTGCACTCCCCCTATGTAATATCTATGTGTCTTGACTTATTCTTAGTTGTGATCCAAGTCTTGATGATAAGCAACCCTATTTATTTTTCACTATACCTCTTAAAATATTGTAATAAGGGGTTAATAACATGATTCAATCCATCCCTATCAACCCTACTATTTCTAAGTGATGCTTACATAGCCAATACTCCTAAGAGGGCCTTAGACTTAAATGTAGTTCTCCCTCCTATACATGTGTTTGTAATTATAATAGTATGAATATATGTTATTTCTCCTTTTAATCATTAGTAAAAGTGATGAAATAATATATTTTACCTTTTGAATACTTTAGAGATTTAAAATAGTGTTTCATTACAATTTGATAGCTTGAAATAGACATTACTTTGTTATTAAAAAATTTCCTTGTCACATTGGAAGGTGTATAATTAGACCATAGCCTTTGTATATATAGGAACCTTTTGAATTTTAACTATAACATAATGATGCACAAAAAATTTACATTAAGTTAGGTAAAGAGGGATAACAAAATGGTCACAACATAAAAGATACTAAAAAATATAAATATATAAGATTGGACAATTACATCGAGCCTGAACACTAACATTGATACTGGTGTTCAAGGGCTAAAAATACTCATAAAACAAGCACAACTGATAGGGGTCTCTGGTATACACTAAATGACTATGAAAAAATATAGCACAAAAAACCAAGTGGTAGGTAAATCAAGTGAAATAAGATGGAACCAAAGAAGTCCATGAGAGACTGTGCCACTATATGTCTAATTCTTATTAAAAAGGTATATACATACAAGAAGACTAGTAATATGTGTATTTGTACCAAAATAGGTGTCTATAGAGAAAAAAATACCTAATTTAACATTAGAATACTTAAAAATATTTAAACAATGTCATGATGAGATTATTGGATATTATATTATGTGATTTAAGAATAATTTACACTCTATTATTACTTTCATAACATGCCCTAATTTTTACAAGAATTAGGGAACCTCTTTTTACTTTTGTATCCACTCCTGATTATACTCACACTTTTTTGGTCTTAGTATTCTTAAGTTGCCTTAGTATTCCATCTCTATTTTCATGTCAAATTGGGTCACACAATTACTATAGTTATAAATACCATGTCCTTACAAGAAAACTTCATTTATAACACTTAACGTGAAAATGGAGTCTTGACCTCCAAATTTAAATTTGAAGCCTAGTTTGCTTAACTCTCTTAGCCTACACTAGGGTGTCACCTCAATTTTTTTTCCATTATAAGTTTTTAAATTTACTCCATTATGATGATCAAGTTTGAATGGTAAAGATTCAATAAAACACATGACATCAAAACAAAGTCTAGTTGTGTTTACACTGACTTGGTTATCTTCCCTGTAACTTTCTAAGCTTGTTATAGTTACTAGAGAGGGTAATTTTAGGTTTTGTGCCTATTGGGCCTCCAAGACATATTCCATCATGTTGATCACATTTTTGTGGATTAATTTCATGTTTTAATCTTTGGGTGAAAACACATTTTTGAGACACTTATTCCACTTGTGGGATCTCTTAAGTAGTTGTTCTCTTACTTATCTAGGTCTCTCATTTTTTCCTAGGGGATCATTTTAGTTTCCTTGCCATTACAACATTCAAAACCTAATACATCCTACTAGTTAGGCTCATCTAGATAAGTTTCTTGTTTTACTTATTGCATAGAAACATGTTTTCAAGGCACTTATCCTACTTGCCAATTCTTGAAAGTGTTGCTTTATAGTTCCCCTAATCTTGTTAGTCCACTCTAGGGGGAATTTCAATTTTCATGTTGTTTTGGATCATGAAACTAGCCCCATCTCATCAGCCTCACTTGTATAGACAATTTTTATATTTTTTAGTTTGTCCCAAAATGACTTCTTGGCTCATTTATAACACTTGCAAAATCTCATCTTCTTAGGGTGAAAAGTGTCATAATCTCCAATTAGGTCTATCAAGTCAAATTTACTTGCATAGTTATAACCAAGATTTTTAGAAGTGATTTTGTCCAAACTTTAAAGTTAGTAGTCCTACACCCTAACTTTGGATAGTGAATTAAGGTTCCATAATATCACATTAAATTTCAAAAAAATTACCCATTTTAATGTCATATTAACTACTTATTACTTGGGTTTCAAGGTCTAAATCATTATACACTTTATGATACGACCTATTTTATCATGAGAGGTCATAAAATGTATTTTTTAATCATATGACCAAAACTTAACCCTTCAAGTACCAATAGTTGTGTGTTAGAGTATGAATATTTGATTATTACTTCTTAATATATCATTAATTACTTTTATGTTTATAAATTAAATTTTGAACAAGTATTAGATACTACATGTTTATTTTTTTCTATACTTTAATATTTATACACACTAATATATTCAATTAATGGAGAACACTTTTACAAAAAACCTCTTCCATAATAAAAACATGCATCACTACTAGAATCTTCCCACTATTGAGACCTTTCCCCTCAGTGTTGGGGGGTTTTCATGGTATTCCATGTCTTAATCATAATATTTTGTCCAATTTGGTCTAGGGGTGGTCATTCTATTTTCATAATTTTGATTTAATCAAATGTATTTTTGTTGATTATGTCTTAAGTGTATTTTCTTAGCTTTCATAGTTCTATTCAGAACATTGGAACATTGGACCCTAATTAGGTGTTGCTCTCTTGAATATTGACATACCTTTATTGTTCAAGCATTTTAATGGGGTTTTGATGACCTAGTGATAATGATAATCGTAAGTGATCTCACAATTATATCTAAATGATATGTCCCATTGCACAGGGATTAAATGAAATTCCCTTCAAATGTTAACATTGATGCATGTGAATTAAAATGTCATGCATTATTTCATTGAGCTCCTCCCCTAAGGGATTGAATCCAGAGCTCAATGACCAATTAGGGAGTTTTTCACCATAAATTAAGGTTAACATAACTGAGTGAAACATGAATGTGCCAATTAGAATAAGCCCAAAACCAATGAAGGGGAATTAAGCCAATTATGCACTTTGTGGTCTTTGAGATGGTCTAAGACCACGTGTAATAGGTTATAGGGGTGGACGCTGCATGCCTCATCAATTTATACTTAGCTTTTTCTAATTGGTGTATTTTGATAATTTTAATAGATTTCAATTTCTTTTATTATTATTATTATTATTATTATTATTATTATTATTATTATTATTATTATTATTATTATTATTATTATTATTATTATTATTATTAAGTTTTAATTCATTTAATTTTAATTAATTAAATTCATTAAAACCTGAATATTAATATAATTCAATTCAAATACTTTTAAATATTTAGCATATTATTAATTTTTTTTAGAAAATTAATATCATATCATAATTTTAATTAGTGGAATTTTAATATCCTTTTTCACAAAACTTGATTTTCATTGGTTTGGATTCAATTTTCCCTTATATGCTTACTAAAGACACCCATAGTGCTAATATGGAGTTGATAGCCCAATTCATAGTAGTGTTTTATGAAATTGATTGTTAAGTCAATAAAGTGTGTTTTTGAATGAGAAATCAGAGCATAAGGTCTATTTTTCCCTATCAACCCATTTAGACCACCTATCATTTTGAGGGTCATAACATTCACCTAAAGAGTTGGTTTTACAAACCATTTACACAAATGGAAAACTTATCTAGCCTACTCACATCAATAACCCAATTTTTTTCCAATTTCCCCCAAGTTAAAAGTTTCTTGCAATTGAATTTTGTGCTTTCTGAATCTGAATAGACGTTATAAGTTCCTTTTTGGACCTCCTAACTTTTTTTGGCCATAACTTGGTCCCTATTAGCCTATTTTCAAAACTATCAGAGTTGTTGGAAAGCTGACTCTGATGTGGACATCTCGATGCTTCTAGTTTGTAACAATATTGTATTTAATTTTTTTAATCCTAGGTGTTTAGCATATTTATCTTATTTTTTGTCTTATTCAATAATTTATCCATTCCATAGGAATAGGAAGAGTCACATTAGGAATGCAAAATGAATAGCCTTTTGGATTTTTATATTGTAATGTTTTCTCTCATTCTAATTTGAATAACTAAATATAATTTTATTGTCATTTCATCTATATTCTATCTAACCTATCATTGGTACCAAATAGGGAAAATTTATTTATTTATTGCTCCATTATTATTGTTGTACAGACTATACTTATAAGATTATATTTCAATTATCATTTAAACCTAACTTTGGTAGTGTATCATCTTGTGAGGAGGTGTTATGGACATCCATACCTACATAACAATTTTGAGAAGTGCATGGTGTTGTTTGGGAGTCCTTATGTCAATGTTCACCCTATTGGAAGGCATTTTGTCTATTTTCTTGTTGTCTTATTCAATATTAGACCTATGTGTCCATGTTTTATGTTTTTAACTACATCAAATAACTATTTTATGATAGTTCTTATTGTATGGAATTCTTTACAAGGAATGTATAATGTTTTACTTAATTTATGACATGTATATAACACATTTTTGTTGTATTTGACTATGTAAAAGTTCTCTAAATGTGTGGCATATTCAGTTGGCACATTTTATTGTTGTATTTATGTTACAAACTGACAAAGACAAAGTGCATGGTGTATGGCATCTGTTATGTGGTAGTTTTGACAATGATTATGTCATTTATGTGGTGCCATAATTACCTAGATCTCTAAAGGGAATGGGAAAGAGGAATCATTTTGAATTTATAAGTCCATATTATAATATTGGAAATCCAAAATAAGATAAAATTAGATGAGATTGGTAGATAGTTTTTAAATATTTTTCATTAAAAATCTAAATATCTAATTGTTTAAAGTGCTCATTTTTCAATTTCTGAAAAGCATTTAAATTTGATGTAATTTTTCATTGTAATTCCCTTGAGCAAGCTACTCTTAATAAATTTGAAAAATAATAACTAAATTTTACAAATTCAAGGAGAAATAAAGAGAGATACTATTTTACCCATTCAACAATATCAAAAAATGTAAATCCAAAAAAAAAAATCTAAGTCTGTTGATGTATAAGGTTTTCTTATTAAGCCATTGTTAATGACAGGGTGAATATTTTTCATGTTCCACCTAGCTACCACATATCACTTTGCTTTCATATAATTAGGGTTAGCTTCTTCCACATATCGATGGGTATATGGGAAGGGTGGGTATATCAAGAGTTTTGGTATATTGGTCTAGTGGTATAAAGGAAAAGGGACCATTTTGGAGTGATAAGGAACCAATTGGGGTTAACAAAAACTCAAAACTCCAAACTCAAAATTGAAAACCTAAAACCATGCATTCAATAAAATCTATCATTGATACAAAATCAAACAACAAAAACAATTGGTTAGAATGGTCTTTAAAAGTGGAGAACACACTCATCTTCAATGATCTATGGTTTTATATTTATGACAAGGATATACAACTAGTTGAGACAATAGGTAATGCAAAGGATATTTAGGCATGGAGGTAAACAATTTTTTTTAAGGGTATTAGCCTTAATGAGGGTTTCAGTCAATGGAGATGTGTTTCATCATATTCAAGGGTGAAAGACTCCATGGGAAGCAATTCAAAAACTGAAAGAGCTATATGATTCCCACTCAAAGTTGGAATTCATTTGGTTATAGTTGATTTTTTTCAACCTTGAGTTGAAATATGGTGATGTAATGAGATTGGATTTATAAATACGTGCCATAAAGCATGATGTAGAATCAATGGGTGTTAAAATTGACATCTACATGACCACATTCATAAAATATCTTCTTTCCAACTATTCAACCTACTTGAAGTCTCTAAGAGTAAGAAATCAATTGAAGACTCTCACTTTTTATCAGTTAGTTGAAAATATGGTAGAAAGAGAAAAGGCCATTGGAATAAAAATTGAAACCACAATAGAATAAAGTGTGTACTATATCAAAGAAAATTCTTCCAAAACATCCAAAAAGTCCACATCTTCCAAAAATAATTATAATAACAATTACAAGGGAAAAGGTGGAAAAAATGAAAACCAAGGTGGTAAAAACTAGAATGATAAATAAAACTTTTATAACAAATACTGTGATAGAAAAGGAAGTCATGATATTAACGAATGTATAACTCTATGGGAGAAAATTGAAGCATACCATAAGAAGAAAGAGTAAACACCAAATAAACAAATATAGTTAAACTCTACCCAATTCACTAATGAATGTGTGTTTTCTAGTATTGATGATGAAGTAAATAATGCCTCAATCAGTTATTCATGGTTTGATGTTTGGGTTATGTTGATGACTCTAGGTTGCACCCTAGTTGAGAAGAGAATTGTTCAAGTCCTCTACTAAAACCTATCCCAAGATGGGATTGACCTAAGACTATGGATTGTCTAGCCGTAGGTCAAACCTCTACACTTTAAAGGGATATTTCCCTTGACATGGTAATGTAGTACTTTCCTAATATCTAAATATATCACAAGTAACAGAAAGAGAATCAAAAACTAAACTAGAATCTAACCTATGTGGTGATGAACCTGATATCATTCCATATACTCATAAGCTTGGACTCCCAACAAACTAATGGAATAACCATAACCAAATAGTCATCTTCATGAGTCATATGCACAACTGCTTCATAGGTAGGTTGTACTATGTGGATGGAATACCAAGGTTATGACTACTATTTTTGATAAAAGACTCTCACTATCCATGTCACACTTCAATACCCATTACCTACATTTTAACACTCCACATGACTTGCATAAAACATCGTATTGACATCTAAGTGGACCAAGATCAACAAGGGAAAGAAAATAATAACATTTGCATATAAAACCAATATGAACACACTACAATGTCATCATAAAATAGCTATAAAATTATGTTATTCAATTCCAAGTAGATGCACAAATATAATTTTGGTAGAGTCTCCTTATACCATCCTAAGGGATACCATCTATGACAAACAGTCCTTAAATATATAGAAGATAGAATGAGAGATAAGGGAAGAATGGTGTGAAATATTGGATACAAGGGTTATCAATAACCAATTCCACTCAAAACAATAGTTAAAATAGTTACATAAACCTCCTTCTAGCTTTACCATGCATTGGACCTTCTTGAATGGTCCTTGAATGAGGTGTTAGCATTTGAAACTAGGTAATGGAGGCTGAGTAAACTTTAGTTACACAATTTCAAAGGATTGAATAAGACTATAATAGTTTACCATGCTCCATATGGTAGTTAAAAGATGAATTAGGCCACCACAATAATATAGCAATCCATACTTCTCCACATCAAGTTGACAAAGTCAATGAAATTTACTAATTCCTCCACTAAAGCTATGAAATACATATTTAATTCCTTCTAAGGGTTAGTCACCAAGCATGATATTTTTTTTTTGACCCATTTCATTGGTATTTCAATGCCAACTTGATCTTCTTGGTGAAAACATAGGCCAATTAGGCATATTAGGCCTATTTTCCTGAATATTGATGTACTGGCCTACATAAAATCTAGAACAAATCTAGATAACCTATTTATGAGTATGTATGATTCCTAAAACAATACCTCAAACCATGAAATAGGCTTGGAAAGTCACTAGGATATTAAAATTCCACTTTTCCAAGTTGACTGGTTTATTTCTCTTAAGTATGGTAGACTGGTATTTTTTAATCTCCTTGTAGAGACCTCTAAGGATAAATCCTTTGGAATTTTAAACTTTTAAGAGTTGAATTAATTCCCCAAATTTACATTTTTAGAATTGGAAACATCAAGAACTACCAAAAACTTTTCATTTTTCTCAAAAACTAAAAAACATCTTATTTTTAGGGTTCTATACAATATATATACTTGATTACCACTAGGTGGATCTCATCTAAGTGTAATTATTATTCCATGAGATATTAAAACCATTATAGGATGTTTTGGCATCAAAATATCAACTTTTCTATGGCCGGGTCTGCCTAGGGTTTTAGGGAAGTTTAGGAGTACTTGAGAGTCTTAAGGATGGTTTATATAGTACTAAAATTTAAGATCATAATAAATTCCATGAATCCCTAGGAAATATACTTACTCAACTTCATTTAATGGATTGGACTCCCATGCAAAGGATGGACAAAGATATGAGTGTTAAAAGATGACCCTAGGGTACTTTACATGCCATTTATGAGTGTCTAAATCCTTAATATTCATTCATAAAAACTAGCCTTCCATTTCCAAAAAATATTCCCAAAATAATATTCCATGTATTCTTAGTGAAAAGGGGTATGTAAAACATACTAGGATATTTGGTCTTGAGAGCTCATGTGATGGAGCGGGTGAGTGCTTGAAATTGGCACTTAAATTGTCTATGTGCATGGTCAAGTACATTGAGCAAAGTTTTACATTTTTTATGATCCTTCTACAATTTTATCGATCTAGAAACTATTATATCCTGTACCAAGAATCTTCATCCTCCTCTCCACTTGATCATACAATCCTATACAATATCTTGAGGGAGATTAAGGTGGTATTGTAGCCTATAATTAGGTGTAAAGCATGCTTGTTTAGCTTGTCTCGAAAGCATATACCTTAGCACATCATGTTAAATAATTTTAAGTGGTATGATGATTGTTAAACATCACTCCCCATTATCTCAAAACCTTATGTAGGATCTATTCTATCTTTCAGACTCTCTAAACATGATCTTACTTGTCTTGCACCCTGTGTGCTTGCCTAGACATGTCTTGGTCTGAGACAAAATAATGGATATAACCACTATTTTTATAACCAATAAAATGGTATGGATTATTTTTTATACTAATAAGGATATTATCCTTAAAAATATAATACTTTAATATACCTATAAGACCCTAAGATGGCCATTTTTACTCAAACTATTCTTATATTGCCTACAAACTATGTTGGTATGAAACTTTGTGTTTGAGGTCATTATAGGTGGACCAATCACCATTATATTTCTATCATTTATTTGAAATTCATCCTTATCCATTAAATTATTTATCTATATGCATTGATTATCCATTGCAAGTATTAAATTCACTTGTGTAGGGTTTGGAAGTTGAGGGTTTAAATTGATCCTATGAGGTAAGTAAACCTTCCTTTTTGAGGTTTGACTAAGTATAAACCCATTAAATTGATTTGAACATATTATTTAGTGTATCCTAGGTATCAAAACCTTTATTCAAATTTTTTCTTCAAATTTTGGTTTCTCTATATGTATATTAACACTCAATTAGGGCTAATTGATAGAGCTTTGCATGAAACCTTGTGTATATTTAACCTTGTAAGTGACTTGACTAATGGTGGGTTATAGGTTACATAGGCTAAGTTATATGACTCACCTTTGATTATTATTATATATATTTAAGGATTAAAATATTTTATTGACATCCCCTAAATACCTTTAGCTCTTGAGCCATTGAAATAACCATGTAGCTCTCCTATCAAACTGTTTCATGGGGCTATCCTATAGGTGTACTTGTCTTCTTGACTGAGTGGGTTAGTAAGTTATCCTTGATATGAGTGTCTTGGAACTCTTGATGTCATGGATGTATTTAAGGTATCTATTTTAGCTTAATCATCCATATAACTACCCTAAGATAGTGGGCTTAATCAATTTTGTCTTAGTCTCATGAAAGCCAAACAAGTTGTTGTAGGTGTGTATGGAGGAGGGAATATAATTTTTGAATATTCATCCTAATATAGAATTATAAGGTTATGTGACCTCATCCCTCTTATTGAGTCATTATTTACCTACCTTATTTTTAAATAACTCTCTTATATCACAGTCAACACATGAGAAAAGATACACCTATAGGTGAATGTACTGCTATGAATATCTTTTTTAGAGTGAGTCTTGACCACCTAATAGTGGAGTGAGGGGTTAAAACTTGGAGTAATAATATGGGGACCTCTTAATATTTATTAATTATCATGATGGTTTTTTTCACCCTCGGTATTCCTTCTTAAGTACACACACAATGGTGTCTAAACTCGTGTCCTCTACTACCTTCTCATTTACCATTACCCTACTAACTATACATACACTTACATTAGGACCTCTTGATGGATTCAAGGTATCATGTTTGTATGAGAATGATTTTTGGAACTATTAACACCTTGAATTCTTCAAGAGATAGAGAATAACCTCATGAATGACAACCACTTCCTTCACATGTTAAGGACAAGCCAAATAAGGTGATATGCGTGCTTACTATTATCATATAAAATGTGAAAATTTGTATCTTGAGTGTGGCTTGTGACACCCAACCTGTATGTCCCTATTACATACTCTCATGGCCCTTCTAGACACCTTTTTGCTTATAACCAGCCATCCATAGACTTATTAGACTTTATTCCAAATGAACTAGGTTGTATTTCCTATGATAATTCCATCCCCCTAGGTCCTATACCTATAAGATAATAACACTAGACCCTAGGGTGTCCATTTTCAACACTCCTAACTAATTACATTTTTAGCTCCAATGGTCACTTCCTTCTAGTTCATGTCCTTATTCTTTTCAGCCTAACATGAATACATTTGACCCATAACCAACTAATATCTATAAATTCCCATTCAAAATTCATTTAGAAGGGGTTGGAAAATATCATAAAGCAAGTAAGAATACAAGCAAGACTACTCAGACATATTTCCTTATTCTCTACATATAGCCATCTAATATAGCCACAAGCTTATTTAAACCCTCACACTAGTCTCTAGCCACCTCAAGCACACCTAGTTTAGTATTTTGTATCTTCATATACACTATTAAATAAAATCACATCGAGTGAGAGAACTACATATGGCTTGATCCCTCTTTGGAGTATTGGTATGTAGGCACCGTGCCCACATAAGGGGTGTGGATACATGTTTTGTGCATCTTACACACACTAACCCCCCCCCCCCCCCCCTCTTTCTCAAATTTTCTCAAAGTATAATGGAGTCTAGAGTTTGAAGAAAAAATCAGATCTATAAGAGGTTTCATAGATATCTAGCATCCAAAATTTCATAGGTAGGCTCACATAGAGACAACAAATAAAACCCTGAAGGCTCAGGCCTCCAGGATAATAGAGACAAGAGGGAAATATAGCATTGGACCCTAGGATATCCTATTTTGATGCTCATATCCTTTCAAAAAATGAAGGATAGATCTTGATTTATGACACTGTCATAGTCTTTTACAATAGATTCTAGACCCTATCTAAATCGTCTCAGTCCATGGTAAGCTAAGTTACATTTATCCTCACTTATTACTATTTTTAGAAAGGTTTAAATTACAATTAAATTACAAAAATTAGTAGATTAATTATCCCAATATTAATTATTGATTTAATTAACATATACCCTTAACTAAAATAGGAATAAGATTCCAATATTATCAAAATTATTAAATCATCTGGTGAACCCGACTTACTTCTTTTGCACATAAAACCTGAGAAACCCTAGGGTAAATTCCTTGTTGATTTTTTGAATAATTTTCTAATTTTTTACCTAAATATTTTAAATCAAAAATTTACATTTGATTTTCAAAATTCTTTAGTAAATTTTAGAAATTATTTTTTCCAAACCCTATTTGAATTTACTATGTCCTTTTGCACACAAAAACCCTAGAGATCCTATAGAAAGTTTTTTGCTAATTTTAGAGTTTTTTTTTCTAATTTTTACCTATATATTTTAATAAAAAATTTGAATTAATTTTTAAAATTCCATACTAATTTTAAAAAATATATTTTCTTCCAAACCCTAGTTGCATATACTAGGTCTCTTTAAATAAAAAATTTCCAATATTTTTCTAATTTTCTACATGCATATTTAAATTAGAAATTCACATTGAATTTTAAAATTCCTTAGTAATTCTAAAAATATCATTTTTTAAAACCCTAGTTACATATACTAGGTCCCTTTATTTTCTTGAGTTATCACTTTACATCTAAAATCAGATCTCACATAATAATAAAAATGACACTCACTTATTTACACATATTTCTTGCATTTCTTGCAAATAATAAGGAGACCATACTTGGTCGTATCATGTACATGAATGATGAAGTTCACCATATGCTAGTGAAAATCTTCATTCTTTGTATTTCATGTTTACTTTTCATAATATGGGATGATATTAAGAAATTTATTGTTAAACATGTTAAGATACTGCTTGTTTCACCTCCCTTGGAGCCATTATCCCATGTTGAGTTATGTTGCACAGTGAATTTTACTCTTCCCTAGGTCACTACCCATCACCAAAGAGACCATATGACACCCTTTGTCCCTCCTCCACTTAGACATATCAATTATATACTCTCTCCTCCTATATCTACTACTAGTCCTATATATATAATAGATAATGTGGTTAAAGCTATTACGTAATGTGCTACCATGCCTCCCCCACCTAGTCAGGATCCCCACCATCCTCCTATTTTGTCCCATCCCAAGCCCAACCCACCTACATAGGTATATCTACATAATTCATATGATATTGTGGATCAGTTGAGAAACACACCAGCTAAAATTTCTATGTTAGAACTACTTTAAAAAGCCAATGTGTTCAAGGACATTATTTATCTGGGACTCACTCTAACTTTTATGCCTATCAATTAAAATCCTTCCTATTTTACATCAGTGGTCAACACATTGGAAACTATAGAAGATGTTATTTCATTTGATTGTGAGGACATGCCATCTTAGATAGTTATTGATCAAAATTTACCACTATTCATATAAGCTCAAGTTAAAACCAATTCAATTAAGAAAGTTATAGTTGATAGTGGTTCCAGACTTAATATATGTAATATTACATTCTTATATGCATTACATTCTTATAGATTGTGGGCATAGATACAACATCCATGAAAAAATTATATAAGAATATTAGAGGGTTTAATATCATGGTAGGGTCTAAAACCCTCTCTACATAGTTTTAAGTAATGCCAAGTCCTCTTCATTATAATATTTTACTTGGATGAGCTTGGATACACTCTATGGGGGCAGGTTCTTCTACTCTTCATTAATGTGTTAAGTTTCTCAATGAAGGATACCTATACACATGCCTAGTAGATAACCAACCCTTAAGATATTATCAAATTACATAGTCATCTTTGACTATTTTTCTAGATGGGACACCTCATATCATAGTTCAGTCACCACCTCATCATACTTCTATTGATCACATACGTAAATATGAGGTAGGAGAGATTATCACATCTTGCACTCCACTTATACTTACATCTTCAACTCTAGTTACTCATCCAATCATAACATCTTTAGCTTTTGTAACTACTCCATCAGTCATAGTTCCTACTCTTGTTATAATTATATAATCGCCAATAGTAGTTCTAGTAGTACTAGTTGATTTTATAGATACAACTCCTTTGATATTTATAGTTACTCCAACAATTACAAATGTTCTCACAACACTACCATCTTCTACTTATATAGTTGATGAGCTTCTCATATCATAGTTACCTCTTGTGTTAAATTATAAGTTACCTCTTGTGTTCATATAGATTCCTAGGCTACTCCAGATGATGATACAACACCCACACTCATAGATGATTATTTGTGTGGATTTAGCTTTACACCAGTTAGCCCAAAATAGTACCGATATGACTCTAGAGCTCTCATTACACATGATACATCACTCTTAGCATCTCACACTACACTCTTGAGATACATTCCACATTTGTGACCATAGATAGATTACTTGGCACATATAGTTCACATGGTTACCTCTATGGATATAAAGCCAGTCATTCAAATTCAGGTAGGCAACACACAACATCAACCATAGATTATACTATAGATTTTCCTTGATCATGAATTAATAACACTACCTATGGTATGACATATATCTATTAACAAGTTATCATTGTAATATGGTCACCCATTTTGTCTTTTTCATAGGATCGTAGCCCATGATACAAATTCATGTATAACTTTATAATAGAGATTAGATAAACTATAGGTTTAGGGTATTATTTAGATTACATCACCACTAGCACCAACTTCACCACTTTCACCAAAGCCATCTACTACCAGAGTTAAACATCATATAGGATACTTGGCATCTTCACCATCAGGGCAACCTTTAGTTATCCATCAATAGGATGACATCATTATGAGTGATAGACCTCTGACTACAAAAAGAACATATATATTACTAACACCTAGTGATATAGCCATCATGCATATAGAATCTATGGTATATGATGATACTTATGATGATGTTGATCTTGAGGAATTTAATGATGGTTGTGATCCCTTCCTCCATCTTCATCCCTAAAGAGCTCCATCCTTAGATAATTTACCCCCTCTAACCTAGTCTTTTACATCATTGTGTACATATTACTTATACATAGTTTATTTTTACTTACTTTTACATAATTTATTTTTTCTTACTTGTACATAGTTCCTCAGTATTTCTTATACATAGTCTCAAAATGATTACTTGTACATATCTTATATCAAAAATATTCAAATATATCAAAATATAAAAACATTTTAATATGTCAAAATACAAAAACATTCAAATATCTCAAATATACAAAAGCATTCAAATAAATCAAAAACACCAAAACCATTTCAATTGTATGCATTATCCATGCTTTACATTTCTACTACCATGCTAGACTTACATTTTTTATTATATGCTAATGTTTGTTAATTTATCTACATTTTCATGTTCCACTTGATCTCCTTTGAGTGTGTGCAGTGGCATCCAGATCCATGATTACTTCACTCTACCCATTGATGGGGCATCCTGCTTCTACATTCGAGACATACATAAATATATTTACCCATTGGGGGCATATTCTACATGACTACACCATCTAGGTTATGTCATTCCTACACCACATACTCTAGTTATCATGTTGGTGTACATTAATTACTAGCTTACATAGATTACTTTGTCAACACTCACTATTATATATCACTTATGTATTTTTGAGCATATACCTAGTCTTTTACTTCATGTCTTACATATATTCACTTCTTTCTTTAACTAGTTATATGTGATTATACTTCTATCATTTGCATGCTTTCCTTTCTTGCTTGATGTAGCTAGATGTGACTGCATCTCTCAATTCTTGTTTTCTCTCTTATATGTGCCTTAGGACACTTTCCAATGTCCTTTTCTTCTATTCTTGTGTGTGCCTTAAGACATTTACCAATGTCCTTTTCCTGTACTCTTATGTGTGATTATGGCCCTCATACCAACCTTGATTATTTTCAATTGTATGTTTATGTGGAATTTTCACATGCCTTGTATGCTTACATTCTATTTTGAGTGACATGTGCCCAGGTACCTTGTTTGCTTGGATCCTTAGCCACTCTTGTATGCTTCTTGTTTCTTGCCTTGTATGCTTGGTGCTTGATTTCTATTCAATTGTTTGTAATTCCATGATCCACATCATACATTATCTTGATGATAATACATTATCATAGAATAAATTGTTGCTGATAATACATTATCATATATACATTATGAAAGTTAAGACCAATTATAGTATTATCAGCAACAATTTATTCTAGAATTAGTAGTTTTAGTATAGTTTTTCTTAAAGAATATAGATATAAGGGACATCATGCATGGCATGATGGCTCTCACTTTGAGTTTTAGTATAGGTAATTAGTACAACTTCTAGATCAAAATCCATGTTTTAGACACCATTTATTGGGGAAAATATGCACAACACTTTTAAATTCTTTTATTTTTGAGTTCAGTATATTACCTAAGTATTCTCAGTAGTTGCATGCCTTATTCCATCTATAGATGGTTTGCATTATTTGAAAGTGGCTTCTACATAAGCGTATTGCCCAGTTTTGGAGTGGCTTTAATACAAGCCTAATCTCTACCTTTTCTGAGTGGCCAAGAGTGGCCTAGTTTCTAGTACACATTTAGCTATTCATGCCACATTTTTAGTTTATAGTACATTCATGGGATTAAAGAGTCATCTCATATAACACACGCTCATACTAGTATCAGTTCATAGCTTCGCTTCGTTGGGAAATGATGAAGCCAAATTACTAGCTAGCCTTTTTATTATTGAGCCACCTACTTAGAAGGATTGGACACATAGTCCAAACATAAATTAACACACGCATGATCACATAGATTCACTTAATGGGTGATGATGGAGCCAAAGAAATAGCCTTTGCATTCTTGAGCCACTCTCAAGAAATTGAGATCTCAACTCCATTCACGATATTAATTTTGGTACAAGACATACCTATCATTACTTAGAATCATCCAACATCACTTAGCATCACAATATGTTTTTTATTGGTTCACATACTTGATGAGGTGTATTCATTCCTTTTTCTTCCTCTCTTTCTTACCTACCTTTTTATGTTCTTATTTTAGATATAGTGTATCTGTTAAGAACTGATCTACTCTTTATTTTTTATTGTAAATTTACACTTCATAATGTTCTCTCTCTATACACACCCAACATCACATAACTTCATGGGCTTCACCCTTCTAGGTAAGTTTAGGTATGTTTTCTTTTTTTCCTTTAACCTAGTATTTCATTTTTCTACGTCACTAGAATAAGGGGGGGGGAATGTAGTCATATTAAATGTTAAAATAGATAGTTTGAGTATGGATTGTGACACCCAACACATAGGTACTTCTTGAATGCTCTCATGACCTTTTGAGATACCTTTTTGCTTATAATTAGCCATCTATGGACTTCCAAGACCTCATTCTTGCTCAGCCAAGCTACATTTACTATGATAATTCCATCCCCTTAGGTCCCATACCTATAGGATAATAGCACCCAACTTGGACTATAGCATCAAACAAGAGAGTGTCTATTTTTAGTTCTCCTATTCAATTACATTTTTAGCTCTAACAATCACTTCCTATCTGGTATCTATATTTCTTCTTGTTATCCTAACATGAATACATTTGACCCATGACCAAAAAATCTCTATAAGAGCCCATTAAAAGTTCATTTAGAAGGGGTTAGAAAATATCACAAAGCAAGCAAGAATACAAGCAATACTACTCTGGCATATTTCCCTATTCTCTACATATAACCATCCAATAAAGACACAAGCTTATTCAAACCCTCAAACCAATCCATAGCCACCTCAAGCACACTTAGTTTATCATTTTTCATCTTCATATAAATTATTGCATAAAATCACATCAAATGGGAGAAATAAATATGGCTTGATCCCTCTTTGAAGTATTAGTATGTAGGCAGCATGCCCACAAAAGGGGTGTGGATACACATTTAGTGCATCTTACACACAATAATCCCCCATTATTTCTCAAAAATTTTAAAAGCATAACAGAGTCTAGGGTTTGAATACTAAATCATCTTTGTAAGGATTCTTATAGATATCTAACATCTAAAATTTTACAGACAAGCTCACACAGAAATAGTGGATAAAACCCATAAAGCTCAGGCCTCTATGGCAACAACAGTAGAAGAGGACTATAAAATTGGACCCTAGGATGTCATATTTTTATGATCTTTTTCTTTTATTAAATAAATTCTAGGTCCTAATTCATGACACTCTCACAATTTTGCATAATAGATTCTAGACCTTGTCTCAGCTGTCTCAGTCTAGTTTAAGTTAAGTTACATTTTTTCTCACTTATTAATATTTTTAGAAAGGTTTAAATTAAAATTTATATATATATATATATATATATATATATATATATAAATCAGTATCTTAATTATCTCAATATTATTTACTAATATAATTAACTTAGATCCTTAACTAAATTAGAAATAAGACTCCAATATTTCCAAAATTTTTAAATCACTTACATATTGTGTTAAGCCTTCTTGAGGGGGTGAATTCTCATAATTTGAGGTGTTAGGGAATTTTAGCATTATTTGTACTTTGATTCCCAATAAGGGACTTCATATTCTAATTCAAACATAACCCCTACCACCTCTATTATATTTTCCTTCACAAATCAAGCTCAGGCTATTTAGTTGGTTGTAGGTGCTTATATGACCTGTATGAGGTGGTGTCTTGATGATTTATGAGGTAAATGATCCATATAAAAACCTTTCCATGCCTTTGATATATCTTATTATTCTTATTTTGTAATTCATTGCCTTTTCAATCTTAAATTCAAGACCTTGATTTTCCTCTCAATACTCATTTGACTGAGTTTTGTAACCCTGTTCTACAGATTGATAAGGTTGAAATATTCCTCTTGGGATAGGGCCCTTAAGACCATCTATGTTTCTATGTAATTTGATCTTTGCTTATAATCCATCACCAAATTTCTCCCTTTCATTTGCATTTTCCCTTGAAATACCTTCTCTGTCATGCCTCTTTAGTACTATGATATAATAGCCCACATGGTTGGCTATGGATGAGTTTTTATCATCTTAATATGGTATAAGACTATTATGGATCCAAAATATCATGATCCATGGCTTTAAAATGTCATCAAGGATGAATCAGCTCATCTTCCATGATTTAGTCTTAGGAGGTAGGATGGGTAGGTGAAGGAGTATGGAAGTGAGGTGATAAGGGTGTTAGAACATGAAAACAGGGGGAGGATAATGAATAATGATAGTGGGGATATGGTGAAGTGGTAGTGGTATGGATGGGACTTTAAAATTATGGTAATACCCACTCCTAAGGCCAAATACTTGTACTTTGGAAAAACTTAGACCATACCTAAGTAGTTATATAGATTTGGAGGTGTAAACACAACATATAGAGCCTGAAAATGAAACCTCAATATACTAGAATACCTTAATTTCTCTAATGAAACCTTAAACTATGCTAATAAGGGATTGTGATGAGTTTTTAGGTGTAGATGGTGGTTTTTATACTACTAAGGTTGTTTTGATGGTTGAGAAGCTTATTTACCATGGCATGAAGTTTTTTTATTGCTAATATTACATCCTTTCAATGCTCTTGAGCTACATGTGAGACTTGAAGGTGCCTTAGGATGCACATGGTCCATTACACAATGAATTCCACCTATACATAAGTCCCTTATATTGAGTTTTGTTGATATTATAAGGGATATTGGACATTTAACTAGGAATTGGAAATGTTAATACGTCTTTGAAACTGTCCTACGTACATTATAACTCATTACGAAGACATGAAACCCTGGCCAATACAATCAACTTTTCTTGCAAGTTATACATAAATACTAGTCATGGATATTTTGCATTTATATAAGTTAAAAAATGTGATAATAACTTATAAGTTACCATGGGAGGCTCTTACAAGACCTAAGACAACAAAATCAGTCATTGGATTGAGGAAACCAAACAAAATTTAATGAAAATTGATCAGCTAAAGTTAGCCTGAGTAGATGTGAAGTGCATAAACATTCCCTAACCTCTTAAATAAGGTTCATAAAGTTTTAGAGATCAATATTTATATAATTAAACATGATTATAATTTGGTTGAGTCTAATTTCCATGACCATGATCTAGGACCTCCATTCTCTCTCCTTTGTACATTACAACTAAAAACATGAGGGGTTATCCAATCTTGTAAATAAGAGCTAATGAAGAGTGAAATGGATTTATATTTTAATGAAATCCATATGACCTAAAAATTTGTACAAACATCAAACCTGAGATCACCTTCATCACCATATCATTTGATGTATGATATAATTCATATAGTCCATATAATATACATAAATGTTCTAAAATAGTGAGTTTTTCCATCATTTTCTCTAATTTTAGACTCTAAAATGTCATATTAGGGTCAAATATGGGGAACCACACATTAAATAAGTATATATAAGAATATGAAAATGCAAGGGAAAGTATTAAAGTCATAAATTCCACATAGGGCCCACTTGGTTTAGTGGAAAGGGTGTGGATGGCTCATAAAATGACTTTGTGGCATGAATTGCATGTGAAAGGAATTTCATATGGATAGGATGTAGTCAAGGCCATCTTCCAACTCAATTAATCAAATTATGCTCTTTTCTAAGATTTTCAAAAGGTGATATAGGCTCATAAAGTGGTTTTAGGGGTCATAAGGGTGTCAAATGGACTTTATCTATGTATGTCATGTGAAATGACTTAAATAAATTATGATATTAATACTATAGCCTCAAACCAATGCTAAAATATCTTCACATTAACTAATGCCACTAAAAATCCTTAAATAGGGTTAAACACTCATTAGACTTCATGACTTTTTAACAATGATAATTCTTATGTTAATACAACATGATACTAATTATATCATCACAAGTGCTCAAGATACTCATGACACCAAGGACTGAAGCATAAAACCATGACACATCATGATGTTCTTAGTAAAGAGTCCAAGATTCTCATTGAGACAAAGAGGACATGACCATGTTGGGAGTGATCATAGTAGGCCAAAATAATGATCACCAAGAATATTTGATAGATGGGGTTGAAATTTGGCCTATGAGGCCAAAATATCAACATTTATTATGAATCTTAGGGGTCACAATCCTATTGGTCAATATAATCTAGACATTATCATGATAAAGTGACTCAACAAAGAAGCATAAAATGATGACTCCTTGGGCTGTCTAACTAAATTGCACTCTTGACACCTCAAGC
Organism: Torreya grandis; assembly: GCA_037957365.1. Lineage (NCBI taxonomy): Eukaryota > Viridiplantae > Streptophyta > Pinopsida > Cupressales > Taxaceae > Torreya > Torreya grandis. The sequence goes on from JARHVA010003885.1 coordinate 403,938, forward strand.
ACTTGAAATAATGACAAGACACACACAAATATGACAAATAAGAAACCTAACACTAAACAACACACATAATAACTAAGGATAAATAAGGGAAAGAATTGAAGAAATAATTCATTATTTATAACTTGTGTAAAACACTTATTTGGACAAATAAAATAACTAATATAAAAATGACCTAATACTTGACCTCATTCCCCTAGGATAAAATTGGAATGTTATTTGATAATTATGGCACCATGATGTGGAGTTTTCCTTTTATGATTTGTGTGTAATCAGACTTTGACCAACGTGTGATAACCTTCATCTGTAGCTAACACTCTCTTGGTCACTTAGAAAAGCATCTAGCTTATTTCCTAGGTACATGGATTAAATATGAGGGTCAAGAACCCAATAATATTCCCCCCAAATATTATTATTTTGCATCATAAGTTTCACCTCTTCTTCAGTCAGGGGTTGTAATTGATTTTTCTCATTGGATTCATGATGATCAGCTACCTAATCATCCTTAGAAAGTTCCTTCTCATGCTTGAATTGGTGTAGTGGTGAGGTATCTAGACTCAAGCACAAGTTTTCTATGTCCTCCCAAAAGGACATCTCCTGATGATCAATTCAAAAATAATAGAATTTACTTTCATCTTTGCCATCTACTTGCAATATACCATGGTGATCACTCAGCTTTTTTCTTTGACAAGATCATCATAAGGTTCTTGGTCTAGTGAAGTGTGTTCATCCTCATCACCAATAGAGGGTGACAATTCATCAATCCATTCAAGTAAAATCTCTTCTTTTACTAACACTTTTTGGATTGCATTTATCTCCTCATTTTAAACATTAGACTATTTTTCAATCACATCACTATGGTCTACCTTAGTGAGTTGCTCAATTTCACTTGAGAAATATAAGCACAAGTGTTGCCAATGATCTTCCAAATTACTTGAGCAACTCTTGCACTCCATAATAGGCTTATTATTATGTATACTAATTACCCAATGATTTATAGACTCTTGAGTTTGATTAACATTAATTATTAATCTAGGGTGTGAACACTTTTCAAGGATGTCAGCATTATATATGCATCATTGATTCAAAAATCAAATTACTTTTCTAGTTGTAGTACAATGAACTTATGTTGAATTCACTAGATGATTATATTATGAAACTATTATGATAGAATTACAAAACTAATTCACACAAATTAATCATCAAGCATCACACCTATATAATCAAATTAATAATAAAATCAACTTACACAACACACTAAAACTAAAGGGGTCAGGATCTTCACTGCAAATCCTTTGAAGGGGGTCCCTCCTCATTCAAAACTAAGTTCTAATACTTCTCCAAGAGAATTCACAAACTTCTTACAAAATAAACCTTATCATTACTAAATTTTGTAGCAATTAAAGATTGTTATAAAATTTTACAATATTTAGAATGTAATTTCTATAATTCTAATACTTCTGCTATTATCTATCAAATAAACTAACTCCTAATCTGATCTAGGTTCTAGCATTAAATATAGAAGGTATTTTATTAACTTTTAACTAAAGACATGAAACTAGGAAAAATACAAACACTTTATAAACTACCCCAATTAACCTTCAAGTGGTTGGTAACCAAAAGTTACTTATTTTAGGCTTGATTGGGTTAAGTACAAGGTATACTATTTTGTTATTTTACTTATCTTGGTTTCTTTCCCATTGTCCTTGAATTTTTAATTTTTGGTAGCATATCCAAATTTAATTATATGTATGGAGTCCATACAAAAAATATTATCCTTTCCAATCATCCATTCAGTTCCCAAGACAACTAGATGTGTCATTAAAATCTAGTAATAATAATATCTCTATTTTGCATAGTGGCTATAGGAAACCTATAAATGAAGCCTATAATTGCTACAGACACTTTGTAGTGGCTACAAGAAACCTATAGGTGAAGCCTAAAGTTGTTGTGGGCACTTTATAGTAGCTATAGGCAACCTATAGGTGAAGCCTACATTTGTTATGGGTACTCTATAGTGGCTATGGGCAACCTATAGTTGTTGTACCCTAACAAGATCATGTAGGCTTACATTATGCTTCAAATACTTGTTAGATAAAGTTACACAAGTATAATCTAATCAAAGATGGAGCATCAATAATCCATAACATGTGTGTGTGTGTGTGTGTGTGTGTGTGTGTGTGTGTGTGTGTGTGTGTGTGTGTGTGTGTGTGTGTGTGTGTGTGTGTGTGTGTGTGTGTGTGTCAATGCACACACAAAATCATAAATTCATTCATTTATTTTCATAAGTCACAGATAGTTATGGGGTTTACATGGAAAAAGATATATACTAGGTATGGATGAGACTATAAAAGGAATAAATTTATGGCCTCATCACACCCCCCTAATTAACCTTTTTATTGACCTTAAGCAAGCCTTGGCTGCATTTTGAAACCAAAAACCTTCATAAAATCTAGGGCCTTAGGGCAGCCTGACCCTTCAAAGATGTAAAAACATTTAGCAATGTCAATGTGTTCTCATCTTTTCTTCTTTATGTTTATGTTAGGTAGAAAATTTCCCTCCCTCTCAGTGATTAGGAACCAGAATATAGGGGTTAAAACATCAACCCCAACCATTGTATCCTCCACTTTCTAACAAGCTCAATATATAAGTATACTTTATGGATGGTATCCCTAAGGGTTTGAGGGGAGTAAGGTTCCTTTATTTTCAAAACATCTAAGGTTTTTCCTGATATGTGAGAATAAGCAAAAAAAAATTACTTGATATCTCTTTCCATAAGACTCAAATAATGATTCTAAATTTCTACCTATTTTCTGATAACCCATTTCTATAGTGTTTATTTTCATGAACAAGATCCATTCATCTATTATAGTATATGGATTTCTTGATTCACCCTTGATCATTAGGGTAGTTTCTTTTTCTTTCTTCTTGATATTCTTCTATTTTTTTCCTTCTTCCTATTTAATTTAGAACATATAAAGAAAATACATTTAGTAGGACATCTGCCAAATAGATGTTTAGATTCCATTTTATATCACTAGGTACAACATATTGGTGTATGTAAAAACTCACTTAATTGATCTTAAAGGTCAAGATCAACATGTCTATATTCTTCAAAGAAATATTTGGGGTCTTAAACCATGTAATATTGATCATTATAGATCCCATCCTATTTGAATTTAATCCATCTCTATTTCATGTACACAACATACACCCTAGAAGGTGGTCTACACTCCATCAATAGTTTAGTGGTTTCATGTGTTTTACCAATATTTTCCTTCAAATGACTGATGCTAAATTCAAAAATTACTAATTTTTTTTGTAACTCATCATGTTTTTCCTTTGATTCATCTTATCCTTTGAATCTCTACACAAATTCCTTGAGGTAAGATTCATTATCACTAAATTTTTCATTCATGAAAATCAAAATATCATTAGTCTCTATTGGCCTAGTAGCCAAAAACTCCACATTAATAACTTCTTCTACTACAGGTATTTTTGTAGTGGGAAATGGGGGAGGAAATCTAGTGCAAAAAGATACCAAAGTAAGTGTATAATATAGTGTATCTACGTCTATGGCCAAGGTGAATGAAGTTACATCAGGTTCCTCCAATAACTTTTATCTATCCATAAAAGGCTCTAAAAATTATGCTACCCCTAAAAGTGTTTCAATGTCTCTCTTACCTTTCAATTCTATTAACTCATTCCTTAGTCTGTATATTTCCTTCAAATCTTGTTCCAATGTCTGGAAATCTTGGGTATGAGGAAGTATTTCTTATTCTACTTCTTTTTCCATAGTCTCCTCTTCAACCAATTCCTCTTCTACTACATGCTAATTTTCCATTATCAATTTATTTACTATATACCCAATATCTTTGAGGAAATCAATGTCCTCCTTAGTGAATCTAGATGACTAAGGTGACTATTCTTCTTCTACCTTGGTATATTCATCATCAATAGACCATACTTCAATTTTAAACCCATCATGTATCTTCTAAACCCTAAGATCTTTCTTTGTATTTTCATCATCACTAATAGTTATGGTTAAGGAGGCTGTAGTGGTCTTTTATTTCTTAATTCTTTGATATCTCCTAGGAAGAGAGCTCCTTCTTCTTGACACAATGGGTTTCTTTTATTTAGTTTTCATTTTCCAATTAGTATGGATGACTAATGGCACTTATTATTCTTATGCAACATTTGATAGAAGAACTTATTCCTATCCTTAAGGAGCCATGGTAGAGGAATAAATCTATGGTGAGGATATAGTGGGAGAAAGAATATGTTATTTTGGACTTTATTCCTCTATGTCATAAGGAGGTAGGACTAGTTTCCTTCTCTTTATATTACTTGTAGTAGTTTCAGATGGACCCTCAGTAGTTATGAGTTAGTTAGTAGTATTAGTGCTTGTAATAGCTTCCTATATAATCTATTGGCCCAAATCCTTAAGGGATTACTTCTAATTATTACCCTCTTTTTGTTGAGGTTCATTATTCCCTAGGGATAGAAAATGCTCCCAACTTATATCAGGTCTTATAGAGTTTACTCCTTATTTAGTTATCAACCACATTAGACAATGATGGGATAGGGTTGTTTAAATACCCTTTTATTACACTTTGGACATCATTTTTAAAATTATCTATAAGAAATTTGGAACATTAATGGTTATATTATGCCTTAAGTGATTCAAAAAATTAAACTTGGATGGTATAAAATAGGGAATACCTTCCTTCATAGGTCATGTAACTAATGATGTATGATTATATCTACCTCTATGATATAGGTAAGTTTAGTCTTTCCACACCACCTTTCTTTAATATTAGTCTTTCATTCTCTTGATGAAACTGATGTCTAGCTTCTAGGCCATTTGGTTTGTCTTGCCAATTATGTCCTATACTTGGCAACCTAGTTGTCTAGCTCACTAGTTCTTTAGTGACTAAGAATTTGATGCCATATACAGTAGATAGGTATCCATTAAATTATGCTAAAAATAATCTAGAAAGAGGTTTAGATAAATTTTTTAACTTCTAAAAATAAATGGTCCAACTAGCTCTATTGAAGATAAGCCAACTAGCTTGGTCTCCCTAAAGTTGGGTTCTCTCCTCATAACTAACCCTCCCATCTCTCTAAGTTTAGCTTCTTTATCAACATTTTAAACCAATAAGTGAAAACACACTCTTGTTTGGCTTATGAAAATTTGATTGTAGTAAAGTAGGGTTTGTTCAAGAATAGTATATGTGTGGTTGTAGGTTGGAGGGTTACAAGTTATGATATGCTACAGTTTTACATGAATGGTTATAGTTTCAATGGGAAAGCAATGAAATTGATTACTTTCATTATAGGATATTAAGGGTTACTTATGGCATCTAATATTTCATGTATGGTTGTTATAGTGTGTGGTATTCTTACCCACATCATCCTCCCCCTCCACTTGAGTTATCACATGCCCTCATATGACATGGAGTGCATAGGAAGGAAAGGATAGAATGGGGTCATAATTAGGGGTATAAGTGTGGGTTTATAGGGGAGCTTAAATGAATGACGTGACTCATGATTGAATATGCATTTTAATAACATAAATTATATATTAAAATAATGAATACTTTTTAATGATTAAAATATATGCCATGCCTTTTTTTAACAATGTACCAGTGGTGATGTTGAGAGTTTGCATGTGTGTGTTCGCATGTGAGTGAGTGATATAATGCAATGATTGGGTTACTAGTTGGAACTGGACTAAAGTGGTCCTTTTTTGAATAATTATGAGATCACCAGATGTTAAGCTTTAATGGTACCCTCAACTCCCTTGCATAGAACTAGAATAGGGGTCTTCACTTGGATGAGAGATTATTTCTCTCCTACCATAAGGTGGTTATTTAAAATATAGGTGATCCATGTCATGTGTTGTATGACCATGGAAGAGGGTAGCTAAGGGTTCTACTACTGTGTGATCTTTTTCTACATGAGCATACTAATAATTGTCTTTGTGTTGTCTTATACCCTATACATTATGTGCCTTATGGGCATGTATTTTAAGAATTAGTAGGATATTCAAACATGGGTCCTATGTGCCAAAAAAATTTGAGATCTAACTATTTAACATAGTGAAATTACCTCCATGAAATGACCAAAAACTTAAAGTGAGTAATGTATGTCCCTATAGGTATAAATTCTAGTCTGCAACACTCCAAATGGAGATTAAAAGTGTTTGATATTGGTGTGGATCTTTATCCTATTATTCAATGGTAATTCTAAGTAAGAGGTTTGAATTTAGTGCTCTAATATTCCTTCACTCCTCTACAAGGTTGTCTGATGACTTCCATTCATTGCTCAAAAGCTAATATCCAAGCCATAACTTAGAGTTTAGGAGGATCTAACTTTCATGCATTAGAAAGGTAAAAATAAGCATTCAAAGGTACTTGCAATAGTTATAGGTGGAACCCATAGTAGGACACAAAGTGATGCCCAACTATGGAAAAGGTGTCTATAATAGTTACAGAATTGTCTGTAGTAAATGGATAGTTATGCTCAGAATGACTACCTTTTTTCCTTGCTTTTTTTCTTTTTATTTTTTACCCCTAAATATCCAACAAGTTTGTTTTCTATTTAGGCCCATTTTATAGTTTTGGGTAGACAATAAGCTATTTTTATACCTAGAATCGACCAGCAATGCCAAAAAATGGGTTTACATTTTTGGATGCTTTTTTTAAAACTCTAACTGTTACTTATAGTAGAATGTTTATTCAAGGTCCTTACAAAGGCACCTAGAAGGGTGAATATCAAGGACCAAGTGAAGGTCTCATTTGTTGTAATAGAGGAGGGTTAGGAAACCCTCCTCTCTTTATTAATTTTAGTTTTGGATGGTGCTCTCTTTTTCTAGTGAGACATCATACCTATCCAATACATCATTGTATCCATCTTGTAATCACTCATGTATGTCCTTGGTAAACTCTTCCTGAGTAACTTTTTATAAAACTTAGTATGTGGCCATTGAATAATAGACAAAATCATACTAGATCAATGATTTGGATTTGCACTACTCCATTATCATAAACATTCTCAATCTCAAAATGACCAATCCATCTAGTTAGGAGTTTACCCTTGTGATCCTCGTATTTGGAGTCAAAAAAAGGGCCCCATCTCCTATATTGAATTGTCTAGTCTTAATGTACCTATCATTCCATCCATTCCACTACTTCTATAAAAACTCTATATTCTATAATGTCTATTTTATATATTTATCTAAGGCATTCAATTTTAGAAGCCTTTCTTTCTATGCTTCAGATATATCCATCCCAAGTTCTAGTGTTGTTTGTAAGGTCTTGTACTCAAATTTAAATAGCAAGATAGGTTTCTTCCTATAGACCAAATCATAAGGGGTGAATATTTTACTGGTCTTCCATGTGATTCTATAAGCCAAAATATCTTCAAAAATTCTAGCCTCATAATCCTTATGAGACATATTAACAATTTTTGTCAAAATATTTTCTAACTCCTTATTGGTGACTTCCACCTATCCATTGGATTACGGATGATATGGAGTTGATTTATTATATCTAATCTCATATTGTTGGACCAAGATATTAATTAATTTAGAATTGAATTGGGGTCCTTAATCAATGACTATTTCTCATGGCACACCATATCTTGTGAATATTTATTCATAGAGGAAAGCTATCACCTTCTCATCCCTAGCATTTGTGAGAACTTTTAATTTCACCCATTTAGTGTCCTAGTTATTACATACAATGATATACTCTTTGTTATTATATTTTGGATCAAAAGGTCCTAAAAATTCTAGGCCCCATTTTTCAAATGGTTCAAGAACCATTTGAGGCTACAAAGGCATGCCATCTGAATGTGTGGGTCTTCCCATACACTAAAATATATCATAATGAGTAGTATACCTTGTTGAATATTTATGGAGAGAGACCCAATAATATCATGTATTCAAGATTTTTATTACTATACATTTAGCTACAAAGTCTCCTTCATAGGGTTCATCATGGCATGCTTTGAGGATATTTATTACTTCATCTTCTTTGAGACATCTTCTGATGATGGAGTCAGACCTAGTATAGAAAAAAATATAGACATCCATGAATATCTACCACTTTTCTTAATCAAATCTCTTCTTTATTTATTGAATAAGTGTTGTGGAAGTAGCCCTATTATAAGGTAGTTCATAATATCAGCATACCAAGCTATGGTAAGGGTGAGGGAGAATAGGTTCTCATGTAGAAATGAGTCATCCACTATAGTATCTTAGTCAAGGAATTGTAGGTGTGATAAAAAATAAACCATGATATTGTCCCTACCAGGCTTATCTATAATGGTGATATCAAATTTTTGTAATAAGAGCAACCATCTTATCACTTTGGCTAGAACAACTAGTTTTTTCATAAGATATTGAATGACTACATGGTCTATATGAAAAAGACCTAATACCTTATGATGTAGTGATATAACTTGTTGATAGCATAAAATACTACAAAGAACTCTTTTTTAGTAACTATGTAATTTAATTCTATTATCTGTAGGTTCTTGCTTATAAAATATATGGCATAATTGAGTGCTTCTTATTTTTAGCCTAACATAACTCCTATAGTAGTATCTAAAGCATCTATGTGATATATGGAAGGGAAGCTTACAATTAGGAGCATTTAGAATAGGTGTGATGGTCAATAATTCCTTTAATTATTTGAAGGTTGTATCATAGGTAGGATTCCATAGAAATTTAGCATCTTTAGTCATAAGAGTGAATAATGGTGTTGCTACTTTGCTAAAATTGTTGATAAATCTCTTGTAGTAACCAACATGTCCTAAAAAACTCCTAACATATTTTTATTTATGACAAACAAGTATGTTTTTTATGATTTTGATTTTTATAAGGTCAACATTAATTCCTTTAGTAGATGCATAGTGGCCTAAGATGATGCCTTCTATCATAATCATGCAACATTTCTTGTGACTGAGAGACAAATGGTGCTCCTAATAACATTTCAACACTTTCTCCAAGTTTCTGAGGCAATACACAAATGTTTTTCCATATATAATGAAGTCATCCATATAGATTTCTACACATTCAATGGCCATTTCTGCAAAGATACTTAGAAAAACCCTTTGGAATGTTGTAAGAGTGTTACACAACACAAATGGTAATACAACATAAGCATAAGTACCCTAGGGACAAGTAAAGGTGATCTTCTTTTGAGCCTCAAGAGAAAATCTAATTTGGTTGTAACCATTAAAGCCATCTAGAAAGACAAAATATTTCTTTACTACTAGTGTGTCCAACACTTAATCAATGAAGGGTAGATAAAAGTGATCCTTCCTAGTTGTTGTGTTAAGTTCTCTATAATCTATGCATACACACCATTCTCCATTTTTATTCGGTATAATTACTAATGGTGAAACTCATTCACTATTTGAGATGGGATATATAAATCTAGCAATTAGGAGTTTTTTTAATTCCACTTTGACTATTTCTCTAAGAGTTAGATTCATCCTATGTTGTGGCTATTTGATTGGTTAACACTCTTATTTGATATATATATGATGTGTGCATGTTTATAGGTTGATTCCTTACATATCCTCATAATCACATGGAAAATCATGTTGGTTTTCATGCAACATACTAACTAGGTCCTTATCATCATTTAACTCCAACTGGCTATTAATAAGCCATGTTTTTTCTAGAGAGATTTCAATTTGTTGTGAGAGTGATTTCATCATTTATATATTGCCAATGGATTTGGTTTGGTTGTAACTATGAGGCATCAACTGGTAGAATATTTACTATATAGATGCATCAAAATTATCTAATTCCCAAAGAGTGGAAAATAGGCACTCATAACATTACAAGTGGTTGAGATATATAGGAGTTTGATAATTATGCTGAAAAATATTAGAGATAATTATATCTTCCTCCTGATCAATTAATGTGCATGTATGGTCTACGGTAAATATATAAATCAAGGGAGGTTGATTTGCCTCATCTTATTTATCCCATAATGTATGTTTTGGTGTCAAAACTGGTTGTGTAAATGTGGGATGAATATTATGTAGTTTTAGTTTGTGCATGATTCTAGTTGTCATTACATTATTGCAGCCCCCAATTTTATCAATATATTTGATAACTACTAGACATGGATGTATAATATTACTACTGGACATCCTAGATTTTAATATTTCTTTAGTAGGGTGTTTCCTAACATATCAGTCTATGATCTGGCCAATCACATGCATAGTATTGGGAACTTACTTCTTCCTTCCATGTTTTTTGTAGATAGGTGTTTCTAACAACTTTGGAATATATGGGTACATCTTTGATGGCCTAAATGAGAGGTATTTTTAAATTAATATTCTTGATCTATCCCATGAAATCAATCTTAGGTTTAATTACATGGCATTGAAGGGTGAGATGTTCTAAAAATGATGGGGTTGTTTCATCAATAGCTTTATTTGTTAGTTCAGAGAGTTCTTGTGGTGATGAAAGTGGGTTAGCATGATATTCTATGGTTTCATGATTTTATTCTATTATTATGGGTGGTTTTAGGGGTGGTATAACCTTCCTTAAATATAGGTGAACTTCATTAATGTTCACTGTGTATGTTAGGTACTGAACAGGTTCAATACTAAATGTGGGTTGCACTAGCTTATTTTCAATATTTTGTATAGGTTGGGTAGGGATCTAGTTATGCTTAGGTGTAACTTGTGTATTGAACATAAGATCAATAGGTTGTTGTTTTTGTGGAGGGAATCCTCCTTGATGGTTTCCCTAGGCCTAATTTGGTCTCTAAGGGTATTATCATTGGTTTGTCGGCCTTGAGGTGGTTGCTAAACTTATGTCTAAGATGAGGATATACTTTATGGAGGTTATCAGGAGGTGATGGGGTAGCTTGTTTGAGTTGGCTACCAATTAGAATTAGGAGGTGGGATGTTCATCTAAGGACTAGTCTAATTGGGAGTAGTATTTACAAATTATGAATTATAGGAGTTAGAATTTGCAAAAAGTGGATTTTGTCCCATAGTTGAATAAGATGGTCATTGATCCCATGGACTTATTTGTATAACATAGAAAACTTGTTCACCATCTCCTCCTATAGTGTGTAGCTATAGTATTTCTAGTTCTTCAACTATGATGTTAGTTACTTTAGTCTGAACTTTATGACATCTACAATCTACCTTCTTTTTCTTACAATATATATAATAAATGGTCAAAGTTCTATCTAAGGTTGCTTGATTTTTCCTTGAGTGAAAGCTATCTAGTTATGTGGCCAAGTGACTAATGATATCTTGTTTCATGTCTTGTAATAGGTTACTAGCTTTAGATTTTTGATAGCCCATTTACAACTACCAGTGGAAGTTTGCTTCCCTAGACTTTGTTTATGGTAAACCTAGAATAATTTTTTCTAAGCTCTTTGATTATAGTGATTTTAATTTGAGAGATATATCCCTCACCCATTAGGTCCAAATATTCCAGAAAATCTTCTCTAACTCCTTTCAAGAAGATAAGTTTTAAAGGCTCTTCTCCAAATGCACTTTGCTTGAATTTTTGTACACTAAACATGAATTATTCAACATAGTCTTCCAAAGATTCATCCCCTTATTGATTCATATTGAATATGTCATTTCTTCTATAATTTCTTCCTCATCCATATTCTTGATACTTACTCAAAATTTTGTTTTTCATGTCCCCTCAAGTGTGGATTGAATTACTACCCAATCCCATGAACCAGTGAAGTGCTAAGTCTTTGAGGGTGGCTAGAAAAAGATTCAATTTATATGAATCCTACATATAGTCAAAGATTCTATAGAGGATATCAAATTCAAACAAAAATATTTTTGGGTCTTTTGATAATCTACCTCTAAAATTGGGCAAGGTTGAGGGTGGGATATTTTTCATTTGTGTTACACATGTTACATCTATAATAGGAATTTCAAAAGTAACTATGTATAGATTCATGTTGTTATCCACAAATTCTCCTTATCCATTCATGATGTCTTTTCTTGTGATATGGATACCAAAGGTACTCAAGATCTCATCCTCAAATTTTGTATCAATCCCTTAGTCAACATGATAGTAAATGTTTATCTGTTGATCCTCATCCTATTTACTAGATGAAAAGTCTAAAGATTCTCTTAAAATTTATTTTATTTGATCAAGAAAGCCTTGCCGAAATGTTGTAAACATGTTACTCTCTAGTGTATCTAGTTCATGTAGTTCTTCTTATTCATTTCTTCTTACTATCTCAGCTAATGCTTCCTTCTAATTCTATTTCTTTTTAAAAATCTAGTAGTGCTTCTTCTATAAGCTACCTCATTTAGTTTATAGTGTTCTCTTCTTCAAGATCCTTCTACCTTATGGTATATTCTTTAATAGGATTCTTAGTTGCTACGAGTATTTGTGGTTCTTTCTTGGTAGTAACTTGTGGCTTGTTTGGTAGGAATCTCCCTCAAAATTCTCTTTTTATCTAGATAAACATTATGCCACTCCTTTAGCTATCCTGTCCTCTCCTGTATAGGATTATTTTATTCATTTTAGTGTGTTCTAGGGGGTTGTTTCAAAATAAGTAAAAATAATGTAGAAAATAAAAGAGTGTAGAAATCAAAACAATAGGACTTAAAATTTTACTTCTAGAAAGCAATAAAATTATCTACTAAAAGTGATAAAATTATCCTAAAAAGTAGGAAAAGTATCCTAGAAAATAGGAAATGAGAGCATGAAAATTATCCTAGAATATAGGAAATTAAGGTAAGAAAATTATCCTAGAAAACAAGAAATGAAAATAGGAAAACTAAAAGCACACTTTGAAGAAAATAAATCACTCTTACAAGAAATGAATTCTAGAAACATAAACTTAAGTAATTTATGCACTATTTACTTCCATAAACTTAAATATCTGGCATAAGATACTATAGTGCCCTTACTCGACTTGCCCGACTAGAAATTTATGTCTAAGAAATTAGACATCTGGCTTAGGACACCACATTGCCCTCACTTGAATTGCCTGACTGGGTATAATAGTGTATTAATAAATCTTAGAAAAATAATTATTGATTTTATAAAACAATATATGACACCCTCCCTATAAATGATACAAAAATGTTATAAAAAATAATTATCTAGTGATTACCAAATTTTTGAGTTTGATTAACATTAATTATCAATCAAGGGTGCGTATGCTTTTCAAGGATATTGTTGACCCAATTTTTCCCCTCAGGCAAAATCTCGGTCACCTCCTACACCTGCTTCGCAGGCCCAGTCATTTCAGGTTGCAAGGTCCACTTTCAGGTTTCGATAGCACCATTGTAGAGAATAGGCAGCGAAAGATAGAGTCTTCAGACATCCGCAAGAGAAGAAGGGAAAAAATGGAGCGTTCAACACTTAGTCAAAAAAGAGGCAGAAAAAAATGTAGAGGACGGTAAATTCACCGCCCACTACAAGGGCGGGTAAAATGAGCCCGCCTATAAAGAAAACGCAGAGGGCGGCAAATTTACCGCCCATAACACAAAGAAAAGCAAAGATGTCGGCCAACGTCGGCAATACTGCCGTCGTCGGCACCTTAAAGAGACCGACATCGGTAGAACCGCCGACGTCGGCAGCACAAAGGCAGGCACAAAAGTTGGAAAAGCCCACCCTATGGCGGTGAATCAGAAAAGCCCACCCTATGGCAGCAAATTGAAAAGCCCCGCCCTAAGGTGGTGAAGTGGAAAACCCTGCCCCATGGTGGGGAAAGAGAATTGCCGTGCAGAATACAACTCTACCGACGTCAGGAGCTTACTGTAACCAAGTCAGTGATATTGCCACCATCGGCAGCTTATCGTCCGACGTCGGTAGAGAATCCTACATGAAATCCATGCAAAGGGTGGTAAAATTTCTGCCCACTACAAGGGCGGCAAAATTCACTTGCAGTGCACAAGAAAAAACTCGCCCAGCCGCTGGAGGAGAAGACCAGCACGCAAAATGAGGCAACAAGCATGGTCTTGGTAGACTTGTGATGTCATCAATAGTGTTTTTCATGCTTTTCAATGAGACTTCTCTTGGCTCTTCTATTATAAATACAAGGACATAGTCATTTTCTAAGGATCTCTCTCACACTTTTGTAAAGAGCATTGCTCTCCAAATTTTCCACCTGAATCAATAAGAGAAAGTTTTTTACCTCTATTTGGATGGATCTTTCAATGTATGCATTGAATGTTAATCTGTGTCCAGTCATTGTCTCTTGATGCTCTCACAGGTTCAACACCAGCAGACCTGTGATCTACAAATCGCCACTGTCTGCTGCTGCCAGGAGTAGAGTTCTATTTCGGAGGTATAGAACAGGTGAGGTCACTTACAGTGTGTGTTTTTCAGCACCTTGGTGAGTCCCTATTTCTTGTGCTTTCTATAAGAACCTCCCTATCATTCCAGAGACCTGGTCCTTTCTACCAGACCTGAGTGTATGTATGTTTTTGTCTGATCCTGAGACTGGATGTGAGAAGGTCACCTATTTTTGGTGTATCACCTCTTTTAGAGTAGGCTGTTTGTTTTCATGCTTTTCTCTTTCCCTTTTCATGCCCCCCAGTATATACCTATATACCTATACTTCACACTACCTGAAACAAATAAGATACATCAGAGGGAACTAGCCCATATCTAGAGACTCTCCTCTCCTGCTTTGCCGTCCCACAGGCGAGAGAGGGGTTTCCATGTTGCGGGGAGAGGGCAGGAATCCATTTTCCTACCGCTGGGTGTACTTTATAGCATCAACAGTTCTAGCACACCCGGTGGGACTCAAAATTTCTCCAAGTTTTTTAACGCAGTAAGGTTTCAGGACTGATGTTGGTCCTGTTACAACAAGTCAATTTTCTTCAGCATCTGGCGACTCCGAAGTAAATCCGCTGGTTAAGCAGCCTGGTGCCACAAAAAATCATCTATTTCTTGTATGTATAATTCTTTTGCAAAAAATAATGGATTTTGTTCTCCTTCATATAATATCTATCAGACTCAAAATATTTATGGAATCCCCTCAAGTAGCTCTCCTAGTTGCCCTGCAACTATAAGAGAGGTGGCGTTGGATTTTGAGAGGCAGACAATAGAAATCAACAGATTGGAAGAGCTATACAAGTATCAACAGGAGCTGATGTACAAAGAGGAGTGCTTGTCTAGGCAAGCACAAACCTTGCAGTCCATGAAGGAGGAGGTAAGAAAATGGAGAAATCCATCTATCCAAGGAATCCAACCTTGCGTACCCCCTCCTAACCTAAAGAAAGCCCCCTCTTTTGCACCAAACCCATTTTACCAAATTGCACTTGCTCACTCCAACTCATCAAGTACCGCTGCTCCCAATCCTGTACGCCTGGCCTTCCAACACTAAAGGACATCAGAACAACCTCCCAAGGAGATCAATCTTTTCAACTCCTTAGATCAGAAATCTTCCATTGAGAAAAATACCACCAGCCAGCACGTCCCTCTTCTAGAGGCTCCTCCAACACACTAACAGTGTTTTCCTTGCATTCCTCAACCTCCCCAAGTTTTCCAGCATGATGTGCAAATTCCAAGTTGGAGGAAGGAATGCCAGGACCCAGCTCAGAGCTTTGAAGAGGATCATGCTAGCCACCTTCAAGAAAGACTCTTCCAAGAAAACCTAGCCAGACAAATTGAAGACTTAGAGGCTAGGATGAAGCTACTCCTTGAAAGGGAGTTAATTTTTTCAGACCTTGCAGAAGAGCCTCAGGACCTCGTGGAGAACAAAGTTGCTGCCTGTTCGCAGGGGCAAAATTTTAATTCAAGGATCCTGAATTGGGGGAAGATAGTGGAATCATGGGGCAGCAAAGAAAAAGAAGAAAAGCAAGGTTTTTCTCAAAACCTTGAAGAAGCTGAAGCTGTGCCTGCCTATGACGATACTGGCAGCCTCCAAGAAAATATTTTTCAAGAAAATCTGAGTAGGAGAACTACAGAGTTGGAGTCAAAAAAGAAATTCCTTAGCTAATGTGTGGTGGACGGTTCAGACCAAACAACACATTCCATGCTTGAACACACCCCACCTACACATTTCTAAGAGAGTTATCAGGCCGTGCCTGATATTGATGAAGTGTTGACCAAGTGGAGGGAGGAGAATCATATGATTCTAGCTCAAGGGCTGCCCCCTCTCCCCCCTATTTTCTCCACTTTGTCCCTTCTCGAGGAAGACCCTGTTTTGAAAGAGGCAGGAGAGGGGCAAAAGATCTGATCTGCAAATCTTCAGGAGGTTGTCGTGAGCAACAACAAAGAAGAAATCGTCATTCATGCTCCTTGTGAAGACCTTATCAGTAGTGGAGAAGATGCTGGCCTTGCGTATATGCAGATGTTCCAGCAATTCAAGGAGGAACAAATGCATGGTAAGCTCTCTCCTCCTCTATTTGATGAGCTTCCTCGTTGTATTGACGAGGATGACTACATGGAAGAACTTGAGTTAGAAGAAGATCAGGAGAATATTTCTAAAAATCTAGAGAACCTGATCAGTAAAGAGGAAAAGGAGAAGTCTATCTTTTTGGAGGAATGCCTTGAAGAACTGAACTTCAAACAAGGAAGTGAAGTCTTGTGGGATGAACAATCATTTTTGTGAACCCCTTTTAGACATTACCACATTTGCCCTTCTTCAAGAAGGCCAAGAGGAAGCAGAGGACGAGTCTGACAGAGTTTTCAAAGAGATAAAAAGAAACAAGTCAGACCATGATACATTGCAGAAGAATTGTGTAGATCAGAAGGCTTACGGTGATGAGCTGCTAGCCATTGATTTCTTGGTGGAGAGCACCAATATGAAGGACCAGCATCCAACAGGCCTCCTAGAACAATCAGAGTACGTATATATTGGAGGCATGTTCGATTTTGATCCCCTCAGTTTCTGGCCAACTCAGGTGACAGGCAAAAAGAGCAAGTCACCAAATCTCATTTTCTTTCAGCTACTTGCCTGTCACGATAAGTCTCTTCACCAGGAAGGGGACTTAAGAAATTTTCCTTTTGATCTAGGAGGGATGCGAACGTTCCTAGTTAGCTGTATATAATAGTTTGCTTTTAGTTGTTTTCCTTATTTTCCCTAAGTGTAGTTGCACAGGTAGTTGTTTTTAGTCTTGTGTGTTTCCCTTTGCAGTGGGGGTAAATTCTATATTTTTGATTCTAAAATCTTCAAAGCTGTTATGAACTCACTTCAAAGTCACCATCTGACTCCGCACCCAATGGATATGCAAGGCAACTGGGTTCTAAGCATAGCAGGCACGCTTCCCCCGTGAGTCGCCAATTTGTTGACCCAATTTTACCCCTCAGGCAAAATCTCGGTCACCTCCTACACCTACTTTGCAGGCCCAGTCATTTCAGGTTACAAGATCCACTTTTAGGTTTCGACAGCGCCATTGCAGAGAATAGGCAGTGAAAGACAGAGTCTTCAGACGTCTGCAAGAGAAGAAGGGAAAAAACGGAGCATTCAACACATAGTCAAAAAAGAGGTAGAAAAAAATGCAGAGGGCAGCAAATTCGCTGCCCACTATAAGGGCAGGTAAAATGAGCCTGCCTACAAAGAAAATGTAGAGGGCAGCAAATTCGTTGCCCACAACACAAAGAAAAGCAAAGACGTCGACCGACGTCGGCAATACTGCCGTCATCGGCACCTTAAAGAGACCGACGTCGGTAGCACAAAGGCAGGGACAAAAGTTGGAAAAGCCCGCCCTATGGCGGCAAATTGAAAAGCCCCGCCCTAAGGCGGTGAAGTGGAAAACACTGCCCCATGGCAGGGAAAGAGAATTGCCGTGCAGAGTACAACTCTACCAACGTCGGTAGCTTACTGTAACTGATATCAGTGATATTGCCGCCATCGGCAGCTTATCAGCGGATGTCGGTAGAGAATCCTACATGAAATCCATGCAAAGGGTGGTAAAATCACTGCCCACTACAAGGGCAGCAAAATTCACTTGCAGTGCACAAGAAAAAACCCGCCCAGCCACCGGAGGAGAAGACCAGCACACAAAATGAGGCAACAAGCATGGTCTTGGCAGACTTGTGATGTCATCAATAGTGTTTTTCATGCTTTTCAATGAGACTTCTCTTGGCTCTTCTATTATAAATACAAGGACATAGTCATTTTCTAAGGATCTCTCTCACACTTTTGTAAAGAGCATTGCTCTCCAAATTTTCCACCTGAATCAATAAGAGAAAGTTTTTTACCTCTATTTGGATGGATCTTTCAATGTATGCATTGAATGTTAATCTGTGTCCAGTCATTGTCTCTTGATGCTCTCACAGGTTCAACACCAGCAGACCTGTGATCTACAAATCGCCACTGTCTGCTGCTGCCAGGAGTAGAGTTCTATTTCGGAGGTATAGAACAGGTGAGGTCACTTACAGTGTGTGTTTTTCAGCACCTTGGTGAGTCCCTATTTCTTGTGCTTTCTATAAGAACCTCCCTATCATTCCAGAGACCTGGTCCTTTCTACCAGACCTGAGTGTATGTATGTTTTTGTCTGATCCTGAGACTGGATGTGAGAAGGTCACCTATTTTTGGTGTATCACCTCTTTTAGAGTAGGCTGTTTGTTTTCATGCTTTTCTCTTTCCCTTTTCATCCCCCTCATTATATACCTATACTTCACACTACCTGAAACAAACAAGATACATCAGAGGGAACTAGCCCATATCTAGAGACTCTCCTCTCCTACTTCGCCGTCCCATAGGCGAGAGAGGGGTTTCCATGTTGCGGGGAGAGGGCAGGAATCCGTTTTCCTGCCGCTGGGTGCACTTTCCAGCGCCAACAGATATCAACACTATATATGCATCATTGATTCAAAAATAAACTTGCTTGTCTAGTTTTAGTAAAATGAACTTATGTTGAATTCACTAGATGATTATATTATGAAACTATTATGATAGAATTATAGAACTACTTCACACTGATGAATCACACATGCATCACACCTATATAATCAAACTAATAATAAAATAAACTTACACAAAACACTAAAACTAGAGAGGGTCAGGATCATCACTGTAACTCCTTTTGAGGGGCTCTTCCTCATTTTAAAAATGAGTTCCAATCCATCTCCAAGAGAATTCAAAAACTTATTGCAAGATCAACCTTCTCATTACTCAATTTTGTATCAATTAAATATTTCTATAGAAGGTTACAATATTTATAATTCAATTTCTATAATTTTAATACTTCTGTTATTATCTATCCAATTGACTAAATCCTAGTTTGATCTAGGTTCTACCATTAAATACATAAGGTAGTTTATTAACTTTTAACCAAAGACATGAAACTAGGAAAAATACAAATAATTTAGAAACTACCCCAATCAACTTTCAAGTGGTTGGTAACCAAATTTACTTGTTCTAGGCTTGATTGGGTTAAGGACGAGGTATACTATTTTGTTGTTTTATTTCCTCTTGTCTCTTTCCCATTATCCTCATCTTTATCATCTTTTGTATCACATCCAAATTTACTTGTATGTAGGGAGTCTATACAACAACTATGATCCTTTCTAATCATCTATTTGGTTTCCAAGACAACTGGATGTGTCCTTAAAATTTGATCACAACAATAGCTCTATTCTGCATAGTGGTTATGGGTAACCTATAGGTGAAGCCTATAGTTTTTTCAAACACTCTATAGTGGCTATGGGAAAATTTTAGGTGAAGCCTATAATTGTTGTCGACACTTTGTAGTGGCTATGAGCAACCTGTAGGTGAATCTTATAGTTGTTACAAGTACTCTACAGTGGATATGTGTATCCTATAGGTATTGTGCCCTAACAAGATCCTAAAACCTTATGTTATCCTTAAAACTCTTGTTAAATAAAGTTACACAAGTATAATATAATTAAGGAAGAAGCGTTAATTAAGTGTGTGTGTGTGTGTGTGTATACATATATATATATGCATACATACATACATACATACATATATATATGTATATAGATATATATACACACACATATATATATGTATATATATGTGTGTGTGTTTGTGTGTGTGTGTGTCTATATATATATATATTAATGCACGCAAAAAGTCATAAATTCATTCATTTGCATAAGTCATGGATAATGATGGGGTTTACATGGAAAATAATATATACTAGGTATAGATGAAGTTATAAAATGAAGTAATTGGTGGCATCTTCACTCATGAAGATCATTATTTTCATTTTCTTTTAGAGGAGGGTTGGCATGAATTATGTTCTTATTCACTACATCATCATGGCATTGTAGCTGCCACTCATCATTCAAATTATCCTTATGTTCCAAACCTGACTTGCTAGGATGAAAAGGAGTCCCACTATGAAACACTTCTTCATAGACACTAGAAGTGTCCTTTCCAAGGTGCTCTTGAATCTCAGATGCAAATATAAAACTGTCAATATTTTGAAAAACTAGCCCTTCATCTATCAACTTTGATAGTTTGTTCACCATGATTTGAGGTTTATATTCTGATTTTGGTGCACTTGATTACTTTGGAAGAGAGGAAAGGGTAAGTGGGCATCGTATTACTTTATTTTGTTTGATGGTTACAAGTGTATTTATCCAACTTAGGATCTTAGGAGTACCAAACTTGGAGAGCACACCCTGCTTGTTGGATTCTTCCTTTATCTCATCATTTTATAATAGGATTGGCTACTATATACATATAATATTTTTAGCTTTTATTTATTATTGACACTTTGTATCTTGTAGGAACTCACCAAGTCTCAATCTCTCTGAGCGCAATCCTTAATAGGTACACTAGGAATGGAGTAGACATACCATTGGTGCTTCATAAGATTGTTTTTATGTTTCCCACTTGCCATCTACACACTCATCTCTTAAAACCATTTACCCTAGACTTATTCCTCTCATCCTTACCCATTCCAGTAATTTTCCATGCTTTATCGTCCTTGTTCTTTCCTTGACCCCTTTTCAACCAATTGATTGTACTATGTCAACTGGGTCAACTCTGTATAATTTTCAGCTTTTGATTACTATACAAGGTTGATTATGTCAACCCTATACTATTTAGGGGTATTTTTCATGTTGAACTTTATTATCCCTTCAATCATCCTGGCTCAGGACGTAGTTATTTATCTCCAAAAAACATACAAGGTTGATTGGATTGACCCTGTATAATTGTCATATTCAAAAGGATTTAGGGTAAGATCTACCTACATATACAAGTTAATTTCCAACCATTTTTAATAAAGAAGACAAGTGAAGAAGAATATGTTTTAATTAACATTTACTTACTGATCATTCTACTTGAGGAATAAATCTTAGGTTTCCATACTTTCTTTGGAGATATGGATCATGTCTTATGGAGAAGTCTTTTGGATGCATAGATAGGTTATGTAGCCTAGGGATAATTTATATTTATTATCCTTACATACCATAAAAATATTTTGCAAAGCACCTTGGCCAAAGGAGAGATTGAGGCTTGATAGGTTCATCTTCAAGGTAAATATTCCTAACTTTATTTATTTTTTTAAGAGTAGATAGATAATGCAATTGTGCTTCTTTCTTCCATGCATTAGGATTCCATATACATTGATGTGAATATATGTCTTCTATATTAATGCATGCAAAAATTCATAAATTCATTCATTTGCATAAGTCACAAATAATTATGGGGTTTACATGGAAAATACTATATACTAGGTATAGATGAGGCTATAAAATGAAGTAATTGGTGGCATCTTCACTCATGAAGATTGTTATTTTCATTTTCTTTTAGAGGAGGGTTGGCATGAATTATGTTCTTATTCACTACATCATCATGGCATTGTAGCTTCCACTCATCATTCAAATTCTCCTTATGTTCCAAACATGACTTGCTAGGATGAAAAGGAGTCCCACTATGAAACTCTTATTCATAGACACTAGAAGTGTCCTTTCCAAGGTGCTCTTGAATATCATATGCAAATATAAAACTGTCAATATTTTGAAAAACTAGCCCTTCATCTACCAAATTTGATAGTTTTTTCACCATGATTTGAGGTTTATATTCTGATTTTGGTGCACTTGATTACTCTTGAAGAGAGGGAAGGGTAGGTGGGCATCATATTACTTTAGTTTGTGTGATGGTTACAAGTGTATTTATCCAACTTAGGATCTTAGCAGTACCAAACTTCGAGAGCACACTCTGCTTGTTGGATTCTTCCTTTATCTCATCATTTTACAATAGGATTGGCTACTATATACATATAATATTATTAACTTTTATTTATTATTAACACTTTGGATCTTGCAGGAACTCACCAAGTCTCAATCTCTCTGAGTGCAATCCTTAATAGGTACACTAGGAAAGGAGTAGACATACCATTGGTGCTTCATAAGATTGTTTTTACTTTTCCCACTTTCCATCTACACACTCATCTCTTAAAACCATTTACCCTAGACTTATTCCTCTCATCCTTACCCATTCCAGTAATTTTCCATGCTTTATCCTCCTTGTTCTTTCCTTGACCCCCTTTCAACCAATTGATTGTACTAGGTCAAATAGGTCAACTCTGTATAATTTTCAGCTTTTGATTACTATACAAGGTTGATTGTGTTGACCCCATACTATTTAGGGGTATTTTTTATGTTAAACTTTGTTATCCCTTCAATCATCCCAGCTTAGGACCTAGTTATTTATCTCCCAAAAACATACAAGGTTGATTGGGTTGACCCTGTATAATCGTCATATTCAAAAGGATTTAGGGTAAGATCTACCTACATATACAAGTTAATTTCCAACCATTTTTAAGAAAGAAGAGAAGTGAAGAAGAATAAGTTTTAATGAACATTTACTTACTGACCATTCTACTTGAGGAATACATCTTAGGTTTCCATACTTTCTTTGGAGATATGGATCATGTCTTATGGAGAAGTCTTTTGGATGGATAGATAGGTTATGTAGCCTAGAGATAATTTATATTTATTATCCTTACATACAATAAAAATATTTTGCAAAGCACCTTGGCCAAAGGAGATATTGAGGCTCGATAGGTTCATCCTCAAGGTAAGTATTCCTAACTTTATTTATTTTTTTAAGAGTAGATAGATAATGCAATTGTGCTTCTTTCTTCCATGCATTAGGATTCCATATACATTGATGTTATTATATGTCTTCTATACATGTTTTTATAGCTTTTTTTGTTTCTAACCCCTACTTTTTGCCACAAGCTTTGGTGTGCACTAGATTAGATTTACTTTCTTGTTATTAAAATAGATTGAACATTAAACCTAAGAATATTTAAGGGTTGCATGATTGTGTTAGTTTTTTAGGATTTAAAACCCTTTCTAGCATGGTTTATTGCGGAAAGTGATCCCCTACTCAGGTCTAGAGGATTCCCATATAGGTCATACCCATGCTTAACAAATGTATTCCCAATTAGAAGTGTAGGTATGATTTATCTTCTCCAAGCTAGGATTGATTTATAGACATGATGCAATTCTAATTGCATACATTTTGGTGAACCCAACATGAATCCTATCCCACCACTAGTTGGATTATCTTCATGTTTCCATTTTTTTCCTTTCTTATTATCATTAGTTTTACTTTAGCTTCACCTTCATAATACATTTTGGTGAACCCAACATGAACTAATCTCTATAGTATTTGTTCATCTTATTTAATTATTTTATATCATTATTTTTGTCATATATTTTCCATATTAGATCAACTATATCAACCTATTATCTAACTTCTATGCACATGTTTTTAGGTGTAGGCTACTTGATCAACCCAGTCGACCCAATATAGGTTTTTAGACTTCCAAACATCTAGTCTAGGCTACTAGGTTAACCTAGTTGACCCTGTACTTTTTCATACATTAAGTTCAACATAATAGTTTGACCTAGTCAACCATATACATTTTAGTCACTCAAAAGAAATTTTTTGTAAGATTGATCGACTTACTAGACCTAATTAGAAAAGAATTCAAGCATATATCAAGGTTATTGAACATAAATAATCATTCTTTGCATATTTGATCTACCAAGGTTTCTTTCTATCTTTCTATCTCTTTCTTTGTAGTCTTACCTTTCACAATTTATAGTCTTGAAAAATACCCTTACATAGTTAATTAGATCAACCCCATCCACCAAATTTTGTGTTATATGTGCTAACTGGATAACTAGGTTGACTCTACCGATCCTGTTCATTTTCAGACCTTGCTTTCATAGTATAGGATTAACCTTATCAACCTTGTTCTATATTTTATGCATACACTATTGACCATATCAACATTGTACCTAATTTCAAAGTTTTAATTAACCCTATATGCTAGTAATTAGTTCACACTTTCTTTCTTATTGCTTGCATACTTAGAAGAGACCACATAGATTAATTGGGTGGTTTTCAATTAATCATTTAGTTTCACTATTTTTTATTTTATGCACACATGGCCAAATCAAAAAATCTAAATAAGGATTTTAACATTTATCTACCCAAGGCCAACCTACTTGGATTTCATCACCAAGGGGGGAGTCGACTTGATACTTTGGTCGAGTATAAAGCATGGTTAATGGTATATTCTAACTAAGAACCTAACACCCTTATTTTTATGATGTGTGAAGTGAGGGGATATGCCTCAATACCAAGCTTGTATCATTACCACTATAGTTCTTTTTAGTCCAAACTTACAGAAACCATCATTATATTTTCATTTTAGTTCTTTGCTTATAGCCAACTTCCCATCACATTTAAAATCATAGATTAATAATCTAATAAACATTCAATTTGACCAATGTAGTCATATAAAATGGAAAATTAGGTAACTTGAGTGTGGCTAATGACACCCAACCCATAGGTCCCTCTTTCTTACTCTCACTGCCCTCATATGCATCTTTTCACTAATTCTTAGTCATCTGTAACCTGTCAAACTTGATTCTAATTGAGTCAAAAATCTTTTCTATGATAGATAAATCCCCCAAGTCCCATATAGTTAGTAAAATAGCACCACATGAGGAATATAACACTAATACCACTCATGTCTACTTTTAACACTATTGTCGAAGTCCATTTTTGGCCCCAACAATAAATTTATTCAAGTTCCCCATCCTAATACTTATTGGCCTAACATGAGTAAATTTAATCTATGACCAATAGATCCCTATGAAATACCATTAAAATATCATTTGGAAAGGGTTGGAAAATATCACTAAGTAAGAAAAAATACAAGAAAGAATACTCAAGCTATCTTCCTTATTCTCTACATACAACCAACCAACACACTTATAAGCTCATCCAATTCCTTACACTAGACCTTAGCTACCTCAAGAACATCCAATTTAACACTATTCATCTTCATATACACAAATTCACAAATTGCATCAGGTGGGAGAACTATATATGGCTTAGTTCATCTTCAAAGTATTGATATGTAGGAAACATGCCCACACACAGTGTGTGAAGCACATCTAGTGAATATTACATATACTAACCCCCTCCTGCTCTTTCTCAAAATTGTTCAAATCATAATTGAAGATAGGGTTTGAATAAATAAACTTCTCTATAGGGAGATATACAGACTTCTAGCTAACAAAACTTCATAGATAAGGTCACATAAATAGAGTGAACAAAACCCATAAAGCTTAGATCCTTAGGAAAACAATGGAATAGGTGGAATATATCATTGGTGCCACTAATGTCTAGTTCTAATGCTCCTATCCAATCATAAAATGAATTTTATATCTTAGTTTTTAATAGTGTCTCAAACTTGCACTATGAATTCTAGCCTCTATCTCAGATGGATTATTTAGTTTTTAGCTAAGTTTTGTTTTCTTCTACTTATTACTATTTTTAGAAAAGTTTTAATTGTAAATAATTTATACAAATCAGTAGCTTAATTATTGTATATTTATTTACTAATTATACTACTTAAACCCTTTAACTAAATTAGGAACAATACCCCAATATTTCCAAAATTGTTAAATTATTTTGTGAACTCGACTTACTTCGTTTGCACATAAAATCCTTAGAAACTCTAAAGTAAATTTCATATAGATTATTATTATATTTTTTATGTTTTTTTTACCTACATAATAAAATTATAAATTAACATTAAATTTTAAAATTTTGTAGTCATTTTAAAATAATTTCCTTTCAAACCCAAGTTTCCCATATTAGGTCCCAATATTTTTCCAATAATTTTTCAATCATTTTCTAATTTTTTCTAGCATATTTAAATCAATAAATCCATTCAAATTTAAAAATTCAATAGTAATTTTCAAAAACATTTAATTTTTAAAACCCTAGTTGCATATATTAGGTCTCTCTAAATCAAAAATTTTCCAATAAATATTTGACTTCTTACTTGCATACCTAACTCATAAATCCACTTTCAATTTCAAACTTTTATAGTAAATATTCAAATAATTATCTATTAAAAACCTATTTTCCCACACTAGGTCCTATTACTTGTGAGATATTACCTTACATTCTAAAAAATTAGATTTCAAAAATGGGTTTCATTTATTTACAATTATTTCTTGCATTTATTGCATAAAATAAGGAAACCATCATCAGTCCTATCATGTACATGAATGATGAAGTTTATCATATGTTAATACAAAAAAATTTCTATTCATGCCTACTTTTCATAATATGGGATGATATTAATAAATTCGTTATTAAACATAGAAAGATACCTCTCCTTCAAAGAAATGTTTACTTGTCTTTATTACAAGGTTTCATCTCTTGCTTGCTATCTCTCACGTCAAATGCTATTTATAAAAATATTTTTATACAAATTATAACTCCAATTACATGAATTTAAACCCACATACATGGTTTTACAATACATGATCCATTGCATAAGCTAACAACCACCTCATATCTTATGCACATGAAATAATTTCCTTCTCCCCCTCTCCCCCAAGAGGGTGATAGCTACTTTCCCTCTAAATAGGTCCATGGTATCACCCTTCAAAAAGGTGAGGAAAACAATACTATTTTTCCTAATACATACTTTTAGCCTATAGCTTTTTCAAAACCTCTTCAACATATGTGCTTACATGTTCAATTGAAAGCAACTAGAGTTTGTATTTGTGAGACTCTAATGGATAAAATCACTAGTATGACCAAGTTAATTTCAGATTTACAAACATAGAGTCAACTATTACATAAAAGGATCACAACATTACAAAATCATATTATAATACAAAAGTCTCAAATCCAGCCTAGTGTCAATCATGTATATGCACCTTCACATAGTCAATTAGTTGGAAACAATGTTACATATCAAAAAAAGAAATCACAACAAAGTAACTCTACAACTAGTTATTAAAACAATATTAAAAGACCAAATAATATTTCAAGTGAGTTACTAAGGAAAATTATTAAATCTAAGTTGATAAAACTACCTCCTCTATATGAAGTGAGAAGATCAAAATATTATTGTGTATCATATAATGCATGGGCATCACATAGACTCATGTTTCACATTGAAAAAAAATATACAATAGTTAATTTCTAATGAAAACCCTATACAATTTAAATCATTCAAGAAATCCATAGTGACATAGGAACACAATAAAAAAGGGTCAAATTTAGGAACAATACAAAACTGGTTAACTCAGAATAATAAAATGATCAAGAAACAAAATTAGAGTAACAAATAATACCAGAAGCACATGTAAAGCATGAAAATGATGTGAATATACCTCTCCAAAATGATGATCAACTTTCAAAGTAGTATGGGTTTGGTCAAAAATATCTACAATAATTTGATTATCACGGTGAAGGGTTGGGCAAGCAAGCTCAAGGCACCACTACTCCTATTCTAGCAGTTGATAATGTTTGTCACCAAGGTTTGTGATTTATTGAACATCCTAAGCCAAATCATTCACAAGCATAATTTATCAAAGGAAAAGATGTAGATACAAAAAAAATCAACACTATCATTCCATTGTTTCAAAATCAATATGATAATAATGAGTGGAATAATACTAGCTATTATAATTTCCACAAAATTGACAATGAATATGAATATTCTGAGTCATATTCATATTCATTCCTTTGTGCTTCACAATCATGCATGATTAATTTGTTTGATATAGGACATCATGATAGGGATTCTCCCATGACACTCATTAGTTAATATCATTTATTCTTAGTATTACTTGTACATAATTTCTTAGTTTTCCTATACATAATCATTTTGATTGATTGTATATATCTTCCTCTCAAATTTCTTGTACATATTATCCTTATGATTGATTGAACATAGCTTATTTAAAAAAATATTAAAATATTAAAAAAACTCAAAATTCCAAAAACATTCAAACATATAAAAATAAAAAAGCATTCAAATAAACCAAAAAATACCAAAAACATTTTGATTATATACATTATCCATGCTTTACATTTATACTACAATGATAGACTTACATTTATTGTTTTATCCTATTTGATTTATGTACATTACCATGCTTCACTTGATATTCTTTGAGTGTGTTACTGACATCTAGCTCCTTGATTACTTTACTCTATCCACTAGGGGCATCTTCTACATGACTACACCATCCATGTTATGTCTTTCCTACACCACACACTCTAGTTATCATGTTTATGTACATTATTTACTAGCTTACATAGATTACTCTATCTAAACTCACTAGTATATAACACTTGTGTATTTCCTAGCATGTACCTAGTATATTACTAACATGTCTTACATACATTCCTCTTGCTTTGATTAGCTATATGTGCTTGTATTTCTAGTTATTACATAATTTCCTTTTTTGCTTTACATATCTAGATATGATTGCATTTCTCAGTTCTTAATTGTCTCTTATATGTGGCTTAGGACATTTTCCAATGTCCTTTAATTTCATGTCTTGTGTGTGACTTAGGACATTTGCCAATGTCCTATTCCTATACTCTTATATGTGATTATGGCTTCCATGCCAACCTTACTTATTTCAATTATATGTGTATGTGGCATTTGAACATGACTTGTATACTTTCCTTCCAATATGAGTGGCATGTGCCCATGTCCCTTGTTTGTGTGCCCCCTTGGCCACCCTTGTATACTTCTTACTTCCTACCTTCTTTTTTATTGCTAGTTTGCTTCTCATTGTTTATAATGCCATGATTCACATCATGCATTTATCTTGATTTTTTGGATACCATGATGGACATCATGCTCCATCCCTCCAACTAAAAACTAACAACTAAACAAACATAGAATTCTAGTTCTAGTTTAATACATTGCATTACATTGTTATATCTATCTAGGCATACCCCTATTGATATAACAATCTCTCAGTATAAATAATGTTATATCTTCAAATATGTTATCAATTATCATTGATATATCATGTATCTTTTTATCATAACACACTTGCAAGGATATTTATTTTTGGGTTATTCATTCAAGGTATTCATTCCTACCATAAAAAGAGTGGGAAACAAATAGGGGTTTTATTTTAGAGATCAAAACTCATAAAGGTCAAAATAGTATTTTTTAGAATACCCAAAATAATGACCAAACATCAAAACAATTAGACCAAACCAAGTAGATAGTCAAGAATCTAGAATAGTTACTATATTTGGCCCTAGACAATAGTACCCAACTTGGACAGTAATGTTGGTGCCATTTGGGGCAATATGAGTGACATTTTTTTTGTTTTTTTGTTTTTGAGTTTAGTATTACCCATGCATTCTCAACAATTACATGCCTTATTACATTTACAAATGGTAAGCATCATTCTGGAATTGATTTCATACAAGTCTAACCCCCACATTTTTGAGTTCTTGATTTCTTGAGTGGATTTCATATAAGTCTAGTGCACTAGTTTTGGAGTGGCTTTCATACAAGCCTAATTTCCATCTTTTAGAGTGGCCAAGAGTGGCCTAGTTTCTAGTATACATTTAGGTATCCATGCCAACATTGTTAGATCATAGTAAATTTATGGGCTTCAAGATCCATCTCATATGACACACATTTCATATCGATATCAGCTCATAGCTTCACTTCATGAGGCAATAATGGACCCAAGGGACTAGATAGCCTTTGTATTCTTGAGACACCTATTTAGATGGATTGGACACATAGTCTAGACATCGATCAACACATGCATGATCATCTAGATTCACTTAGTGGGTGACAATGGAGCCAAAGGGACAACCTTTGCAATCTTGAGCCACTTATAAGGAATTGATCACTCAACTCCATTTAGGATATTCCTCTTGGTAAAACACCTTCCAACATTACTCAACATAATATAACATCACTTAGTATCACAACATGTTTTGTATTAGTTCATGTACCCAGTGAGTTGTATTCATTCCTTTCTCTTCCTCTCTCTCTTACCTAGCTTTGTACATTATTATTTTAGATATAGTATATGTAGTAAGAACTGATCTACTCTTTTTTTTCTTATAGATTCATACTTCACAACATGCTCTCTCTATACACACCCAACATCACACAAGCTTCATGAGCTTCACCCTTACAAGTAAGTTCAAGTAAGCTTTTTATTTTTCTTTATCTTATTATTTTGCTTTTTTACATCACTAGAATAAAGAGGGGAAAATGTAGTCATATAAAATGTAAAAATAGGTAACTTGATCATGGTTAATGACACCTAACCCATAGGTCCCTCTCAGTTTCTCTCATGACCCTCATAGACATCTTTTCACTGATTCCAAATCATCCATAGCCTTCTAGACTTGATCCCAATTGATATAGACCCCTCTTTCTAGGGCATATAAATCCCCCAATTCCTATATACATAAGACAATAGTGAAACCACTAGGAATATAGCACCAATGCCACTCCTATCCAGTTTCAATGTTATTGTCCAAGTCTATTTTTGGCTCTAATGGTCATTTTTTTTAGTTCCCCATCCTTATCCTTGTTGGCCTAATGTGAGTAAATTCAATCCATGACCAATAGATCCTTATAAAATCCCATTGAAATATCATTTTTAAAGGGTTGGAAAATATCACTAAGCAAGAAAGAATACAAGTAATAATACTCAAGTGGTCTTCCTTATTCTCTACATACATCCAACCAGCACACTTACAATCTTATCTAAATCCTTATACCAATCCCTATCTACATTAAGCACATATAGTTAGAATTATGCATCTTCATATACACAATTTCATTAACCACATCAAGTGAGATAACTACATATAGCTTGATCCCTCTTTAGAGTATTGGTATGTAGGCAGTGTGCCCACACACAAGGTGTGAAGGACGTCTAGTGCATCTTACATACACTAAACCCCCCTCTTTCTCAAAATGGGTTAAATCACAATGGAAGATATATTTTTCAGAAATAATATACTTTATAAGGAGATATACATAATTTCATCTACCAAAACTTTACAAATAGGGTCACACATACATAGCAAACAAAACCTTAATAGATCAGATCCTCAAGACAATAATGGCATAGGTGGACTATATCATCGATTCCACTACTATCTAGTTCTAATGCTCTTGTTCAATCAAAAAATTAAGTTTAGATCTTAGTTTTTGATAGTTTCTCTATCTTGCATAGTGAATTCCAGCTTTTGTCTCAATCAAATTAATTAGTTTCTAGCTAAATTTTTTTTTTCTCATTATTATTTTTAAAAAAGTTTGAGTCACAACTAATTTATAAAAATTAGCAGCTTAATTATTGTCTATTTATTTACTAATTTTACTACTCATACCCTTTAACTAAACTAGGAATAATACCCCAATATTCCCAAAATTATTATATCAATCAATTATGTTATCTCTTTACTTTTCAAGTTGATTGCTTTCTCTTTGCTCAATTGTATTCTATATTTAAAAACCTGCATTAGCTAGAATTGGTGCAAGGTTTTATGTTATGTGATTTATGGATTGGCTAATGTTAATTTAATTGACTATTTATTTAATTTTAGCTATTTCTTTTTAAATTACTTGAAAAAAG
Source organism: Torreya grandis (assembly GCA_037957365.1). NCBI lineage: Eukaryota > Viridiplantae > Streptophyta > Pinopsida > Cupressales > Taxaceae > Torreya > Torreya grandis. The sequence continues at coordinate 435,814 of JARHVA010003885.1, forward strand.
CTATCTTGTTTCACTCCACAAATTTGTCATAAGTTTATTAATTTCTCTATCTACTATATGGGGTTGACCCAGTCAACTCTATACCTTTTTCTATCCCCTATTCACTGTACTAGATTAACCCAATTGACCTTATACAATTCTAAGACCCTTTTTTGTGCTAGGTCAACCTAGTTGACCCTGTACTATTTCTAGCATTCCTAATTTTCTTGATTTTTCATCTCTCTTTATTTCCCTTCATCATGAATTTTTTTTTTGATGATAATATTGAGTTATAATAAGTAGACATGATGAATTTTACTGACCCTCATTAGGGTATCCCATAGATATAGTAGGGATCCTCTCTTGTATGTTAGTAATGTTCATATTTCCACTTGCACAATGAACCATGGGACCCCTCCTAATACCTCTTCATAGCATAATCCTCTTTTATCATTAGAAAACCAACCTAAATTAGAGTATACCCCCAAAATTCTCTTCTTTATCTCTAAATTTCCTCAACATCAAGGAAGATATCCTTATACCATTTACAATATTATGATTAGTGGTCAAGTTAAAGAGCCTCACTTAGCTACTCCTACATTCTCAACTAGATTTGGAGGTACCACTTTCATTTATTCTAATCCTCTTCCTTCGATTATGACCCCATATCAAACCATGACCTCTTCCATGCATAGTATATCCACCAACATGGTAGGTTCTATATCTAGTGGGCCTCTCATAAGACCCACTATCCTTAATCCTTCATCTATTATATCATTTTATACCCAAGGTAATCATGTTACTAGTGCTTCTCTTTCTCAACCATTCACTAGTCCATATTTTTCTACACAATCAAATTTTACCACTAGTGCCTCACATTCTCATAATTCCTCTCAAGCTCTTACTAACACCAATATAAGTACTCAAGCCATAAACACCAACTCTAATTCTTATATCAATGCTAATGAAACACATCAAATATTGTTAAAAAAACAATCAAATGAATACTTTTCAAGATCATAACACAAATCAAATGTTTGAGAATACAAAACCACCTTCATCTTCAAATTCATCCTCAACCAATAGATTGGGGCATACATAATCAGCATGTTCCCCCTCCTCTTCTTTGAGATCCTCAAAGCAATCTCATTACTCAACCTTATTTGGTCAACAAAACCATTAATCATCTCCAAAATTAACTTTTCACTGCTCAAATTGCTAACATTGATATAGGAGGTATCACACCTATAATTTCTTATAATGAATCAACCAATCTTGCCCTTCATCTTATAACATTTATAAATATTTATAAGGATTAGGTCAAATTGAACACCTTTGTCGCTACCAAAACTTTAGACAAAACTCTCATACGTGATATAGTAGATTGGTACAACCAACTTAGAACTCATTCCATTACTAGTTTTGAGGATTTAGTGAATGTTTTAGTTCAGGAATTCCAAATTAGTGATCTTCCTGAAAACACTTTGACCCAATTCATAAATTGTAAACAACTTGAAAATAAAAATGATCAAGCCTTTATTAAAAGGTGGAAAACTTTGTCAAACAAATGTGAACATAATAGGGCTGATGATAATATTTTCCATCTCTTTACTAATGCCCTTTTTCCTAAGCTTCAATATCAGGGATGTAGTCTATCTCCACATACATTGGAGGAGGATATTATCTAAGCTAAATGACAAGATTTCCTTATGAATTAATTTTATCCACCCCAACCTTATATGGGTCCTCATCTCTTAATTAAGAACAAAAATAACAATGTTACCAATGATGGTGTTGTTGACCATTTTTTGCCCAACAGGCCAAAAATCGGTCCCCTTCTATCCCTACTATTCTAGGCCATTTCATTTTTTATTTTACACAAGTCCAAGAAAATCTATAGACTTTACAGGTCTAAATCTATGAACTCTGTAGGTCTAAATCTATGGAATCTGTAGGTCTAAAATCTACAGACTATGTAGGTTTTATATTTCTATGGATAGTTTTTGGATTTCTACAGACTCTACAATTTTTGGATTTCTATAGACTCTGTAGGTTTTTTACGGACTCAGCAATGAGGTATCTATAGACTTTGTAGGTTAGTCTTTTGGCACATGAAGAATCATTTTAGAGAGTGCTAGGTTTTACAAGTCTTCTTTAAGCTCTTGTCTGAAGAAAATCATGAAGAAGGTTGGCATTGTTGAACCATTGAACCAGTTCAATGCCTTGGTTCAATGCCTAGTTCAATCACTTGGTTCATCAGCCTTGGTTCATTTTAGTTGGTTCAACACTTTGGTTTTGGTTCAATCGGCTAGTTCAGTGCTTAGTTCATCAACAAAGTTTAAAAAAAAGTTCAAGAAGATTTAGGTTCAACATTTGGTTCAACCACTTAGCTCAATGTGTAGTGTTGAACCATTGAACCGGTTCAATGGATAGGTTCAACACATTGGTTCAATCATTTAGTTCAACATTTGGTTCAACTGCTTGGCCTGGCATGCAGTGTTGAACCATTGAACTGGTTTAACGAGTGGTTCAAGTGAATGGTTCAATGGGTTGGTTCAACAAGGCGTCCCAAAGCCTAAGGGCAGGAGCCCTTGTATAGGGTAGTTTCTAAGTCAAAAAATCCTTGTAGAGGGCAAGGAGATTTTCAAAGGTAGCTAAAGGGATTTAAAAGATGTGAGAAGACTTAAGGCTCTGAATTCTTTTAGAATTTTTGTCTAAAGGAATTCCTTCAGACAAAAAGTCTGAAGGAATTCAGAGGAAGGCTACCACCCGACAAAAAAGCCAAGGAACCTGAGAGAAAAAGGACAAGGATAGGGAAAATTCTCATAGACTTTTGTCAATGAAAAAATAGTCTACAGGGAAAAAACCCACAGAAAATATCTGATGAGATTTGCCAAGGATGGTGACGTCTTGAAAACCATCAATTTTAAGGGGACAAACTAGTTGTTGGGTGATGACTGTGTGAACGTCAAAATCAACACAATGAAATAGCCATTATTTTGAACTGATTGAGCACCAACCATGGAAAGAGCCCAAGGAATGAAGTAACCCACCAGAGGATCGCCCCTGAGGGTTGAAAAAAGTAAGAGACAAAGTAGGAGGAAGACAACGTGCAGAAAGAGACAAAGCAAAGGGTGAGTTATTGCTAGATGAGCGGTGTGATCTATTTTATCCAACTGGCATTTATGAGGGGATAAAGAGTAGTCTAGTTGCATAAAAGAGGCATGCCCATGTTTTTACATTAATATGGAATGCCAAAGTCAAAGCAAGAGCCGACAATCAGATGGCTTCCTCTTCCCAAGGTTTAGAATGTGCATGGCCAGATGGCAAAAAGATTGCCAAAATATTTCCAAAGAAGCACCAAGTTCTCTTCCTCTTTATATATATTGTAAAGATTCTCATTTGAGAAGGATCCATCCCTCAATATTAAGGCAAAACACTACCCAAAAAATATCTTGGCCTTGTAAGGCAGAGCTGCCAGTTTTTACCTTGAATCAGAACTTAGCATTTTTAACTCTATCTAGGCTTGCACTTTAAAGTATATCTCTATTTTATCCTTTGTGTTAAGTCATTCTCTTTCATTCTTTCATAAATCAATCATAACATGTCTAGTGCATTGTGAAATCCTTTTCTATAGGTCTACTAGAAGTGTCTCTAGAGGAATATAGTTGCATGTGAATAGGTTGTCAAAGTGTGTCTCAGAACACCTTTGCTAGTTCCTTCCTCCCTGTACTTCCATGGACCCCTGGCTGACTATTGTAAAAGATCTTCCCACTTCAGATGAAGTGTATAGGTACTTATTTTTGGTGAAAAGTGTATGTTTCTGGTTGGGTGGGTGACATTTTTCTGGTGTATTACCTTTTCATTTTTAGGCTTAGGTTCTATTTTTAGCATCTCTCTCTCCCTTTTCATCCCCCCATTTTTTCATTTTATTTGTTATTAGTAGGAGAAACCAAGGCCTAAAAGATACATCAGAGGGAACTATCCCTCATCTAGAGACTCTCCCCTCTAGCTTCACTGATCCCATAGGTGAGAGGGGAGTTTCCATTATTTCATGTGGAAAGGCAAGAGCTCGGCCTCCTACCCCAGGTGTAATCCACTGTGTCAACAATTTTTTGGCATGCTCAGTGGGACCAACTATGACAAGTTATGTCCACAGAGTTAAAGAATTTTTGGCGTGTTTTTCGACCAACCAGCCTTTGGAGGCTTTTGCATCAACACCAATGGCAACTATAAGTTGAATCACCTAGTTAAGCAACCTAGTGCCATTAGAAAATACTTTTGTATGTATAATTATTTTGCACAAAATCATGGACCTTGTATTCCTTCATATGACTATGTTCAAACTCAAGATATTCAGAGAATCACCTCAAGTAGCTCTCCTAGTTGCCCTACAATGATAAGGGAAATGGTCCTAGAGATTGACAGACTAGAGGAGTGGTACGGATGTTAGTAGGAGCTGATGTATATAGAGGAGTGTTTGTTTAAGCAAGCTCAGGCCTTGCAATCCATGGAAGAGGATTTAGCAAAATGGAGAAATCCATTTATTCAAGGCATTCAGCCTTATGTGCCCCCTCCTATTCTAAAGAAAGCCCCCTCTTATACACCAAATCCTTTCTATCAAATAGCAATTGCTCACTCCAGCTCATCTGATGCATCTACTCTCAATCCTATGCACCTAGCTTTCCAACATCAAAGGGCATCAGAGCGACCCCCCATGGAGATCAATATTCTCAATTCCTTATATTGTGAATCTTCCATTGGGGGAAATACCATGAGCCAACACATCCCTCTTCTAGAGACTCTTCTGGTACATCAACAGTCTCTTCCTAGCATTCCTCAACCTCCCCAAGTCCTTCAACATGATGTGCAAATTCCAAGTTGGAGGAAGGAATGCTAGGAACCAGCCTAGAGCCTTGAAGAGGATGATGCTGGTGACCTCTAAGAAAGACTTTTTCAAGATAATCTAGCCAAGAAAATTGAAGTTTTAGAGGTTAGGATGAGTTTGCTTCATGAAAGAGAGATAGAACTTCCAGACCTTGTAGAGGAGCCCCATGACCTTGGAGAAAAAAAAGTTGCTTCTTGTTCACAGGAGCAAAATTCTAATTATGAGATCCTGAACTAGGGAAAAATAGTAGAATCATGGGGCAGGAAGGAGGAGGAGAAAGTTTTTTCTCAAAACCTTGAAGAAGCTGAGGTTGCTTCTACTCATGATGATGTTGATGACCTCCAGGAAAGGTTCTTCCAAGAGGATATGGCCAGGAGAATTATAGAGTTGGAATCTAGAGAGATTCCTTGGCCAACATGTGATTGATGGTTCAGACCCAATGGCACATTCTATGTCTAAACACACCCCATATACACACTTCTAGGAGAGCTATCAGACCATACCTAATATAGATGAAGTGATAACCAAGTGGAAGGAGGAGAATCATTCAATTATAGCTCAAGGATTGCCTCCTCTTCCACATGGTTTTTCCACTTCACCCCTTCTCAAGGAGGAACCTATTCTGTAGGAGATGAGTGAGGAGCAGAAGATCCAATCTATAGTTTCCCAGGAGGCTATCATGAGTGACAATGAAGAATAAATCATCATTGATGCTCCTTGTGAAGACATCATCAACAATGGAGAAGATTTAGGTCACACATACATGAAGATGTTCTAGTAATATGAGGAGGAACTTAAGCATGGTGAGCTCTCTCCCCCTTTATTTGATGAACTTCCTTAGTGTTTCGATGAGGAGGACTACTATGCCAAGGAGCCTGAGTTGGAGGAGGATTAGGAGAATATCTTTAAACATCTAGAGATCTTGATCTTTGAGAAGGAAAAGGAGAGGCCTATCTTCCTTGAGGAAAGCCTTAAAGAAGAGAGCTTTAAACAGAGAGGTGATGTTATATGGGATGAGCAATCAGTTTGTGATTTCATTTCAGACATCACAACAGTCACCCTTCTTTAAGAAGGCCTCGAGGGAGCAGAGGATGAGTCTAACAGGGTTTTCAATGAGGTAGAAGGAAACAAATCAGACCATGATGCACTACAAGGGAGCTATACACATCAAAGGGCTTATGGTGATGAGCCAACAGCCATAGATTTCTTGGTGAAATGCAATAACCTAAATAACTAATAGGAGGAAAGTTTCCAAGAACAAATAGAGTATGTATATGTTTGGAAGCATGTTCGAATCTGATCCACTCAGATACCAACCAATCCATGTGACAGGTAAGAGGAGCAGGTCACCAAATCTCCTTTTCATTCAGCCACTTGTCTGGCACCATAAGTCTTCTTGCCAGGAAGGGGACTTAATAAGTTTTCCTTTTGATCTAAGAAGGAAGCAGATGTACCTAGTTAGTTATATATAGTAGTTTGCTTTCAGTTTCTTTTCCTACTTTCCCTAAGTGCAAATTGCACAGGTAGTGTTCTAGCCTTGTGTGTGTTTTCCTTTGTGTGTGGTGTAAAAGCTTCATGTTTGATTCTTGGATCTTTGGGTTTGTTGATAACCTTTCTTCAAAGCTGCATTCTAACTCTGTGCCCAATGGACTACAAGGCAACTGGTCTCTAAGCATAGTAGGCATGCTTCCCTTGGGAGTCACCAATTTATTGACCATTTTTTGCCCAATAGGCCAAAAATCGGTCCCCTTCTATCCCTGATATTCTAGGCCATTTCATTTTTGATTTTGCATAAGTCCAAGAAAATCTACGAACTTTGCAGGTCTAAATTTATGGACTTTGCAGGTCTAAATCTATGGACTCTGTAGGTCTAAAATCTATAGACTGTATGTTTTGGATTTCTATGGACTCTATAGGTTTTGGATTTCTATAGACTCTGCAATTTTTGGATTTCTATGGACTCTATAGGTTTTCTACGGACTTAGCAATGAAGTATCTATGGACTCTATAGGTTAGTCTTTTGGTGCATGAAGAATCAGTTTCAGAGAGTGTTAAGTTTTACAAGGCATCTTCAGGCTCTTGTCTAAAGAAAATCATGAAGAAGGTTGGCATCATTCAACCATTGAACTATTTTAATGCCTTGGTTTAACACCTTGTTCAATCACTTTGTTCATTGGCCTTGGTTCATTTTAGTTGGTTCAACACTTCAGTTTTGGTTTAATCAGCTAGTTCAGCACTTAGTTCATCGACAAAGTTCAACAAAAAGTTCAAGCAGCTTTAGGTTCAATGTTTACTTCAACCACTTAGCTCAGCATGTAGTGTTGAACCATTGAACTAGTTCAACAGACAGGTTCAACACATTGGTTCAACGTGTTGGTTCAATCATTTGGTTCAATGTTTGGTTTAACCACTTGGCTTAGCACGTAGTGTTGAACTATTAAACCAGTTCAATGAGTGGTTTAAGCAAATGGTTTAATTGGTTGGTTCAACAAGGCATCCCAAAGCCAAAGGGTAGGAGCCCTTGCGGAGGGTAGTTTCTAAGTCAAAAAACCCTTGCAGAGGGCAAGGAGCTTCTCAAAGGTAGCTGAAGGGATTTAAAAGATGTGAGAAGACTTAAGGCTCTGAATTATTTCAAACGTTTTGTCTGAAGGAATTCCTTTGAACAAAATTTTTGAAGGAATTCAGAGGAAGGCTACCACCCCACAAGAAAGCCAAGGAAACTAAGAGAAAAAGGACAAGGATAGGAACAATTCTTACAGACTTTTTGTCTGTGAGAAAATTGTCTACAATAAAATAGTATGCGAGGAAAAAACCTGTAGAAAAGATCTGATGAGATTTGCCAAGGATGGTGACATCCTAAAAACCATCAATTTTAAGGGGACAGACTAGTTATTAGGTGATGGCTGCATGAACGTCAAAATTAAAATAGTGAAATAGCTATTGTTTTGAAATACCTAAGCACCAACCATGGAAATAGCCCAAGGAATGTAGCGACCCACCAGAAGATCACCCCTGAGGGTTGAAAAAAGTAGAAGGAGACAAAGTAGGAAGAAGACAAGGTTTAGAAAGAGACAAAGCAGGGGACGAGTCATTACCAGATGAGCGGCATGATCTATTTTATCTAGCTGAGATTTATGAGGGGACAAAGAGTAGTTTGGTTGTAGAAAAGAGGCATGGCCATGTTTTCACATTAATACAAAATGCCAAAGTCAAAGTAGGAGCCGACAATCAGATGGCTTCCTCTTCCCAAGGTTTAGAATGCGCATGGCCAGATGGAAAAAAGAGCACCAAAATATTTCCTAGGAAGCACCAAGTTCTCTTCCTCTTTCTATATATTGTAAAACTTCTCATTTGAGAAGGATCCATACATAAGTCTTAAGGCAAAACTCTACCCAAAAATCTCTCGAGCTTGTAAGATAGAGCTGTCAATTTTTACCTTGAATCAGAATTTAGCATTTTTACCTCTATCTGGGCTTGCACTTTAAAGTATATGTCTATTTCTCCTTTGTGTTAAGTCATTGTCTTTCATGCTTTCACAGATCGATCACAGCATGTCCAGTGCATTGTGAAATCTTTTTTGGTAGGTTTGCTAGAAGTGTCTCTAGAGGAATATAGGTGCCTGTGAATAGGTTGTCAAAGTGTGTCTCAGAACACCTTTCCTAGTTCCTTCCTCCCTGTACTTCCATGGACCCCTAGTTGAGTATTGCAGAAGAGCTTCCCACTTCAGATGAAGTGTATAGGTGCTTATTTTTGGTGAAAAGTGTATGTTTCAAGCTAGGTGGGTCACATTTTCTAGTCTATCACCTTTTCATTTTTAGGCTTAGGTTCTATTTTCAGCATCTCTCTCTCCCTTTTCATCCCCCCCCCCCTTTTTTCATTTTATTTGTTAGTAGTAGGAGAAACCAGGGCCTAAAAGATACATCAGATGTAGCTATCCCTCATCTAGAGACTCTCCCCTCCAACTTCGCCAGTGCCATAGGTGAGAGGGGAGTTTCCATTGTTGCGTGTGGAAAGGCAAGAGCTCAACCTCCTACCCCGAGTGCAATCCACTACGTCAACAAGTGTTGAATATTATTATGACACCATTTACAATGTTCAACTTGTCATTCCTATCCCTTCATTGGAACTAGCTCCCCCTTCTTAACAATATACCAATCCTCACTTTTATTCACCAAAAAACATTAATGTTCATAAACCTCTATCCTTAGCTAAATTTCATAAGAATATACTTAGGGCTCTTTCACAAGAACTTGACCCTACCTTTCTTATGAAATCTTGGTATGATCCTAACAATTTTTGTTGGTTTCATGCTAGTTGGGTTTATTCTCATGAGACCTATAAACAACTTCATAATTTAGCTATGGATTTTCTTCTTGGTCCTAATTTTGATCATGATTATATCATTTTAAAGCATCAACAAGCTTATAAAATTGATTTTAAGGATTATAAATCGCATGATAAAAATCAAGGCTTGAACCAAGCTAATACTCATTTAGCTATCTACAAAGACCCTCTTCCTAATCATCAACCTATTTAAGACAATCAAGATAAAGCCAACTCTTACACCAATAATGTAGAAAGTCTTGTTGAACCCACTTTTAAATAAAATGTGGCTAACATGACTAACATGTGAAGGGTGGTTATTTTTATTGATTGTCAACATATCTACACTCCTCTTTCATCTAGAACATATCATGTTATCCAGGATTCTTCTCTAACTCATTTAAATGAGTTAGGGAGAAATGACCTTATTACTTTTGATGATTCAATTTTTGATTCTCCCTTGGATACCACATCCTTTTTTATTTATACCACCCTTCCATCATCTTCTAACACTAATGATACTCAGATTTTTATTAACACTTATTCTACCAATTCTCAAAATCGACTTGAAACAACTAATTCATCATCACAACATGATTTTGAACATTTTTCTAAACCTTCTTCTTACCAACATAAATTCCAATGTACTTTGAATCCTCCTTTCAAGGACCTCCTTAATCATGATGTAACTATAACTTATAACCTTATGATGGGTTATGATGAGTGGGATCCCATTACAAAACTCACTAATCTCCCATCCCAAATTTTGTTCATTGTGATTATGAGGACTTCACCATGTATTAAAAACCATCTTATGTAACTATTATTAAAGATGAATGTCCCTCATCTTTCACTAGTAGGATGAGAGATAGATTTATCTCAATTTGAGGATAGTATATTACAAAAATGTGAAGATATGTCTTTCAACATTGATGAAACTATAGACACTTCTCTTTCCTTATAATTTCCCATAGCTCTTATGATTCTCAATGAGATTTTTCTTCATGCAGATGATCCTCCCTTATTCTTTAGTGTTTAAATAGGTGATATCCAAGTTAAGCATGCATTCATTGATGAGGGTTTTGGAACCTACATTACCTATCTTTATTTCATTAAGACTATTGGATATTTATAATGCAATCTCAAGTCTAGACACAAAACCTTCTAAGTATTTGATAGAAGGTAAATGCCTAGTCTAGGTTATGTGTGGATTCCCATTACCATCCCACCTATCATTGTTCATGTGAAGGTGATGATTTTTATGCCTAGTCTAGGTTTTGTTTAGATTCCCATTACCATCCCACCTATCATTGTTCATGTGAAGGTGATGATTTTTAATTTCCCCCTTTCTTATAACATCTTACCTTATAGGCCATGGACACATAGTATGAGACCTATTGCTTCTTCCACCTACCAATGCATTAAATTACCTCATAATGGAGCCATTTATAGGATTCAAGGTGACACCGACCCTTATAATTTTTGTGGTGTCTTCAAGATTCCTACTCTTTAAAATTTGCTTAATGTTCCATTCTATGAGTCACAACATCTTAATTTTGTCATTAATTTAGCTTGAGGTATATAATGGGAATCCTAAAATCATTGGGAACATTCTTCCTAACCTATTATATTATAATGATGATTATCCTAATGAGATTAACCTAAAGATTAAAATTTCCAATCTCTCACCTCATCTCATCTCACAAACTTCCTGCTTCCTTATAACCTCATTCTTTCAAGCCTCCTTGTGATGATATTCATATAATATTGACCAAGACACAGATTTCTATTCACCACACTTCCTTAGATAACAAGGTCATCCCTATGTGTGTCATTGATCTTCATACCTTGGATTAAGATGATGGTTGTTCCCTATATTATCCATTTGTAGGCCATCTTGATAGGCCCATGATGTCAAGATTGTTCATTATAATTATTCTTTACTTAATTATTGTAAAGTATCTTACCATATTCCTTCGTTTATAATTCCTAAATTTGGTATTTTTCTTCTTTATCATAGTGTAGAGATGGTACCAGCACCTCTAGTTTCTAACGATCTTTGTAGGAGTATACTCATGGATCATGATATGATCATCCTTACAATTTTACCATATTCCATAATCGTCATATTTGGTTTACTCTTAATATTAGTGTAAGCCTCCTTAAACATTATATAGATCTCACCCCTCCCTTATTAGATCCCTTATCAGAGCCCATTCTTGCTCCTTCTATAGTTGAGCATGTTCTTGCTCCTGTTGTTGAACCTACCATAGCTTCTTGTCTCATTACTCCTTTTATTGATCCTAATTACATTCCTCCTCCATCACTACCTTACCTTGGTGATGGTTTTATTACCTTTCCTAAGATGGATCTATTACCCACCAAATGGGTTGATGAGTTTTCTCTAGCTTCTTTCACTCCTATTATACCTCCTTTTATGAGTGCTTCTCCTAAGACCACTCACAAGCACATATATTGCTTCCATGGGATATATAATCATTATTATACCCATTATCTTAAGTTGTGGCAATATATTGACACTTTACATCCTTCTTATCCTACCTTAGAAAAATCTACACTTCCCTCAGAGGTTATACCTTAATATATACCTAAGTATGGTGAGGTGTATTATCTATTACACTAATATGGTACCCATCACATTGATCTTGTCTTATCCTTCAAGAACACCTTAAAGATCACCTTATAACTATATTATACCTTATTTTATTCCTCCCATAGGTCATTCCCATAATAAGTATTCTCCTTCTCCCATGGTTTCACCTCTAGTGGTTTCATCTCCTCCTATGGTCCTTTTGTCACCTTTTATGCCTCCACCTATGATTCCATTACTTATGGACCTTTCGTCACTCATGGATCCTTCTCCACCAGTGATTCTTGTATCTCCCATAGATGCCACTCCTACACATTCTCCAAGGCATCCCTTGCCTAAGTTTGCTCAGCATGATCCTTTGGGAATTCCTACTTTATTAGCTAAGGAGATTAGAAGAGAAGTATTTTCCTAGTTTTCTTTAGAGATTGATGAGACATTAACAGTAGTTCATATCTAAATTCATAGATATTTATCTAATGTCTTCGATAATGTGTGTGGGAATATTTATCAGTACTTATGATCACATGTATGGTACCTTTACATTTATATTTTGATTGTGCATGTGCTCTAATTTCATTCTTATATATTTGTTATATCATTTGATACTGTGTCAAATTCATTTTTTTCTAAGATGGTGATTATTTATTTTTTACTATATTTTGACTATATTGTCATATATCTTTGCATATGATTGTCTTTCGTTATCATTGATTTATCTTTATTTCTTGAGTTTTTCTCAAAACTCTCTTCTTATTTCTTCATGATTGTTTGCTCTCTTATCTCTATTTTTCATAGATATTTATCATTATGACTTGGTTATACAAACCTTGTTTACTTTGGTTCTTATCTCCTTTTACCATGTGATCAGTTAGAAAATAATGCATCTCATTATGCTTTTATTTCACTAGTCCATTTTGGATCTCCTTTTCCCCTTCTCCATTTTTCACAAACTAAGAATATACATAGTTGATACTTCAAATCACATGCTTGTTCATTATTAAACCTATGTGTCCTAGTCAGTCTTTGTCTTTGGTTACTTATCTTCCTTTAATCTTAGTTTAAAGTTAATTCATGTGTATCAATACATCTCTCATGATTGGTAATTCCAAATCCATATGGAGGAGGACTATTAAAAATCCATAATAAGTTAAAAGACAAATCATTTAAAATAAAAATCAATGATATAAAAAGCAAAATATTCTTAAAATTCAAATCACACTAAAAGATGTGATTAAAAGCACATCTCCTTTTTTGTAGTCAAAGATCAAACTCAAAATTTTTCCTCATGGTAGAGCCAAGGTCCTTGGGGGTACGTTAGGCCACTAAATTAGAAGAGGAGAACAAAAAAATTTTTTAGCACTACTTACTTTCTCACTAAAGTACCTAATATTTTAAATATATTGATGGCTCTATAAGGGTTCTTGAGGAAAGGGGAACACATCATATGAAGGTAGGTCCATTTTATATTTTCATTATACCAATCTATCTTCATGAGTTGATCTTAGTAGCATACATATCTACTGATAAAACTTTCTGTCTATAGAAAATAGGTTTCCTTTGTATATTGATGGTCACTAGTCACTTAATATCTTCTCATGTCCTTAATATACCTCTTTCCTCCTAAGGTCTTCTCATAAGATGCATAGGTCTTGATTTTTACATTCCCTTTTTAATTCCCTATATCCCTCATATTTCCTCTTAACAAATATTATCTTGTCTACTGATCACTTCCCTTGGGATTTCATTTGTGAGTTTCATTATAAGACCATAGATAGGACTTGACCATCCTCATAAATTACCATTTTTTTCCTTCCCATTATCCACATCTTTAGTTACTTGATTGTCCTGATTTTTCCACCCCAGTGGTGTTCTATTTGTGAGTTGCAGTGTAAGACCATGAATAGGACCCAACATTCCTCACAAAATTTTCCAATAATACAAGTCACATTTAAAACTACATGTGTCAAATATGAGATAAGCTATGATTGATTATGAAGTCACACATCATTGACATGTTCCCCAACTTAATTTAGTATGTTTTATGTTTTATTCATTTCTCTTTCACTTTTATCTTCTTATTTTCTGAGTGCATGTAAGAATCTAACCATTTCTTGAATTCTTTATACTTCCCAACTTGAATTAATGAGATAAATTTAAGACCAATCTTTTTCCAATTTTTTTTCTCTCTTATACTTCCTAATGTGATACAGTATGATTGACATAATTAATTTGTTTTTATACCATTTGTGCCCTTTTACATATCTTCCATTTTATTACATTGTTTTCATACTTCCTAACATGATTTAGTATGGTTTTACTTATTTTAATTTGGTCCAAAAATATTTCACTTTGGTTTAAGAAAAAATTCCTTTTTACCATCCCTTGGTTCTTTATACTTAGTCATTTTCTTGTTATTACACATTTCCCAACTTGAAATAGTGTGTAGTACCTTTTTTGATTGATTATATTTTATCAAGTCTTTTTACCTATTTATTTTTAATCACGCATATGTTTTTTATAATACCAAAAAATAAACCACATCTCATGTATTTCCTATAACATATACAACAAATACTAAATACATGTTCTAGAAAGACATATATCCAAAGTATCCACAACCACAACCATAATGATGACAACATACATAATCAACATCAATATGCCAAAATAATACATCATATATATACATCTCATGATTTTTGATATAACAAGTACAACCATATATACAATGCTCCAAATCTATGGCTAGGCTCTATCCTATCTATCTCATGGCCTATCCATGTTGCCTATTGAGGCCTCAATCTAACTCCTTCAAATAGTACATTTTAAGGAGGCCATACAAGATTTAAATCTTTCTACATGTCCCTATATATGTGTTATCTACACTTGTGCCTATACTAACTTAGTCTAGGTCATTGTATGTGCCTATGTCAATTGGGTCTATATCATTGTATGTGCTTGTGTCATATACATCCCTATAGCAAAATTAATAAATCTCTCCTCTACCAGGGTCTAATATGCTCTTATTTAACCTAAAACCATATTTATTAGTGGCTACATCCTCTCCCTCTATGCTCATATTCAGCTCACTACCTCCCCTACTAATCTGAACCAACTCGCATGAGTTATGATAGATGGTACACTAGGGTCTTCTAATGTAATAAGGTCATATAGCTATAGAGTCTCATCTAGGATATCAAAGAGTGATCCCATCACAAGGGACCCCCATATCTACTCCTTATCCCTAACTACTCTTATAAAGTAACACTTAGATATATATTAGGTCACCATCATATCTTACAATATCTATCTACCTCTACTTTCTATTTCCAATAAAGACTTAAACAAACAATTTAATCATCTTTATTATATATTTGTGTCTTGTCCATTATGGTCTCACCATCCACATGACCACCTATCATAGTCTATTCATCTATGTGCCACCTAAAACCTCTCTTATAGGTCACCTCCTTAGCTTAAATTTAGCTATCATGGCTTGCATTTGCCTTAGCCTGCACCTGAGTGGTATCTCTATCATCTAACTCTCTTATAGCTCACCTGTTAAGTCATCAAAGATGGTGATAGTCTCTACTCTCTCTTTCTCCTCATTACTCTATTGATGTCATGTCCTTAGTGGTCCTATCTCATCTTACTATAGATCTAGTGGTGGTATCTCTAGTGTTATTACCTCTACATCTCTCTCCTCATATTATGCTCCCTATCATTTTTGTGTAGTCCATAGGTTTCACAATATAGTCTAAGCATCATCCTCATCATTTCCCTCCTCTCTTATGACTCTCTCACATGTTTATCCCACCACTTTGGGTAGGTCCATTTATCTTGTCACCTATGCCATCAAATGTGGCTCTCTCCTTTGGGTATAATGTCTAATAGCCTTTATCCTCATTATAGTTGGTGTAAGTATGTACTAGCTTGGCCATTTAGTCATTATGTACTCATATGGATACCACACTATGTCTATACATATCACCATCTACAATGCTATAATGTGGGGCATAGCCCATGCTACTTAGTCCTCTCTCCATCTCTACAGTCGAGGTGACATATCATCAATTACATGGGGCAACGTAGCTGACTGATACATGAGAAACCTCTCATATATCTAGGACATAAATAATATGATAAATCCTATTGACTTATTCCCTATGATCAACACCTCACATAGATCATATATGAGCTAGACCCAGATGATAGAGCTAAAATCATATAGTACTCCCTCCTCTAGAATCCTCCTACTCAAGGCTACAACAAATAGTGGTACCTTAGCATCCAACTTGTGACATAACACTCGTTATGTCATAAGTCCTATCAAAGTGTTCTAAATATCTAGAATTTTTTATGCATATATGTCAAACATACTAGTCCATCTACCTCATAATATCATCTCCAAGCTTGTAGCCCACATGTCTAAGGCTTTCCTCTCTTTTAGGCTATCTAGTATACCTATTATCACTAGTGCTCTAATCAATGGTATCCCTAGGATGGCATCCACATCCTTTAGAGTGATAAATACCTCTACAATATCCCCATCTACCTCTCATCTAAAGGTATTAGTTAATCATTCCTAACATCTAAGGAACATCACTAATAGATATAAATTTAAGGGAATCCTACACGTGTCAGCTATTCCTCCTAACCCTACAACTACTAACCTAGCTATATCACCTATGATTAGATTCTCTAGTAGATCTGGTAGCCAAGACACATCTACTAATCTCTAGAATTTGGGTCATCCTTGCAACTAAGAAATAATAAAATATTTAATAGATCCTATATGTCATGTATAATCAAAATACATTCTTTTTACAACTTTAATAAAAAAAAAGCCTAAACTGTTTTAATTCATTCCATTTTACCTATTTTTAGCCTATTTGGTCCTTTTTACCTTGGTTTTTTTAGGCCATTATATCTTTCTTTTGACCCTTTGCATGCATTTTGGTACAAATTTGGTTCTTTGGTCAACCTATTTTGACAAAAATTTCCTTATTTTATTGCTTAGTTGACTTAAAAATCTAAGTAAACCTTTTTATTTTCCCCTCCCTAGTTGTGCATTATCATTCTAAATTTTTTAGATCTATTGGAAAACTATACTATGTCAATAGTTTTCAAAATGTACAAGATCAACACACACCTACTAGGTTGGTAGTTTGGATTTTTCCTATTTTTAGCCTACTAGGTTGAACTAGTTGTTTTAGCTACTGACCCATTACATTTTCCTAAAAAAGTACCTTATTATAGTTTTATTCCTAATTCCTTCAAACCCATTTGACTAATTAGTTTTTCCTACCTATAGCATATAATTTTAATTCATTACAACATCTAGAAATGCTAAAAATTACATTTTTCTAAAAATACACTAAGTACAATAAAATACTCAAAAACTTGCTTAAGATTCATAGTTGCATACCTGAGTTCAACAAAATACTCAAAAACTTGATTAAGATTCATAGTTGCATACCTGTAGTGCACCTACTATCTCTCTTGGATCTCCTCCTCATATAGCCTATTTTATCCTCTCCATCGTAGCTCATTTAGTTTCTAGATCTCTTTTTACTCTCATTCACAAGTCAAAATAACCAGACGACTTCTCTTTCCCCTATTTAATAACACTTTTCAAATTTTAAATTCTTCAATTTTTTTCCTATAGATTACTTCTTTTTCTTATATCTTTGTTTTTACTCATCCATTTTCAAAACCATAAAATGTATTGGATTCATGACGACATAGAGAATTTTTTCCACTATCATATGCCTATATTCTAATTTTTTTGATTTTTGGCTCTTTTTTGTACTAACTTTTATAGGTTTACCTGGTATTCTTTACATTAGATTCCTTCACTTTATCTTGAAGTCTAATTATTTATTTAAAACACTCAAGTAAGTAAATTTATGTGTTTTTCAATTCTATCCTTTCATTTATCTTATTTTTTGTTTATTGCACTTTACTTAGCATCATCATTATGTGTTATCATGTTTAATTTCTTGAAGAACCATCCCATGTTGCACTTACATGACATATGATGAGATTAAATTAAGGCATATGTATACACATAATATTTTTAACTTTTATTGATTACTGACACTTTGTATCTTATAAGAACCCATTGAGTCTCAATATCTCTGAGTGCATGCTTTAAGGGGTGCATTGGAAAAAGGGGTGGGAAAACCATTAGTGCTTCATAAGACTATTATCCCTTTTTCCACTTATCATCTACACACTCATCTCCTAAAGCCATTTACCCTAAGATTATTATTCTCAACCTTACCCATTCTAGTCATTTTCCATGCTTTATTCTCCTTGTTCTTGCATTAACCCCCTTTCAACCAATTGACTATATTAGATTGAATAGGTCGACCTTGTATAGTTTATAGCTTTGGAATAATATACATGGTCAAGTAGGTTGACCCTATACTATTTAGGAGTATCTTACACTTTGATATTTGTTAGCCCTTCAATTGACCTATCTTAGGACCTAGTTATTTATCTCAAAAAAACATATAGGGTCGATTAGGTTGACCTTGTATAATTGACATATTTATAAGGATTTATAGCAAGATATACCTATATGTACAAGTTCATTTCCAACCATTTTTAATAAAGAAGATATGTGAATAATAATAAGTTCAAATGAACATATGCTTTTTGACCATTCTACTTGAGGAATAAAGCTTAAGGTTCCATACTTTCTATAGATGCATAAATAGGTTGTGTATCCTAGATTTGATTTGTCTTTATTATCCTTGCATACCATAGCAATATCTTATGATTCACCTTAGCCAAGGGATATATTAAGGCTTAGTGGGTCCATCTTCAAAGTAAATATTTGTAACTTTTTTTCTCCTTTGTAAGAGTAGATATGTAATGCAATTGTGCTTCTTTATTCCATGCATTAGGATTTCATATGCTTTGACGTGAGTATATGTCTTCTATGCATGTTTAGTTTAGTTTTTTTATTAACCCCCACTTTGTGCCATCAACTTTGGTGTGTACTAGATTATAATTACTTTCTTGTTATTAGAATAGAGTTAACATTAAACCTAAAAAGTTTTTAGGGTTATTACATGATTATATTAGACTGTAGGATTTTTAACCCTTTCTAGCATGGTATATTATGACAAGTGATCCCCTAATCAAGTCTTGAAGATCCCCATATTGGTCATGCCCCCACTTAAAAAATGTATTCTCAATCGAAAGTGTAGGTATGATCTATCTTCTTCAGTCTAATATTGATTTATAGACATAATGAATTTCTAATTGGATATAGCTACTCTGAGTTATTGCAATATGAAGGATTGTGAATGTGTTTGGTGAACTTATGAGGCTCCTTGGAATGGAACTCATAACTGTTGGATAATTTTAGCCTACATACAAAACTTTACCTAGATGGATCAATATTCTAAAATTCTTTGTGTAGAGTGAGAAGATACGTAAATTTCATATTGAGTGAATGATCAAATGGTGGAAAATGAGGACCACATGTCACATGAAATATTTTAAAACACTTTAATCAAGTCCTATAGTGAATTTGGTGACATTTGGGAAGTAGGTCTAGAAACATGTCTAAACTTACAAGTGAAAGTATCTAGTAGGTTTTTATGGTGTTTATAGCATCCAAGGGGCATAAAACATGTTTGATTAAATTTTTAAAGGTTTATAAAAGCTTTGAAGAGAGAAATATGAACTACATAAGCCTAAGGGGACTAATCCATCTTAACACATCATGTAAGAATGAATAGGTCAATTGGTTGTACATTTAATAAATTAACTTAAGAGGCCTATCAAGCCAAAGGATCACATGGATATGATGTATTTTATTCCAATATCATTCACTATAAATTGGGTATCTTAATGAGTTTTATATCTCAAGATATAATTTTTTAAATTTTAACTAATAGTGTGGGACATGCTTAAGGATGCCAATTTACATCCATGGGAAATAGCCATTTGAATTAAAAATATTCAAAGGATCCTAAGAGTAAATATGGGTTGATAAGTGGTGAGATCTTAGGTACTCAAATCAATATCAATGGAATGTAGATAATAGATCAAGTTAGTGGGACCATCAAGATCAACAACATGAGTTCAATCATGCAAATCAAGATTAACAATGAGCACAAGGTAAACAAGCTAGAGGATAGTAGTGATGAAGATGTTGATGATAAGTGTCATGATCACAATGAATCAAAGGATCAAAGATGTGTGTATTATCAAATAGTTAAATATTGATGTTGTACATTCAATTGTGTAAAGAGATCGATGGTGCAAATCATGTAAAAAGGTCAATGATCCTAGATTACATGTGAGGCTAACACAAGGTGAAAAAGTGGTAACTAGATGAAGATGGGTTGTAGGATCCCAAGATTGAATGTAGTGATACCAAGTATCATTATTTAAGATCCTAAATAAAAATATATATGAAGCAATTTTAATCAAATTCTAAGAGGCATAAGATGATGACATGTGTCCAGATTTATGATGATCATATTTTTAAATATGATAAATAGTGTGGCAAGAATGCCACATAGGTATACCCATAAAATAAAAGGTTTTTTGTGGACCAAGTTAGGTAAAATCATAGAACTAATATCCAAATAAGATTTAGGCTAACCCAAAATAGATATTTAAAGTTTTAGGGTATCATTAAAGCTCAATTTGGACCTCTAATTTGAATATTTAGAACCCACAAAACTTTTTTTCTAAGGTTAGAATATTTTTTAATAACTGTGTTGGGCATTATTTGGAGAGGATACATGTGTAAAATGATATCTTAGATTATATGATGTTTATAGGTAGAATACATTTATTTATACCTAAAAAGATCAAGAACGGAGTCAATTAGCTAGATGGGCTTTTCATTGAGGTCATAACTATATTAAAACCAATAAATGGGACCAATTTTCTTCTACATTAGACCTATGTTCAAGGTTTGGATTAGGGGTAGATATAAATGGGATATGAATGAGTGTCTTGTCCTCAACATGGTCATATCCTTGATAAAATAGGAACCTATATCCACTTAATGTAGACATAGTCATGGCTTGGTCAAGTCCTTAGATGTGAAGATTTTTTACTTATAAAGTAAAAAAAGTGGAGGATGACATATAAGATCAAAGAAATGGATTTGGTGGTTGGAGATTGTAGGTGGAGCATTCAATTATTTTCAAATCATTATGGATGTTTACTCTTTAAAAGCATCATGACTCATCATCTTCAAAATAGATTCTTGTCTTCTAGTGTATTTCTCAGCCAATGAGAAGGTTCAGAGGCTATTGGGACAAATGAAGGTTAATTTTTTGATGTAATTTTAGTCTTTATTTGATCAAAATGTGGTTGAAAACTATTTGAAACTTGGTGATATCTCATTTATTGATTTGAATTTCATGCTTCTCCTCCCTCTTCCCCTTTCTCATAAATTTACCATTTCTTCCCTATTGTAATCACTCTCAATTTTGATAATAAATAGATTATATAATTTTTTAAGAGCAAGAGACTCTAATTTTATAAGGAAAGACCCTATAAAAAATTTTAATAACTACCTATTGATGCAATAAGATGATTTTTTTACATAGTTTTAGCCTTTGACTAGTGTTTAGTAAGCTTGTACATGATGGCTTTGTGAAAGATATTCTTCCATATCCATTATCTTTCTTTATTTATTTTAAAGGTGTTTTTAAGCTATTTGAATGTCTAAATTTTGGTTATTTATACCATTAATGGATGCTTAGTGTGAGTCTTATAATTCTTCTTTTCTTCCTTGATTTCTTGGTGAGCCTATTTCATGAAATACTTATGCAATTAGTTGGTTTGTGAGATTGTGTGAGAAAACATTGTCTTATGTTGATTTACTATTGGTTTCAATCTTATTTTAGTCTCATTTAAATTTGATGCATCACCTTTTTAGCTCTATTAGTTACCTATACCCTATTTATAACCCTTTTCCATGAAGAAACATTAGTAAATGTGATCCATAAAGATGAATCCAACATTATCCGAAGGTTTAACCTCACCATAGGATACCCACAACATGATGTTGTTCCCATTGTGTGACTTAGTTGGAGGGAGCCTGAAGAACCCCCTCCATAGGTGCAAACTAATACCATAATAGTTTATGGCATTCCTAAGGGGACCAATTTCAAAGAATATTAATTAATATTGATGTCAATTTGATAAATTTTTAGTAATTATTGCTTTCATACAACAATACCTAGTGACTCCTAAGAAATAATTAACATTCTAGTATAAAACAATAGATGTCTTTCACACCAAAGGTGATTACAAGATCCACTTATAGAGGTATTCAGTTTGGATTTATTTAATTGCCTTTAAACTCAATAAAAAGGTGAAGATTTTATAATACACATAGCTATAAATGAAACTTCCCTCCTAGATCATTCTCAAAATCTACCTCTACAAAAATATTTTTATTAGCTCCTTTCATTGCCATGGCAGCTCTTAGAGCTTTTATTTTTATTGATTTCAATGGATAGAGTCCTTAACACCTCTAGTATTAATGTCCCTAGCCTAGTGACAACTCTTAAAATTGTTCCTTATTTCACTGGAGACCAATCTACAATCCCTTCTTAGCACCTTAGAGATATAGCTAATTTTTATATTTTTAATGATATAACTAAGGAAAATTTGTCTATTAGGTTAACAAAAATCTCATTCAAAGTTAAATCCTTAGACTAGTATATAAACCTTAATATTAACTTCATTACATTATGGGATCAATTAGGTGATACCTTGTCTAAAATATTTGAAGACAAAATTGAGTATTTGTCTGTTGTAAAATAACTAACCACAATCAAGAGGGATCCTCATGAAGTTATGCAAGACTTCAATACAAGGTCTCAAAATTTATGGGATAGGATCCCAATATATATTAGGCCTACTCTAAACATTGCTTTCCTTTACTATTGTAAATCCATCAATAGTGATATTGTATTAATGATTCAGTCTATGGGGGGAACACACTATCGAATGCTTATGAGGTGGCAATCAAAGTAGAAAATAGTCTGGTACAAGCTAGAAAGATTAAACCTAGATCACCAATGCCTTTATTTAATAATATTCATCCACTTCTTATTGTTATTCCTCCCATTGCTATCATTCCTCCTATGCCAACACTTGCTACCATACCTACACCAAATCAAGAAAAGGTTTCAACTAGTCAATTTAGTGACTTCCAAGAAAATAAGAATTTCTAAGAGCTTAAAAGCATGTTTAAATCCTTTGAAAATTAATTTTTGAATGTGAAGAGGAAATAAAACTAAGTCAATAAACCTTATAAATCTCCATATTAGCCTCAATAATAACCTTATCAAGCAAATAGGCTATCTTATATGGGAAATTTCCAAGGATAACGCCAAGGCTAGGGCCAACCTAACCAGGTTAGGAAAAATAATTATAATTCAAATGTTAAAATCACCTATAATACTTTATTTCCTACTAAGAACAAAATTTCTTAATAATTTAAGGTTACCATTCCTTGGAATTAGTCTTTTGGCCAATGCATTATCCCAAATACTGACTACAGTTAGGCCATTAATGATCAATGGTAGTAGGTTACTATCTATGGATATAATCAAGCTCTTATGGCTCATAACATATAAGTACCCATGAAGACAAAAATAGAAGAGCCTCAACAAGGCCAAGGGTCTAATGAAGGACCAACCTAGTTGGATGATATAGTGGTTAATTATGAACAAGAAAAATGTTATACATCCAATCAACAAGCTAGTTCTAGCCAAACCTACATTCCAATGAAAACTAATACAAGGTTCAAAATAAATTATATGGATGGTGGCCAAGAATAATTCAAAGATATTCCTACTATTAATCCATATTTATCAAAACCAAACAAACCTACAACTAAAGGTTCTAATTACTCCAAAGAATTAGAATCAAGGGAATGCTCTTGTGCCCGAAAAGTCACAAGTTCAAAGTATAATTATGGCTCCCAAATCACAACCAAAGATTGGTTGTTTGCCCATCAAAATTATAGAATAAATGAAAATGTTCAATGTGAGTGTGCCAATGTGGGATGTGCTTTTTATGCTTGGTCATATGGATATCCTTCAATAAGGATTAGTAAAGATTAATGTCTCTAACAAGCCACCAAGTAAGGAGAATGTAATCCTCACCAATTAAACCAAAGGACCTAATGAGGGAAAATCAAATAAGGTGGTCAAACCTCCTCCTTCCTACATTTTTTTAATCATTGATGAATCCTTGGTAAACAATTTCATGGTAGATAGTGGAATAAGTACTTTAGCAATGCCAAAGTCAATAGCAGATAAGCTTGGTTTAAAGTATGAACCACAATATAAGGGAGTTATATAACTTTATGGGTCTTCTACCAAACCAACGAACATCATCAAAGGCCTCAACTTGACCGTGCATGCTTGTCCTAGTGTTTTAGTGGCTCAGTATGTGTTGATTCTAGATGTGCTTCCTCATTTTACTCTATGTTTATATAGATATTTCACATCAAAAAATTTGGTTTATCTAGAAAAAAATTGGTCCTACATGGATTTCAAGACAAGGTATGGGACTAAGGTATCCATCAAGGCTGAGCCTATTACTCAATTTAACATAAACCCTTATGGGATAGATAGTTCTAACATTAATTGTACCATCCTAGATGATGATGATCACCTTGTTGGTCAAGAACTAAACACTCATCCTAAGGAGATACCTGATATGTTCTTAGATGAGTTATGGAGTGACAATTAGTTAATTGACCCTTTGGAATATGTTGAAGAAATTGACATTGGTGTCTAATACTTGCATGAGGGGAATGAGTCCATGCCATCCCTCACTAGGCCACAAGAAGATGCTTGTGGTTTTTCAACATTATTATTTGATGGTTAAAAGATAAAACATGGAGTGGTTATAAGTAAAATTTTGATATGCCCCTTAAATTATAATTACTTATCTTCTTATAAGTTCCAATTTAGTTACTCTTACAATGTAGATGATTATGAGGGCCTTGTCCATGGCCTTCAATAAGATAGTAAGAGAGGGATCAAATAGTCACAAGCATATGGGGATATTGAAATGATAGTTCATTATGTTAGAGGCCAAAATGTCACAAATAATCCCTTGATGAAATAATACAAACATAGAGTATGGGACATCCTTGAGGACTTTGAGGCCTTCAACATCCAAGCAGTGCCAAGGAACCAAAATCAACATGTTAATAGGTTAACAGCTATAGGATCTCAGTTTAACCTCAAAAATGAATTGAAAAAATCCAAAGTGTAGCCACATATTAAATTAGTGGTAATACCATCAGTTCTAGATAATAAATCTCATTAATAGGTCTTTGATAGTGACAAGTAGATTGCTTGTTTTTTGTAGCAGGATGTAGAGTTTTCCTCAATGAACCAAGAAAAAATCTAATGTCAATATGAAGATCAAATTTTTCATCTAAGGTCTAAAAAACTTCCTAAAGGGTTAGTAACCCTTGATTGTTTTTTCCATAAGGGAGATCATATGAGGGAAGATAAGGCATTAATGTCAACCAATAAAGATAATTATGAAATAGTCCTTATCCTCAAAGGCAATCTTCTCAAGCTTGGAAAGTTAAAAAATAGGGTTGAATGACATAATTTCATTGATATTTGTAAATAATATGTAGATATATTTTCTTGGGAATACATTAATCTAAGAGGCTTTGATCTTAAGTTAGCCTAACACAATATAGAATTAGACGCTGATGCCAAGCTTGTGAAGTATACGTAAAGGTATATCAACCCTAAAATTTAAGAGCTTATGAGGAAAGAATTGAATAAATTGATTGAGTCCAAGATCATCTTTCACATCAAGCACTCTTCATGGGTATCAAACCTAGTATCTATATGGAGGAAAATTGGTGAGATCAGATTATGTGTTGATTTCAGGGACCTAAATAGGGTCTCTCTAAAGGATCACTACACCTTACCATCTATGGAGTAACTCCTTCAAATAGTTACTAGTTTATAATGTTTTCTTTGGGATGGATATTCATGATATAACTGAGTGCTTGTAAGAGAAGAAGACTAATACAAGACTACCTTCACCACAAACTAGGGCATATATGTTTATCAAAATATTATTTTTGGCCTATCAAATACCAAGGCCACTTTATAAAGATTTATGGACATGGATTTATAAGGATTAATAAATAAAATGGTATTGGTATAATTGGATGACATCATATTTTTATCTAAAAATATTATTGAATAATTGGATCACCTAAGGTTGATCTTTGAAAGGTGCATAGGATATGGGATCTCTTTGAATCAAAAGAAATGTGTGTTTACTATTCATGAAGGAAAATTATTGGGACATATTGTCTCAAATCAAGGATTAGTGATAGACCCTGAAAGAATAAATGACATTTTGGAATTATCCTTACTTGTTCACATGAAGGGACTCTAGAGCTTCCTTGAAAAAATGAAATCTATGAGGAGTTTTATACCTAGTTTTTTAAACTTGTTCAAACCCATCACTTCCATCTTAAAGAAGAACCAAGTTTTCACTTGGTCAAATGAAAGTAAACAAACATTTTAGTCTATCAATAAAGACATCACCCTCAATCATAAATCCTAAATTCTCAAGGGATTTCATATTTTATACCTTTTGCAATGTTGACAATATATCAGTTATGCTAATGTAAAATAATGGTGGACTTGAATAACCAATTACTTTTTTTAGTCAAGGTCTTCAATTTTATGAGGTAAAGTACACTTTTATAGAAAAGTGGGGTCTTTCAAATTTGAGAAGCCTAAATAAATTTAGAAAAATTCTCTCTAATAATAGGATTTATCTTATGGTGTCTCATCCTGGGGTAAGAGACTTCTCACTTAACAAAGACTTGAATGAGAAGAGGGTTGGTTAGATTACCAAGGTCATGGAGCATGACATGGAGATAAAGTTTACTAAGCTAGTGAGAGGCAAAAGATTGGGTGATCATATGGTGGATGACCTTCATGAAGATAAATATTATTTTTTTATAACATAAGGCAACTCATAAATAGATGCACCTCCACCTCACACTAGCTAGCTCTAGGATATGACACATTACTTTGTTATAGGTGAGTGCCCTCAAAGTATGGATAGGGAAAAGAGAAAGCATTTTAGACTTAATTCCATACCTTATTCATTGGTTTATGGGGTTTTATTTATAATAGACCTCAATGGATTACTTATTATATGCATAGATGATGACTAAGTGATAAGGATTTTGGAGCAATTTCATGATGGACCTATAGGAAGCCATTTTTCTCTAAGGACTACAATAGCTAAAGTAATGAGAGTTAGTTATTACTAGCCCAACATTTTTAAGGATGCATATTCATGGGTCAAAAAGTTCCAAAAGTATGCTCTCTTAAGCAACCAAATATTGGTAGCCCTTCTTCTTAACCCAATTCAATTACAATAACCCTTCATGTAGTGGGGTTTATAATTCATAAGAATGATCAACCTGCATTCTAGTGGAGGACACAAATGAGCACTCACTACTACGTACTACTTCACTAGGTGGGTGGAAGTAATTTCCCTAAAAGAATCCATTGAAATAACATTGTTGGAGTTCTGTGATAACATAGTGACCAAGTTTCTTGTACCAACAACAATAATTTTAGATAATGACTTAGCATTTGTTGGCAAGAGAACAAGTGAATGGGTACTTCATCTATGCATCTACCTTTGTACATCCTTCAATTACTACCCCCAAGTCAATGAACTGGTAGATTTCATAAATAATAAATTGATAAGGATTATCAAGAGGATTATGAAAGAGAACTAAAGAGTGTGGCACATAAATCTATGGAAACCTTATGAGTTGATAGAGTGACTCCTAAATTTTCCATTGGTAATTCACCATATCTTCTTGTATATGGGAAAAAAGATGAATTTTCCATAATATACATACCTTTGATTTATCCCATCATCCTGAGTCTATGGAGAGTGAACCTATGAGTGTGAGTATGACAAAGCTCATGGAGCTTGAAGAAACCAGGGACCTTGTAATAAAGACAATAGATTCTAACCAAGATTAAGTCAAAAAAGGCTTTTATAGGAGATCCATATCAAGGGAATTAAAGTAAGGGGGTATATTCATCAATTGGGATTAAAATAAGGCCAAGTCATGAAACCATACCAAGTTTGACAACTTGTGAAGTGGCCCTTACTTGATCCATGGATGCAAACAAAAAAATGCTTTTTAGTTTACCAAACTGAATGGAGAGGTCTTACCCATCTTAGTTAATGGAATTCATTTAAAGCCTTGATATTAAGAGATTTTTCAGCCATTGTATATATTAGAATATATTTTCATGTTTTCCTCTAAGTGCCTTATGTACATTTTATTTTTAATTATGTGTTTCCCTTTTCCTAAGTGCCTTAGGCACAATGTTTTTTCTTGTTCCTTTTTATCTTTTTTGATTTAAGAGAAGTTTTTTGGAAAGGCAAAATTTTTTATCAATTTCATATTAGCTAATAGGAAAATACTTGAGACTCCATTCCCAATGTATAAGCTAAGTCTACTAATCTATTGCATAACATGCATGCAATCCCAAGAGGTTGCCATACATGTTTGCCAATTTTATCTTACATACAAAAAATTGCCTAGATGGATCAATATTCTATAAATCCTAATGTAGAGTGAGAAGTTAATCAACATTATTATTTATTTAATGATCAAATGGTGGACTATGAGGACCACATGTCACTTTCAAGCATTTGAAACACTTTAAACAAGTCTTAAGGTGAATTTGTTAACTTTTGGGAAGTAGGTCTAGAAACAAGTCTAAAATTGTAATTGAAAGGATCCAACAGGTTTCAATGGTGTTCATGGAATCTAAGGTAAAATGAATCATGTTTGATCGAAGTCTTAAAGGTTTATCAAAGCTTTGAATGGAGAAAGATGACTTGCACAAGCTTGAGGGGAACATGTCATCTTAGCACATCATGCAAAAATGAACAAGTTAGTTGGTTTTATAATTAATAAATAAACTTAGGAGGCCTTTTAAGCCAAAGGATAATATGGAGATGATGTATTTTTTTCCAAGATAATTCCTTGAAAATTGGGTATCTTGATGATTTTTTCTATCTCAAGATATAAGCTTTCAAAGTTGAACTAGTAGAGTGGGATGTGCTTGGGGATGTTAATTTACAACCACAAGAAATAACCATTTGAATTCAAAAGCTTCAAATGATATTGAGAGTAAACATGGGTGTGACAAGTGGTGAGATATTATGTGCTTGAATCGAGATCAATGACACCTAGATAATATCTTGAGTTATTGGGACCATCAAGATCAATGGCATGAGTTAAATCATGCAAATCAAGATCAATGGTGAGCACAAGGTCAACAAGTTAGAGGATTACAGGTTTGAATGCATTGATGATAAGTGTTATGATCTAAGTGAATCAAATGATCAATGATTCAAATTTAATTAATTAGATCAAGATTTACAATGTGTGGTCAACCATGTAAAGGAGATCAACAACGTGAATTAGGTCAAAAGGTTAATGAGCCTAGATTGCATACAAAGATACCATGCAATAGAAAAGTAGTAAACAGATGAAGACTGCAAGTAGGATCTTGAGAGTGAACTTAGTGATTATAAGTGTCATGATTTAGGATCCCAAACAAAAATATTAATAAAGAAAATTCAATGAAATTCTAAGAGTCAAAAGATAGTGACAAATATCCAAATATATGATGATCATATTATAAATATGATAAATAGTATGGTGACAATGCCACATAAGAAGACACATTAGATTAAAGGTTTTTTATGGACTAAGGTAGGTAAATGCATAGATCCAAGATCCAAATAATATTTAGGGTAACCTAGAGCAAATATTTTAATTTTGAGGGTGCCATTAAAGCTTAGTGTATACCTCTAGCTTAAAGAATTTAGAACCCACATAACTTATTTTCTAAGGTTATAACATTGTTTCATGACTATGTTGGGAATTATTTAGAGGGGATCCATGCATAAAATGAGATATTAGCATCTATGATGCTCAGAGGCATAACATTTATATTTGAACCTAATAAAGATCAATAATGGTGTTAAACAACCTGATGGGATTTTCATTGAGGTCATGATTGTATGAAAACCAAATAATGGGATTGGTTTTCATCTATATTAAACCTATGTTTAGGGTTTGTTGTAGGGGAAGATATAAATGGGATATGAAAAAGTGTCTTACCCTTATATATGGTCATATCCTCAACAAAATAGGTACCTACAACCACTTAAAGTAGACATATTCATGGCTTATTCCAGTCCCTACATATGAAGATTTTGTCTTTATAAATAAAAAAGTGGAGGATGTTGTAGACATTCAAAGAAAGATATTTGGTGGTTGTATATTGTAGGTGGAACATTCAATGATTTTTAAATACTTAACTATATTTCCTCCTTAAATTGATCATGACTCATCATCTTCAAAATAGATTCTTGTCTTTTAGCATATTTCTCAGCCAATGAGAAGGTTTGAAGGCTATTAGGACAAAGGAAGGTTAATTTGTTGAAGGAAGATTAGTCACGATTTGATAAAAATGTGGTTGAGAATTCATTGAAAGGTGGTGTCATCTCATTTATTGATTTTGATTGTATTCTTCTCCTCTCTCTTCCCCTTTCTCATATATCTCCCATTTCTTCCTTATTGTAATCACTCTCACTTTTGATAAGAAATTGATTTTATCATTTTTGAAGAGTAAGAGACTCTCATTTGAAAAGGCAAGACCCTATAAAAATTTATAATAACTACCTCTTGATGTAATAAGATGATTTTTTTTAACTATCTCTAGCCTTTTACTAGTGTTTAGTAATCTTTTGCATGATGACTTTGTGCAGGAGATTCTTCCATATCCATTGTCTTTATTTTTTGCCTCTTTTAAGTTGTTTTAAAGCTATTCTTAGGTCTAAAATTAGGTTCTTTATGCCATTAATGGATGATTGGTGTGAGTCTTGAAATTACTCTTTGCTTCCTTGATTGTTTTTTGAGCCTAGTTCGTGAAATACTTATGTAATTAGTTGGTTTGTGAGATTATGTGAACAAACATTGTCTTATGTTTATCTAGTGTTGGTTTCAAGGTTATGTGAGTCTCTTTTAAATTTGGTTCATCACATTTTTATCTATTTTAGTGACCTATACCCCCATTTTAACCCTTTTCCAAGTAGAAACATTAGTCTAGGTGATCCATCAAGAGGAATGCAACCTTCTCAAGAGGTTCAACCTCATTATAGGATACCCATAACTTGAGGTTGTTACCATTGCGTGACTTAGTTAGAGGGATCCTAAAGCACACCATCCATGGGTGAAAAATAATTCCATAATAATACCTTTTCTTCCTTTCTTATCCTCCTCTTCAAGGGTTGGAATGATGAAGTTTTTGTCCTTGGCCCATGAAGGCTTCCATGTTGGGGTCACTTTAGGATTTTTAGTAGGAATAGGATATTTAACATGATCAT
Source organism: Torreya grandis (assembly GCA_037957365.1). Lineage (NCBI taxonomy): Eukaryota > Viridiplantae > Streptophyta > Pinopsida > Cupressales > Taxaceae > Torreya > Torreya grandis. Next base: position 467,115 of record JARHVA010003885.1, read on the forward strand.
ATTTTTTGGAGAAGGAAGGTGAAGGCAGTTTTCCTTTGGAATAGTTGAGTTGGGTGGTCGAATGTGGAATTTAGAGAGTGAATCATACCTTATTTTCACTTACATACTATGCTCAATCTTACATACCATATGAGATAAGTCCTTAAATAAATACCATCCAACATTAGCTATAAAATCACTATCCAAACATAGAGCAAATCAAGGTAACAAGTCTAGCATAATAAGGTCCTACACAACTGAAACCTTGGGGTAGGAATGGAGGGTAAGTTGTATGTTCTTGACAATGCCAAATGTCTTCATGGGGGATCCATTCCACTACAACTTAAGATTAGACATAGGCTCACACACTAGGTTCAAATTATCTAATACCAACTTAGGGGTGATTAAATTACTTTCCTTATCACTAAGTAAATAATTATGGACCAAGAAATCTCCTATAATTAGAAAAGAAAGAAAGGGAGATGGAGTGATAAATTTAGATGATTGTGGTTGGTATTCAAGGGCATTTTGATGAGAGATAAGGACTTGACACTAATTATTGTTTTTATATCTAATACCCTCGTAAAAATTCTCCCTCTTTCTTCATTTTTTCAATCTCTAAGTGCAAGTAATTAGTGTTTGATGCAGGTGAATTGAGGCGAAGGCTCATAATAGGGTGGATGGTCTTGGTAGTATGTAAGATGTCCACCATATCACTGATAAGGATCAATATAATGCTCATATTGGTTATGATATGGTATATATGGGTGTGGAAGGTAGAATCCTTCCTCATAGGCTACCAAGACTCTTTATGCAACATCTGCATCAACTCATAACCATAACCAAAAAGTTATTACCTCTACAAAAATTTAAAAAATGATACCTATGAGCTTGAAACTAATTGAAAACCTTCCAAATATGCTTGAATTTTCCCAAGATGATTGTAGATGATGGTGTTGATGTCCTCAACTTATAAATGTATTTATAACATGATTCAAAGCACTTAAAAGTGGTCCCACCATGCATACTAGAACTGTTAGAGACTCTAGGTTCACCATAGCTGAGAAGATAATTGTTTAAGTCCTTTAATCAAAACTACCCAACATGGGATTGACCTAAGACTATGGGTTGTCTAGTTGTAGGTAAAACCTCTAGACTTTAAGGGGATATCTCCCCTAATATGTCAATATATTACTTTCTTAAGAGCTAAATATATCACAAGTAAAAGAGATAAAAGTGAAAACTAAACTAAAATCTAACCTATGTGGTGATGCACCTAATATCATTCTATCCACTCATAAGATTTCACTCTCAACACACTAATGGACTAATCATATCCAAATATTAATCTTCATGAGTCATATGCATAATTTTTTCATAGGTAGGTTGTAATAGGTATATGGAATACCAAGGTTATGACCAATAGGTTTGATAAAATACTCTCACTATCTATGTCACACTTCAATACATATTTCCTACTCTGTAACACTCCACATGACCTACATAAAGCATCTTATTGACATATAGGTGGACCAAGATTTATAGGGAAAATGAAACCATCAAATTTTCATACCAAAGAAATATTAAGACACTAGAATGTCATTGTGAAATCATTGTAAAAAGATATTATTAAATTCCAAGTAGATACACAATTACAATTATGGCAGAGTCTCCTCATACCAATGTAAGGGATACCATCTTAGGAAAATAAACCTTGAATATATATAATATGGCATGAGAGAGAAGTGTAAAATGGCATGAAATAGTGTAAAATATGGTCATCAATAACCAATTCCACTCAAAACAACAATTATAACATTTACATAAACTTCCTTCTATCATTCCCATGCATTATACCTTCTTAAATGCTCCTTAAATGAGGTGTTAGCATTGGAAATTAGGTAAGAAATATTGAATCAACTTTATATAAACTATTTAAAAGGATTGAACATGATTAGAATAGTCTATCATGCTCCATATGGTAGTTTTAAGATGAATTAGGCCACCATAATCATCTACTAGTCTGTACTTCTCCACATCAAGTTGACAAAGTCAAGGAAACTAACTTATTCCTCGACTACTACTATGAAATGAATATTTAATGCCCTTAAAGGGTTAGTTGTGAAGTATGACACTTTTTATTTGACCCATTCCATTGGTATTTCAATGGGAACTTGATCTTTTTGGTCATAACATAAGCCAATTAGGCCTATTAGGCCTAATTGCCTACATATTGATGCACTAGCCTCTGTGAAATATAAAAAAGAGATAGATAACCTATGTATGAGTGCGTAAAATTATTGAAACAATACCTCCAATCATGAAATAGGACTTTAAAGTCACTAGGAGCTTGAAATTCCACTTTTCCAAATTGACTAGTTTATTTCTCTTAAGCATGGCAGACTGGTAGTTTTGAATACCCTTACAAAGACCTCTAAGGCTGAACCCTTGGAAATGTTAATATTTTATGAGTTTAATTAATTCCCAAGATTTAAATTTCAATAATTGTAATCATCAAGCACTTTAAAACACCTTTCATTCTACTCGAAACCTTGAAAAATAGCTAATTTTTAGGGTTTTATACAATATCTATACAATTAATTACCATTAGGTGGATCTCCTCTTAGTTTATTTATTATTCCATGGGATATTTAGACCATTATATGATTTTATGGCATAAAAATATAAAATTTTCTAAGATTTGGTCTACTTAGGGTTTTAGTGAGGTTTAAGAGTACTCAGGAGTCTTAAGGATGGTCTATATAATACTGACATCTAAGAATGGAATAAATGACTTGAATCCCTAGGGAATATACCTAATAAACTCTCTTAAATGGATTATACTCCCATGAAAATTATGGATAGAGATATGAGTTCTAAAAGATGACCCTAGGGTATTTTGTAGGCCATTTCTAAGTGCCTAGATCTTTAATGTTAATTCATAAAAACTATTCTTTGAATTCCAACCAATATACCATGAATTATTAGTGTACAAGGGTAGTTAAAACATAATAGTATATTTGGTCTTGATATCTCATGTGATGGAGTGGTTGAGTGCTTCAAGTTGGCACTTAAACTATTTATGTGCATGGTTGAGTACTTCAAGCAAAATGCTAAGGTTTTTATGATACTTTTACAATTCTATCCATATAGAAAATATTATATCATGTCCCAATAATCCTCATCCTCCTCTCCACTTGATCATACAATCCTATGTAAGATCTTGAAGGAGATTAAGGTGGCATTATATCTTGTAATTAATCCTAAATCCTATTTTTTTGGCTTGTCTCCAAAGCATTTGCCTATAAAAAATCATTTTCAATCATTTTAGGAGGTTTGATGATCCTTAAAAATCATTCCCCATTGTCTCAAAACCTTTTATAAGCTCTATTCTATATTAAAAACTCTCTAGAATTTATTTTAGTTGTCTATAAAACTAACTAATAGAGGTATAATCCATTAAGAGTAGGGTGAATTAGTGGTGACAAACAATCTAATTTAAATTTAAAAAACCCTTGAAAATACTTAAGCATTAAATACAATCATTCATGAAGCATATATATCATCCATAGTAGTGAATAATGAACATAATGCAAGATCACATACATAACATAAGATATATGTGGAAAACCCTCTTAGGGAATAAAACCCACTCTCAAGCTTGAAAACACAAGGACTACTATCCTATAATATGATCACAAACAAGAGACTAATCAAGTCCTTCTAATAAATAACCTTGGTCAAGTTCTTATGATCCATAGTTCCATAAGGAGCACCTACCCCTAAGATGATCAAGTCCTTTAAACCACTTATTCAGTCAAATCCTTATAACCTACAACCTTGATCAAGTTCTTCTAACCAAAGGTCTTTAGTGAAACCCTATTTCACAAGGAATAACTACACCTAAGGAAGATCAAGTTCTTTATACCCTCCTTGAAAAGAACATTTCCAACGTAGAATTGATTTCTTCAACACATGATGATGGAACTCTAATTATGTAATAATTGAACAAACTATATCTAACTTAGATAGACCTCTCATAGAGGCATTCCACAAACACTCTTTTTATTCACTCAAATAGTCCTCATATGCATACTCAGATCTCTTCACACAAATTCAAACTACAAGAACACTATACCATCATTAGAAACATGACCTACAAATCATACACATAGTCATTAATATTCTCTTATTATAAATCCAATATCTAGGCAGTCAAACTCTCCTTTCCTTTCCTATGCTCTCCAAATCTCTCATATACAAGTCTCTCACTCTCAGAATCCAGAAATCACAAAATTTGATTTTACTATTTATAGAGCATTCTTGATAAGCATTACCTTGGTCAACCATTAGGAATGTCTTAAACCTTAAGGAATCTATCATACAAAGACATTGCTCAATACATTCTTCATATGTTAACCATAGAATCTATGGGTCATCCTTAAGTAGCTACACCTTTTAATAAGGCCCTTGTAGCCCTTATAGGTCTCATGTGAACAAATTCAGTCCTTTATCACTTCATTGAATAAAATAATAATCATAGAACCACTTCTAAATACATAATTCCACTCCTTATGTCCCCTAATACATCCTAAAATGATCATAGTCACTCATGTTTACCTTTATGTATGCTCAAACAACTCAAACACTAACTTGCTATATAAAAACACTATGAATAGATGCACAGTCAACTTATTAACTTTTTTTCATATAGAATAATGATTGATCACACCTCCAAAAACCACACAAAGCATCCCAATTTAGTCTAAAACACTCTAAAATTTATAATTCATCATGATACATTAGAATAACATCAAAATAAGCTCAATTACCCTTCTTGGGTTACTTGTAGAACATGCATGAACACACAATCAACTTTGGATCTCAATATCCCTTTCTATATATACAATTAGACCTTCAATTTCATATTTCTAGATGTTCCTTAGAATCTTCTCAAACTTTTCCTTTTACACCATGAGAAAATTATACTTAGATCAAAAGATATGTCACAAAAACCTGACACTAGTATTTTATTTTGTATAATTCAAATATTCAAATTCAAATGGTCACAGTTAAACTTCAAACATAAAGCTCGCATCTCATGTCTTTACTACTTAGATTAGATAGACTCCATCAATATTATTCAATATTTAACATATAAGTACCAATGCTTAAATGTTAAAACTCTATCACTTTGACCTCATATTGTGCAATCTTTAAATTTTAACTCCATGCACTTCATCATTTTTTACAGATCAAATGTCTTTACCATGTAGCTCACACCATTTGATCAATTTATACGAACACCCACTCATTGTTAGATCCTTATCCTATACCTTTTCTTTGTTTTTAAAAATCATTCACCTACCCTCATCTCACTACTTCCTAACTTCTTAGATCAACGCACACCATCGATCTTTGTTAAAATTTAACTTGTGAAAAAGTGACTAATTATGAAAATCTTTGAAATATACTTGGAAGGCCAACTTTGCATAGTCATAAATTTTGCCTCACTCACTTGCATGTTCTCAAATTTGGACCATATTATCTCACATATAAAAATCCAAAAATGTGATAAATGTCTCATGAAACCTTTGTGCATGTATGATATAATTCCATTAAAATTCCTTCTCAAAATATTTTATCACAGAGCCAATTCTGCTTATAATTTGGCTAGGAGACCAACTTTACTCCTACATAACATTTACCTCACTTAAGTACATGATATCAAGTTTATCATAAGTAAACTAATCATTAAATTGAATAAACCCATATGATCATCTTCTCTTAAAATATCGAGACATGAAAGATATGCCTTCATCAAAATGCTTACTTGGCTCTTTCTAGCCACATGCAAATTTAGCTAAGTATGGGAAAACAATGAATTTTGACTGAGAAAACAACTTCACACCTTCATATATTTGACTGCACTTTGATGCATGACTTGAAAATTAGTGAAATAAACTAGGCATAAAAATTAACAAACCCATATTATCACCTTCTCCTGAAACATCCACATGTGTAAGATATGCCACCATCAAAATGCTTACTCAGCTCTTCTTACCACTTTACAAATTTGGCTAAGTATGGGAAAACATTGTCAATATGAATAAGATCCCAAATTTACACCCATATATCTTTGACTATTCTTAGGTACATGACCTAATATTTAGCACATAGAAACTAGGTATAAATGTGATCACAACCATATGACCAACTCCCCTTGACTCATCCACATGTGGCAATGGTGATGTTAGTAAACTACCTACTCAGAGTTTCTACCACTACACCCTAACTATCTAGATGAAAAATATAGACTAAAAAATTAATTTTAATTATGTACACAAGCTCTCAAAGCATAAATAACATCTTAAGGACCTCTTGCACATTCTCCAATCACCATACTCATCCCTAAATATATCTAATCATGCAAAAATTGAAGATCAACCAAGCCTTGTTTAAGCACACTAGGACAAGCACATTACACACTTTTTCATTATTAATTAGGCTATAAAATCACTTCATACACTCACTAGGACTCCTCCATAACATCATCATGACATCACTGACAACTCTTCAACATTGATTTCTTAACTAGACATATCCTTCTCTGAGATAAAATAATGGGTATACCCACTATTTATCTAACCAAAACAAGGGTATGGATTTTTTTTAATACTTATAAGTATAATATCCTCCCAAATAGAACACTTTATATATACCGATAATGCCTTTAGATGGCCATTTTTTATCAAACTAGTCTTAGATTGCCTACAGATTGTGTTGGTATTAAACTTTATGTGTGAGGTCATTATAGGTGGACCAATCACCATTATATTTGTCTCCTTTGTTTTAAATTCATCCTTATCCATTACATTATTTAGTTAAAAGGAGTTATTATCCCTTCCAAGCATTAAATTCGACTATGTAGGGTTTGGAAGTTGAGGGTTTAAATTGACCCTAGGAGGTCTGTAGAGCTTCCTTTAGTGGTTTGACTGAGAACAGACCCCCTGAATGGACTTGAGCATCTTCTTTAGTGTATCCTAGGTCTTAACACTTTTATTCACCTTATATTTGAAACTTTTGGTTTCTCCATATGTATATTAATACTCAATTAGTTCTAATTGATAGAGATTTACATGAAACCTTGTTTATATTCAACCTTGCATATGACCTAGCTGATGATGGGTTGTACATTGCATAGTCTGAGTTGTTTTCTTGTGATTATATCTATTGAAGGATGAGACTCTTATATTGACATACCTTTATTTTCATTGGCCCTTAAGCCATTTAAATCTCCATGTATCTCTCCTATCAAATTTGTTTCATAGGGCTAACATGTAGGTGTCCTTATCTTCTTGATTGAGTGGGATAGTAAGCTATCCTTGATATGAGTGTCTTGGAACTCCTTATGGCATGTATTTCTTTAATTTATCTCTATGAACTTAATCATATATCTAAATACCCTAATACAATTGTCTTCATCACTTTTTTCCTAGACTCATGTAAGCCAAACAAGTGGGTATAGGTGTGTATGGAAGAGGAAATATCATTTATTGAATATTAATCTAATATAACATTATGGAGGTGATGTGACCTCATACCTCTTCTTGATTAATTATTAAACTACATTATTATGAAATTATTATCCTTTGGCACAGTTAACACATGAAAAAGGATGTAGTTGTAGGTGGAGGTATTGCTTCGGATATCCTTTTTAGAGTGAGTCTCATTCACCTATTATTGGAGTAAGGGTTTCAAACTTGGAATAAGACTATGGTGAATTATTACTATTTATTACTTGTCATGATGGATTTTTTCACCCCTAATATTCCTTCTTAAGTACACACATAGTGGTGTCTAAGCTCATATCCCTTACAACCTTCTCATTTGTCATTACCCTACTAACTATAGGTACACTTGAATTGGCTCTCTTGAGGGATTCAAGGTCTTATGTTTGTATGTGAATGATTTTTAGAAATATTAAAGCCTTAAATTCTTCAATAAATACCTAATAATCTCATAAATCATAATCTCTATAACCACATCCTTCACCTGTAAAGGACACACCAACTAAGGTGTTGTAGGTGCTTCCATATTCTCTTTAGCCTCCTTAAGGGGTTGAAGTCTCATACTTGTAGGTGTTAGGAATTTTTCAATATCATTTTTACTTTTATTCCCCATGAGGGACTCCATAGTATCTATCAAACATAACACCTGCCACCTCTGTTATAATTTCCTTCACAAACCAAGCTCAAGACATTTAGTTAGTTATAGGTGCTTACATGACCTGTATGAGGTGGTGACTTGATGCATATCAACGTAAATGAGCCATACAACAACCTTTTCATGCCTTTAATATCTCTTATTATTCATATGTTATAATTAATTGGATTTTCAAGCTTAAGGCCAAGACCTTGATTTTCCTCTTAATATTCATTTGACTAAGTTTTGTAACCTATTATATGTATTGATTTGGTATAAATGTGACTCCTAAGATAGTTCCATTAAGACCATATATGTTTCTATGGAATATGATCTTTTCTTAGAATTCATGACCAACTTTATCCATTTCATTTGAATTTGACTTTGAAAGGCCTTTTCTATCATGCCTCTTTATTACTTTTCTACACTATCCCACATGGTTAGCTATGGATGAGTTTATATCATCTCAATAGGGTATATGACTATTATGGATCTAGACTGTCATGATATAATGGCTTCCAAAAGTCATCAAAGATGCATAAGATCATCTTCCATGATTTAGGCTTATGAATGAGGATGGGTGTGTGAAAGAGTATGGAAGGAGGTGATAAGGTTGTCGGAACATTAAAATAGGGGGATGATAGTGAAAAATGATAGTAGGGATATGGTTAAGTGGTAGTGGTATGGATAGGACTTGAAAATTATGGTAAGACCCCCTCTTAAGGCCAACTACTTGTACTTTGAAAAACATTAGACCATACCTAAGAAGTTATAAAGATGTGAAGATGTAAACACAACATACAAAGCCTAAAAATGAAACCTTAATATCCTAGAATACCTTAATTTCTCCAAGCTAACCTTAAACTATAATAATAAGGGACTGAGATGAGTTTGTAGGTGTAGAAAGTGGTTTTTTAGACTATTTATGTTGTTATGATAGTTGAGAAGGTTATTTACCATGGCATGAATAAATTTTATTACCAAAATAACATCATTTCAATGCTCTTGAGATATATGTGAAACTTTTAGGTGCCTTATACTATACATATTCCATTACATAATGAGTTTCACTATGCATAAGTCCCTTATATTAAGGTGTTATGATATGATAAGGGAAATTGTACATTCAACTAGGCATTGAAAACATTAATACATCTATGAAACTCTCCTACTTAGCTTGTAAGTCAATACCAAGACATGAAACCTTGGCCAATATAATAAAATTTTCTTACAAGATACACATAGAGGCTAGTCATGGATATTTTGCATTTTTATAAGTTCAAACATGTGAGACAAACTTAGAAATTTCCATGGGAGGCTCCTACAAGACCTGAGACAACAAAATCAGTCATTAGATTGAGAAAAATAGATAGAATTTCATGAAAAACAATTAGCTAAAGTTGGATTATGTAGATGAGAAGTTCATAAACATTCCATAAATTCTTAAGGAAGGTTCATAAATTTGGGGAGACCAATCTTCAAATAATTGATCATGATTGGAATCTAGTTGAGTCTAATGTCCATTTCCAAGAGGTGGGACCTCCTCTCTCTCTCTCCTTTGTATGATACAAGTAAAAACCTAAGGAGATATCCAAGCTTACAAAGAGGAATTAATGAATATAATAATAGTTTTGGACTTGAATAGAATCCATCTGACCTGAAACTTTGCATAGACATCACACTTGAGCTCACCTCTATCACCATATTATCTAATGTATGGTATAATTGATATATTTCAAATAATATATAGAAATGATTCAAAATATTGTGTTTATCCATAATTTTCTCTAATTAAAACTTTTTAAATCCATATTAGGGTTAAATATGGGTAACTATGCATTAAATAAACATTTCCAAGCAATAGAAAATGCAAGGGGAAGTGTAAAAGTCATAAAATATGACATAGGGACCACTTAGCTTAGTGGAAAGGGTGTGGGTGGCTCATAAAATGACTTTATGTGGCATGAATTTAATGTGAAGTAATTTTTCATGGATATGATGTATTCAAGGCCCTCTTTTAACTCAATTAGCCAAATTATGCTCTTTTCTAAGATTTTTAGAAGGTGATATAGGCTCATAAAGTGGTTTTAGATGTCATAAGAGGGTCAAATGGACTTTATGTGTATATGTCATTTTAAATGACTTAAATACATCATGATATTAATGTTATACCCTTACATCAATGCTAAAACATCTTCATATTAATTAAGACCACTAAAACTCCTTAAACAAGGTTAAGCACTCATTAGATTTCATGACTTCTTGACAATGATAACTCTTATTTTAATACACCATGACACTCATTATATCATAAAAATGGATTTATATACTCGTGAAACTAGGTAATGAATAATAAAACCATGACACATCATGATTCTCTTAGTAAGGACTCTAATATTCTCATTGGGACAAATAATACATGACCATGTTGGGAGTGATCAAAGCAGGCCAAAATAATAATCACTGAGATTTTTTGATATAGGGAGTTGAAATTTGGCCTATGAGGCCAAAATTTCAATAGGTTATTGATTTTATTTCCGCTCGACATATTAATTTTTGAAGAGATTTCTTTGAGGATTTAAGTGAATAAAGTTGTGGTGAAGTATACCTCATAAAAAGATCAAGTCTAAAACCACAAGGAAGAGGTACAATAAGACTCAAGTATCCAGGGATTCTATTTTTCAAACTCTAAATGTCCTCTAACTTCTTTAATTGAAATTAAACTTGTTGTTACTAGTGATCATTAGACAATAAGACCATTCAATTGTGTTGGATAATGGTGATGTCACTATCAAGAGAAAAACTGACAACACACTCATCTTGACTAGATATGAGGAAGGGAAACTAATCAAACTCCAGGGTGAACCATCAAATTCAAGGAATTATTCTCATCTCATGGAAGATATATTATCTCCAAGCATGTTATGGCATGTAAGATTTAGGCACACTCAGTATAAAAACATTCATGTATAATAAAATAATGGTTTTATTGGCATGCCTACATTACATAAAAATTATATTAAAAGTGTGAAGCCTACATCTTGGATAAACATACAGGATAAATTTTTCCAAATTCATAGTGGAAAGCTAATAAAAAATTGCAAGTAGTTCACTCAGACTTGTGTTATTTACTAATCCTCTCTGCTAGTGGTGATAAGTACTTCATGTTGTTCATTGATCACTATTGTAGGATAACTTGGATATAATTTATGAATAAAAATTTGTAAGCCTTTGATACTTTATAAAAAATTAAACATGATTTAAAATGAAGCTCAAAATCATATCAAGACACCAAGACAAATAATGGTGGTGAATTCACTTCATAGATGTTTGAATCCTATATTGAGTAAAATGGGATCAAACACCATCTCATAATTCCTTACACTTCACAAAAAAATGGAATTTTAGAAAGAATGAATATAACTATTATAAATATGGTTCATTCTATGTTTTACTACAAAGTGGTATATCTACACTTTTGGACCGAAGTAGAGAAAATAGTATCATATTTCCACAACATATCACCATAAAAAATACTTGAATCCAAGACTCTATATGAGATGTGATGTGGTCATATCCCTTCAATGCAACATCTTTGGATTTTTGGATGTAGTTTTTATGAATTTATTCTAAAGTAGAAAATGAATAAGCTAGACCATAGGAGTTGAAAATGCATCCACTTGGGATATTTTGAATCCTCCAAGGCATATAAGTTATACAATGGGAAAGAGAATAAGTTTCTTGTTACAAGAGAAGTTTTATTTTGTGACTCTACAAAGGATAAAGAGCATATTAATCAATAACTGAGTTGACTTGAAAAGTATGTAAATTTTTATGTCTATAAGGAGAGTGATTTGGATGTTCCAAATAATTAGTGGGGGACACATAGTCTAGAATCTATTTATTGTTTATTGTCTCCTATACATTAGATTGAAACTTCTCCTAAAGGGGAAAATGAAACTTCATTAGATAATTAATGTGGGACATTATAAAAAAGGGTATAAAGTGATGGAACTTTAGAGGATGAAGTTGAAGCACCTAAAACATAAAAATAGATGCCTAATTGGGTTATTCAAACATTGAAATGTGTGAAACTTGATGAAGTTGAGAAAACTAACACAAGAAGTGCACATGTAGTTACATCACAATTAGATAAGTCCCTTGAATAAATTCAAGAAAAAAATTAAAAAAATCACCTTGAATGATTCTCCATAAGAAAAATGAAATATTGAATTGGATTTAGAACCAACATCTTTCAAACAGGCTGTGAATATTTAATTTTGGAGAAAAATAATGAAAGATAAGCATAGTGCATTAGTCAAAAATGGGACTTGGAATTGGTAGATCCTCCATATGAATACAAACCTAATGGCTATAAGTGGTTCTACCATAACAAACATAAGGCTTATGGCTCACTTAAAAATCACAAAGCAAGGCTTGTTATAATGGGATATGCTAAAAAAAAGTAATTGGCAATAATGAAACATTTGCACGTACAACAAAATGGACTACCATTCAAACCATGTTGGGTCTAAAATCCCATAAAAAATGTAAAGTTCATAAAATGGACATAAAAATTCATTCTTAAAAGGTGACATTAATAAAATTGTGTACATGGCACAAACCAAAGGTTTAATAGTTAATAAATAAGAGTACAAGGTGTGCAAACTGGAATAATCAACGTATGGTTTGAAACAAGCCCCTTGAACATGATACAAAAAACTAGATAAGAAACTCATTAACATGAACTTAAAAGATTTTTAATTTGAAGATGCAATTATTTTCAACAAAATAGTTTATAAAACAATTGTATTTATGGTGATGCATGTTGATGATTTACACATCAAAGGAATAATAATTGTATACTACAAAATTAAAATAGGAGTTGATGAAAATATTTGAAATGAATGATTTAGGTTATCTTCATTACTATTTTTGTATTGAATTAATTAAAAAACTAAATTATTTATTCATTACTCAATATAATTACATTGGTGATATTCTAATCAAGTTAAAAATGGAAGACTGTAAGTCTTTCAACATGCCCATAAAACAAAATCTCAAATTGACATCTAAAGATTCAACATATTTGGTTGATGCCACTAAATAAATACAACTCTTTAAAAAATTTATTTATGTTACCATAACTTGAATAGATATATCATTTTTATTTGGTGTCCTCTCAAATTCATCCAACAACCTAAGGATAGTCATAGGGTAGTAGTAAAAAGGTTCATAAGATATCTCAAAAGAACAAAAAATTTTGGACTCAAATACTCTAGGACAAGAGACTACAAACTAATTGGGTATCCATATTCTAGGTATTTCAATGATCATGAAGATGGAAATTCCACCTTGTATTTTTTGATAAATTTGAGAACAACAATTGTTAGTTGTAAATTCAAGAAATAATCTGTACTAATTTTTTCTTCAATAAAATTAAAATATATGGCCCCTTTAGAGGCAACTAGAGAGATATTGTGGCTCAAAAGGGTTATTTTATATTTTTAGGAGCAATAGGTTTCTTCAAAATCTCTCATAATTGACAACACTTATACAATCTAGATGATAAATAATCTAGTCTTTCATGATTGAACCAAACAAATCAATACCAGATTTCATTTGATTTGACACTATGTGAAATATGGCAATGTAAAGTTACAACATTGTCTAAAAATAGAGAAACCAATAGACATCCTAAAAAAAGTGCTTAGATGAGAAAATATTAAAAATTTTAGAGGAATGCTCGGTCTGAAAAAGTCCCATACAGATTAAGGGGGGATGTAACAATATTGTATAAAATTATTATTAATCATGTGTCTAGTATAGGTGTCTTGTTTTTTGTCTTATTCAATAAGTTATCCATTCCTATAGGAATAGGAAGAGTGACATTGGGAGTGTGAAATGAATATACTTTTGTGATTTTATATTTCAATGTTTACTCTCATTCCAATTTGAACCATGAAATACAATTTCATTGTCATTCTATCAATAGTCTTTCCTTCATATCACAGTTTCTCAAAATTCATCGTGAACACTAAGATTTTAATGTTTTAAGTCTATACTTCCCCTAGAGATATTTTAATTACAAACTTTAACTTCTTTTTGGTCGTATTATAGGCTAAAATGGAGAAAAAAGTCAAAGTGGTAGGTTTCAAAAAGTGAGAGATGGATTTTGGTGGGAAATAAAGAATTAGATGTCTATATTTAGAACAACCCTAGTCATTATAAGGTTTGGATTTTTGTTACTCCAAAATTCTCAAAGTTAAAAATTATTCTGATTTTGTATTCTATTAACCTATCCCTCTTTTAGAACCCTACAGTTATTTTTGATAAATTTTGATCAATCTATTGTGTTGAACTTGTAATGGATTATCTACATGAATATTTTAATTAATACAAGACTATGGATTTATTGATTTTGATCTCCACATTTGTATGTTGGTTGTGATAATTTATTTCAGTATCTAGTTCCCTTTGGCATACACACTAGCTTCATTTATCTTGAATAATTTTAATGTAACCACTAGGATTTGGTAGGGGGACACAGGGTACTTAAGAAAATGCTTAGAAGGCTAGGAGGCTTAGGGTTACTATGGGGTACTAAAGATATATAAAGGTTATTTGGTTTGCCAAATTCCAAAAAAATATAGAAAGACTCATAGACTAGGTTAGTTATATCATGGTCAAACATAAAAAGGATGCAAGTATCTCCAATGGGAATAACCATAGTAAAAAAAGTAGCTGAAACAAGAAATCTACTTACATACAAATTACAAAAATGACAATGCTAAATTGAGAAAGCTATCAAATGATGCATAAGATTAAGAGAGATTAAATTTTAGGCCAAATGAAAGATGTTTCAATAATAAAATAGGTTTTCAAGTAAGGGTGCATGAGAATTCTTAATCTGAGCCTAAGTTTATTCTTTGTTCTCAACACTATTATTTCCTATTAATATGACTTTCTAGTTTAGCAAAATAGGATATTGTTTATGCAAATGTATAGACTATTTAAAGTAATTAGGATTCTAATATGTAATGATATATGTTTATAAATCAATAATATCATACAATGGAAAGACTTTTCAAGTAATGAAATATGTTCTTAACCAAATACAAATGTCAAATCTTAAGAAACTACCATAGATAATGGTCTCCAACAAACTAAATCACCAAATTAATGAAAACATAACAAATAAACTACTAAAAATAAATGATAATTTCAATTTACATAGAAAATTTCCCTCATTTCAAGCTCAAAAATAGTTATCAAATGTTATACTAACTATGAATCCAAGCTATGAAGCAATGAAGGAGGAAGACCAAGTTATATGTGAGCTGAGTCCAAACTAAGAGCCTATAACAATGGAGGAGGTGAAGGGGAAGATACAAACCATGAAAGAGATAATGTGTAGAGAACAATAACATGTGAAACGGATCTTGAAGAAGCTATGATTAAGCAACAAGCTTCAAAAACACTATAGAGAGTAAGGTGAACCACCAAAATGAACTATAGAAAAGTAGGGCATCCCCTATCATAATGAAAGCTCAAGTATTCCAAGAATGAACTAGGTGAGATTTATGAAGGCAAAATATCTTAGAGAATGATGATAAAGAGGGATTATTAGATAAAAATCTAGGAAACAAATGGAAAAATGAGTGATAGGTATTCATGTATGGAAACCCTATTTAAAAAAAAGCTAAAAACTACCCATTTTTAGTTTTTGGGACCAATCTAGGCACTTTTATCATGTTATACCTTAGCTACAATGGTATACATGGCTTTGGTGAATGAAACATGTGTTCTAGGCCATATGTTTCCTCTTTAAGCCATGATCTAGTTTAAAATCCCATCTTGGGTAGTTAACAAGATTCTAGAAGGGCCCTGGGAGGCATCTAAAAGGCATGTTAGTGATCAAAAGGGTATGTGAGGTGTGAGGAATGTCTAGGGGATAGATATATGATGTAAAAAGAGTCCATGAAAGTATACAATGTCTTAAAGTGTGATAACTAGGGTCTGTAGTTTGAACATGATCTAATGTGTAATCATAGGGAGGGGCAGGGTCACAAGAAATATGGTTACATATGTGAATTACATAGCCCATGAAACACCCTCCTCTAGTGTAGGTTATGCCTCACTACCCCATGGTGTCCTTAGTTTTGTCAATGGGAGTTCCTCATAATCCTAGGATAAAAATAAACTTGGCTATATCAATCCTCCTACCCCTATGCAACTGATGTGATATAGCTACTAGTATATTCTTCCCAAGATGTCCTAACCCTAGGTATACTTTTATTCTCCATTTTCTCTTTAGACAACTCCTATCCAAGATAGTGGTAGCATCCCCATATTATGGTTGGTGTAGATCCTCTAAACCATATTACGTACTATCATTATCCATAGTGGTGGAACCCCTGGTGATAGCTATGTGATATTCACACCATGGCTATTCTATTCTTAGTGGGGTCCCACTTGATAGAGATCAACTATGGCTATATCCTACACCTATGGCAAATATATCTCCTTCTCTATAGGCTCTACCCCATAGAGCTAATATATGTCTTCAATGTTTAATATGGCCTCTAGATTAGATCCTAACTAGAACACATGCCTCTCAACTACTCATGTGGCTACAAATGCATTCACTAGACCCTTGGAGTAATGCAATGATGGTATATACACTAGTATTCATATCCTTGCACTCTACAATAAATCTTGGTCCTCTATATGTATAAAATCAACCTCCTTAGCCAACCATGATGGAAATATCTCTTAGTTGATCACCTTTTATGGTCTCTCTCTATACTGATCACTCCCTTGCCTATTAAAACTCTCCCTCCTCTGGTGCACTAAATATTATATTTTTATAAATCCAATCAATAGGAAAATAGATCAATTTTACTAGTCATGAAATGGATAAATCAAGTTAGAAACAAGTTGTTTAAACTCTTTATCTATTTCCCCCTCCTTTTGGTCTCTTATGATCTCTTCCAACTACTCCAAGCTCTCTTAGGCTCCCTAGAGCCATGTCTAGGCCATTTATAGCCCAAGCCACAAGTTTCTAAGCAAATCTATAGCTTGGTAGTGGGACACATCATAGCTCCCATGGATTAGGTTGTGGCCTTTTGAGAAGCCCTAGGGATTCCCATATCATCTGTCTTGGGCATCCCACTTTGCTCAAAGTATTCCTCTCTACTTCCTAATCATTTTGACTAGTTAATATTATTGATTCATCCATTAAATTTTCTATATTTTATCTAAATGCCATTTAGACCTCCTAAACCCCAAAATTAAAAAAATTGTCAATGTTTTATTTAGAGGACTTATCCAAACCATCATGCCCATCTGTGGTGTGATCCTCACATCTTCATATGCTCCACTTGGACTTTGGTGGTGGTTTTCTCTCCTCAAAGTCTCTTAGAGTAAAAATGAGTGTGAAAATGAATTCTTTTTCCCCTTCTTTTTCTCTTTTTGGCTATCTTTTTTGCTTTTAGTGGGCCCTTTTTTTTTCACTCTCTATTACATCCCAGACCAAAAAACCTCCATATTAGGAGTTTTAACTCATTTTGAGCACAATGGTAGCCTTTATTTTTTTATTTTAAGCCTCCTTAGGAACACTCTTACCACTTTTTTGTCTGTAAGACCCATTTTCAGCCCCTGTGGACCTCCCATACTAGTGCCCCATCTCATAGGCACCCAAGGATTGAAGTTGTTTGCTATGATTTTTTTAGTTAGTAATTTCTCTATAGATCTATAGTAGATCCATTATAACTTCTATTTCTCTATTTCACCATGGTTATTATAGGTGGTGTCAGTTACTGATTACAATGCTTTAGAACTTTCTCTAGTCTATATTGATCAATATCCATCTTCTATAAACTTTATATCACCTTCCCTTATCACCTCTTTCCATGACTAAAATTAGTCAATCACTTTGATTATGGCTCAATTTCATTGTCTAACTCATCTATGTGACTCACTTAGCCCACCTCACCTTGAGATAATGCTTTTATAATTATTAGTCCTACATCCTTGACCCCTGTCATAGTTCACCTCTTAGTGGTGATCCACATAGATGGTGGTAATCTAGGTAACCCATGACTAGATACTATGGCTTGGGTCATCGATGATCTATGGGGCCATGAGCTTACTATAGCTAGTTTCTTCCTTACCAGTGAGATGAATAACATTCCTAAGTATCACAAAATCATTAGAACCTTAACTGATGCCCATGGGTTAGGCACATTCTATGTGTATTTATTCTTTGACACACTCTTATCCATGTCTCAACTCATTGATGCCTGTGTCTTACTTAGCTCTGAGTTTCTCCCCCTCTTTGAGGTAGCATGAAATTTTCTCTCCTCCTTTGATGACATCAAGGTCATCTATATCCCTCATAGGAGAACATTTTGGATGATTCCCTAGTGAATGTCATTCTAGATTATATAATTTTATTTTATATCTCTTGTGTCCCTTATTTGTAGGAGTTGGAGCTAGAGATAGACTTGGATTTAGATTATAAAACATTTATACTCTCACTCATGGATTATGATGTTGACTTCTTCCACCAATAACCTTATCTAGTAAGTGTAGTTAATGTTATATTTTATCATTTTAGTTATTAATTTCCTTTGATTTTGTGTGGCTTCCAAGTAATGCACAATACTCTTTGTTCATTTGAACATCAACTACTTGTACCTAAGGGGCATATGCAATTATACTTCTTGTGACCCTATTCCTCCCTATGATTACACATCAACTCATGTGAAGACTATAAACCCTAGTTATCATAATTAGAGACATTTTATTCTTGTATGGACCCTTTTTCCTTTATATATATATCCCCTAGATATCCCTAACACCTCACTAACCCTTTCACTCACTGATAGGCCTTCCAAATGCCTCTTAGGGCCCTTTTGGAAGCATGATGACCACCCAAGATGGGATTATGACCTACGTCACATGTTAGGGAGGAAATTTTTTTCTTAGGATGCATGTTTCTTTCACCAAATCCATGACTTAGTCTATAACTAAGGTAAAATATGAGAAAAATGGCCATGTTTGGTCCAAAAGACTAGAAATGGGTAATTTTTGGCATTTATCAGATTAAGGTTTCTATTTATGAATACCTATCACTTATTTTTACCTTTCTCTCCTACATTTTTTATCTAATATTCCCTCTTTATCATTACTCTCTAACCTCTTCTGCCTTCTTGAATCTCACCTGGTTCATTATTGGCATACTTGATTTTTCATTATGATACGAGATGCCCTACTATTCTACAATTCATTTTGGTAGTTAACCTTGATCTATACAGTGTTTCTAAATCTTGTTCCTTTCTCATAGATTACTCAAGATCCATTTTACATGTTCTTTTTCTCTACACATTAGCTCTCTCATGGTTTTCAGCTTCCCCTTCACCTCCTCCATTGTAATTAGCTCCTGGTTTGGACTCAGCTCACATACATCTTGGTTTTCCTCCTTCATTACTTCCTAGCTTGGATTCTTAGTTGGTAGAACATTTTCAAGACATTTTTTAACTTGATATTATGTCACTTTTTTATGAAAAGTGAAATTCTCATTTGTTTACAATAGTGCATTTTCTAGGTTTTTTATTATTTTAGTGATTTAATTTGTTTAAGAGCATTATCTAGGGTAGTTTCTAAAGATTCCACATTTATATTTGGTTAATAATATCTTTCATTAATTTAAAATGTTTTAAATAATATGATATGCTTGATTTATAAACATGTATCATTGTATATTAAGATCCTAATTACTTAAAATAGTATATACATTTGCATAAACAATCTCTTCATTTGCTAAACTAGAAAGTTGCATTATTAACAAATAATTATCTCTAAAATTTATCTCAAAGAACATAACTCCAATAATCAGCATTAAACCACTATGGTTTGCTAGTGGGTACACATGGTACTTAATCAAACACCTATAAGGTTAGGAGGATTAGGGATACTATGGACCACTAGAGATCTATAAAAGCTATCCAGTTTGATGACTTGCACCAAAATATAGAAAGAATTGTAAACTAAGGTAGGGATAGCATGATAAAGTAAAGAAATGATGTAGGTATATCTAATGGGTATAAAGATAGTAATTCAAGCATCTAAAATAATAAATCTACTTGTATACAAATTATGGAAATGGCAATGTTGAATTGAGAGAACTATCAAATGATGCATAAGCTTAAGAGAGAGGCACTTTCAAGCCAAATGAAATACATTTAAAGAAAAAATGAAATTTTAAATTAAGTGTGCAAGAGAGTGTATAATATGAGCCTAAGCTAATTATTTGTTCTCAACAGTATTATTTCCTAATAGTACAAGTTTATAGTTTAGGAAAGAGGAGATTGTCTATGCAAATGTATAGACTGTTTCAAGCAAATAGGATTCTACTATGTAATGTAATATGTTTCTAAATCAATAATATAATATAATGGAAAACATTTTAAAATAATTAAATATATTCTTAACCAAATAAAAATGTGAAATCTTCAAAAACTACCCTAGATAATACTTTTAAATAAACTAAATCACTAAAAAAATGAAAACCTAGCAAATCCACTACTTGAAAAAAATGGGAATTTCAATTTGCATAGAAATGGTAATTGTATATTGATTTCTTTGATCAAAAATATTTTGTAGACATTATACCAACCAGGAATCCAAGATAGGAAGCAATGAAAGAGAAAGATGGATGTGGGTTGAGTCCAAACTAGGATCCAATAACAATGGAGGAGGTGAAGAGGAAACTTTCAACCATGATAGAGACAATGTGTAGAGCATAATAATAAGTTAAATGGAGATTTAAGAATATAATATCAAGAAACAATATTTAATAATACTATAGAGAGAAAGGTGAACCACCAAAATGAACTACATAATATTAGGGAATTTATTGTCATAATGAAAGCTCAAATATGCCAAGAACAAACTAGGTGATATTCAAGAAGGCACACGATATTAGAGTTTTATGATCAAGAGGGAAGATCAGAGAAAAAATGTAGGAGAGAGAGGGAAAATGAGTGATAGGTAGTTATTTATGGCAACCTTAATCTGACAAAAGCCAAAAACTACCCATTTCTAACCATTAGGACCAAACAAGGCCCTTTTTCTCATGTTTTGCCTAGGATGCAACCTAGGTCATGGATTTGGAAAAGCAAATGTACAACCTAATCCATGGGTTTCCTCCTTAAGCCATGTTTTAGGTCAAAATCTGATCCTAGGTGGTCAATGGGTTTCTAAAATGGTCATAAGAAGCATTTAGAAGGCCTATTATTGGGCAAAAGGGATAGTGATGTGCTAGGGATGTTTAGGGGATAGATATCTAATTTAGAAAGGCTCCATGTAAGAGATAAATGTATCAAAGTAGGATAAATAGGGTCGATAGTCTACACATGATCTGATGTGTAATCATAGCGAGTAATAGGGTCATGGGAAGTATGATTACACTTCATTCATGATTTTTCACATGTTGACTAAGTGAGAGACCTATTTGTGGAGTTAACCTATTTATAAATACATATTTTTTATTTATTATTACATTTTTTATCTCTCTTTCCCCTTCTCTTTTGTATTTTCTTATCAAATATGTTGTACCAGGGTTTGTTTGATAACAATCTATTTGTACTTGTTTATCTTGATTACTTATTCTATTTCATTATATTATCATATGCGCACTATAAATGATTTAATTCATTTGAATTAATGAATAAAGTTATAATTTTGAAATTTTTCCATCTAAAACATTAACTTTGTATTTGGGTAAATGTATTCACATGCCTATTTATTTTTAATATTTAATTAGAACCTAGTTAACTAAAACACATAGTTTAAATTAATATCTATTTTTTTAAGGATCAAAACACTATTAACATTTATATTTTAAGTCTTATACCAATATATCCCTTGATTGGAACCATCACAATACACCACTGAATGAATATAAGTTCATCGTGACTTGGTGGATATAGAAATTATGGAGACCCACCCATGTGGGACTCCTTTCAGGAAGAGGCTTAAATGGATTCACATATCCTAAATCCTAATTATAGTGTTGTCATTCCAAATGACATGTCAACACACTCTTTGACATATCAACCTTCAGATTTAGAAATATAATTCATATTTATTAAGTGTATTCTTTATCCACTTATAGAATGAACATTACCTAATCATTAGAGTTATTTATATAAATTATACATGGATGTGCACTAATATAAATGTGATATAGATAGTAATAATACAATTTAATTAAGTATACCTTTTCCAAAGAAAAACTATACTACTCAAATGGTTAAATCCAATTCATCTTCTCTAAAAGGTACCAATATTGACAAAGAATTATAGAAAGAAAAATAGGTAACAAGATATGTTTCTACCAACAATGATAATAATAAATCACTTATTATCTCTCCTTTGACAAAATTTCATAGTGAATAATAGTCAATAATGTTTTTACATAAAGGAAAAGAATTAATTTATAGAATACCATGTACATTAAAGTTATAAAATTCTGTAAAAAGGCAACCAATTAAGTTTGATGGCCTTATATATTTACCACATGATATCTTACATACATTATTTGATAAATATATTATTAATCTTATTTTGAACTAATATCATCCACCTTGTAGGTTTGAGAAAATAAAGGATCAAAAAAGTTTCACTTGTCATGGTAATAACGTACATTATGATAATTATTTTTATGTTTATGATGAATAATTACAAAACTTGATATATGATTTATTACATTTTATAACAAGACAATAATATCTTCATCTCCTAATTATTTTAGTATTTATTTAAATAATAATGAGACATCGAAAAACACTCCTATTATGTAATGAATGGTATATTATCCTCTTGAGAAATACATAAGTATAATAAGTCATCTTTCTAATTCACATTCTACTATGATTGAATTATCCCAAGATATTCCTACATGGGAATCATTGGTCATTCGAACTCTCAATATAGGTGATACAAAGAAAGGTTATCATCAAGTTGAAAAACATGTTACAAGTGTACCTATATCTTATATAAATAAAATATAGAAGTAAAAAGTGAATTAAGTACCTATGGAATAACTACAAGTACAAGTTAATAGACTATTATAGCAACCAAAATTAGAACCATTTTGAATTTTTGAATAATATATTCACCAACCAAATTATAGAAATTTTATTTCTCCAAATAGTTTTGGATACCAAATTTTAGTAATATTCTCACATATGTGATACTAATAAGATAAATGTTAATATTAAAAAAAACTATAAATACATCATACATAAATATATATTTTTTATGATTAAAATAGATGAAATTATGAAACTCATAAATGCATATAACATAATCATTTACATAAGATTAACATATTAAAAGTATATCATGTTTATATTATAACAAATATCAATCAATGATGGTGGAACCCCTATCATCTAAAATCTCACTACTATTTGGACCTACTGGTCAAAGTACAATACATGTTATCCTTCTACTCTATGCAATCATGACCATGACCTACATAATCTAATTTGGATCTCAAGCACTCTGATCTAAATCATATCACATGTGTGCTCATACTTTAAACTACAAATTCACTTAGGTAAATCTCTCAATAAATTAGAATAATTAGTTGATGTGGGCCATATATTGATCTCTTCTTGTAATTCATTATGATTTTTTGAAACTAATATACACACAATGACAATATTTACAAAAGGATCATACAAATGTGTATGCTCACCACTAATTTAGTCAACTCACTCCATTGAGTACTCATCACTAAGTCATATGTCACATTATGTGTCAAATTATAGATGGTCCCATTTATCGTGGTCAGCTAATATGTATCACATGAATACATTAAAAATTAAAAATTACATGAATACATTAGAAGCTAGATTTAAGTAATATAAACTAACATAAAATGCAAATAATCATGTAAATACTCATGCTTAGATACAAAAATTGCAATAGCTATAACCCCAAGGGAGTCTATATCAAAAAACACTACTATATAATAATATACATTTTATCCTATAGGATTGGTCATTATCCATCTCCTCCATCTCCATCCCATCCACCGTATTTAATTGGAAAAACACTAGGATAACCCTTTATAATTGGAAATAATACAAACCACAAGGAAGTATTCCATCACTATGTGTAGTCTATTGAGTTACATCATGTCCCACTCTATAAAAAATACTTAAGTATTAGTAAGGGATATGGAACTAATTATTTTTAGTTTTGATTTTTATATTATATATGGATATTTATGTTGTATAATTGGTAATACTACTGATAAGCTTCATGATCAATTTTATTGGATGACATTTTCATATGTTATGAATATACTATGATAGTGTTTGATTTTGATTTCATTTGTAAATGGATTTACATTACATTATTCCATTTATAATTTTATATACTATGTATTTTATTACTTGTTATAATATCATACTAGTTACCTTTTGTTTGATTAAGGTGGTTATAGGACTATCCTGATGTCATAAGTTATATAGAGGGAGAGTATCATCAGATAGGAGGGTGTAAATATTATCATTAGGTATTGATCAAATTAAACCAAACCCATATACACACCCACCACACTCATTTTTTCTTAGGTGAAATGAATGTCAATTAGTATTATGCTAAAATTTTGAATGTTACTTTCAATGTTTGTTCTTGCAGTGAATAAGGCATGTTTGTATTATCTAAGTTCATCAATTATCTCTATTAGCACAATATGTGAAGTCCATGAATTTTATGCTTGTGTTTTATTAAAATATTTATAGAAACTAAACTATAATTTGTTAAACTTGGATGCATTCTATCTTATAGAAGTATTGTGTGTTTATTGATCTTTTTTGATTGTTTACTTATTTCCCCTTTTTTATGGCATAATGGGGAGGTGAGTTAGGGTAAAATAACCCAATGTAATTTATTGTAAATATATTTGAATTTGTTTTGGTTATTTTTTATTATTAAATGCCATGAAGTTCAAAGGGGAATAAATTAGGTTTATTTATGTTTGACTTGGTAATTTGGTAATGAGGAAGAGGCAACATGTGGTGGTCATGCTAAAAATTAGGGAATGGAATATGATTTAATAAACTTAGTGTATAGATAAGGTGGAATAAAAAATTGAGTTCATAATGAAGCACTTGTAGTTTAATTGGGGAGGCCATTGGTCATGCAAAATGTTGTTGGAGTTTGGGAAAGGAATAAGATGAATAAATAAAGAGATGAAAATAGGGACATGATAGAGAGGAGAATAAATCTCAACTAACAAGGAAAAAGATATCATTGCACGTATTTCAGACAACAACCATTGTATAACTAGGTCGGTTGAACTTGAGTTTGTAACTTTGATTATTGATTGTAGACATAACAATTAAATATGGTTCTTAAATTTGGGTGTTTTAGTATTTTCTTGTTCATTTGTCTTTAATAAAATAAACATACTAAAAATAGAAATGATGGAAGGTTTAAAGAGGAATACCTATGATGGGGAATGAACACCATTGATACATCAATGTGGGAGATTCTTTTTTGGCTAGGAAGGACTACCTATACACGAGAAAAATTAAACAAGATTGGATTGATAAGATAGATGAATGGACTACCTAATATACAAATAGTTTTAGGAAGTGGTACACTTCATCTGAGTGATGTAAGTCCATGTTTTTATGAAATCAAGTGGATAATATAATTATATAAATTATAATAAAGCATGTGATAATATGTGATAATGAAATTAAAAAAATTAATATATTGCATATATATTATCAATGTATTCATTCTAATATGTTATAGCTAGGTATTCTTGTTCTTGAATTACTTCTAATTGTTTGGCGATGGATTCTTGAGTTGGGACAAAAATGATTATGTATATTCCTAACTCAAACAAGATGTCACTTTGATCAATAAATAATGAATAAATAGCTATGTTTAATTCTTGTATTGAAACCACATCATGTATAATTCCATGCAAGGTCATCTATAGATAGAAATGAATGATTTCAAGACTTGGAAATAACAAATTGGAAACATTTACGACTACTAAACTAGTCTTGAGTTACAGAAAAATATAAAAACATAAGGAGAGATGTCAATTATCTAAAAATCGGTATGATTATGAAATCGATGTTGATCATATGATGAATCATTATTGATCCTTAGAGTATATACTAAAAACTTAGTATGGTGCCTAAAGGAGACATCTAATAAATTCTAGATAGCTTAGGGATAGGTTACTAATTTATCTAAAATAGATTAAGAGTAATAAATATAATATAAATGGATAATAAAATAATCAAAATGCACTTTAATAGAAAATATACATACCTCTAAAAATAATTCATGTGCTACATAAAAATATCTCATTAACAGTGATGTGTTTAACCTTGGACTGCATGTGGATGGGATGGAATAAGGATGGCATTCTACTTTAGTACTCTAGATAAATTTATTTAGTATTCTAGTGTGAAAATTAAAGATCCCTTAACTTGAATATGGGCTGAGTATAAATCAATGTTGATCCTAACAAGATCAATTATGATCATGGGAATCAATATCGATCTGATCCAAGTTTAACTTATTTTTTTTTAATAACTCAAATTCACATGATTAAAATTAGTCTAGGTTGGTTTTTAATGAGGCTTGGTTAGTGAGAAGTTTTTAAGGATTTAAAATAGCTTACCTCTAAATAAACTTAGGGATATTTTACTAGATTTTAAGGATGGTTAACTAATTACTTAGTTAAAATGGTAACTAATAATATTAATTACATAATATAAGATGATAAATGGTAGAACTACATTAACTAGAATAAAAAGGGTGGGGAAGTGGTAAAACACATTTATTAATAAAAATGGTGTAAATTTATAGTGTTTACATTTTCCCTTTTTGTTTAATGGTTTGTGATAACCTATTACAAGATAAAAACTAGGATGGATCTAATGCCCTAGGTTTAATGTAAGGATGTGTCCCCCTCAAACCAAGAGATAGTGAAGGTGATGAGGTGGATATGGGTTTGAAAATGAGGTGGTAATGGATAGTTTTGATATCAAATGAGAATCTAATATGCAAGGATAAGCATGAAGTATAATGTTACACTAACAAGATGAAGGATATTTAGACAGGAATGCCCCAAGGCAAACAAGTAATACATTGCCACAACTAGGAATGTGTGGGATCTATCAAAGGTAGTCATGAAGGTTAGGGTGGGCTAACCAAAGAATATGGTGTGATTGGTATGTGTGATCTACCTAGGAATACTTGCACTCAAGATGATGTACATTTTTAGGATCCATTAGGGATAGACACTAAAATGAATGTAGACCTCTAAAAGGATGTGGGACAATTAGGGGGTTTATGCCCATAATCTAGTAATGCTAGGTAGTAAAGGATATGACATTTTTAATAAAATATTACTTAAGTGTCCTTAGAATATGGATATAAGGATGAAATAGATTTTTAAGTAGTGCAAGGGAGGAAAAATGGGCCAAATTGATGTTGATCTAGTAGATTGATATCGATTAGGAGAGAATCAAAATCAATCCTAAAGGGATATAAGTAGGCCTTATAATGGCTTTGGTACTCATTTTTAAAATGAGAACATGTGAGCCAAATCCAAAAAATTAACACTTATCAACATGTTTGATTGAAATATACAAGATGGAGGATGGTGGGAGTGGTTGACAATGACAATCTCATGATGAGGAAGGGGTAAAACATTTTTTGGTATTTTTATGATTATTTTATTATTGTTATTATTTTTTGTTTGAATTTTTATCTAGATTAGTTAAGGTTTTACATTACTAAGATTTTTCAAGGGTTGGCATCAATCCACTATCGATTCTAATTTCATGGTGATCAACACTCGGTCAGTGATAGATCTATGTTGATCAATCAATCAGTGATAATAGGACCTAATCAGTGTTGATCCCTTAAGTGTCAACTATAATTCTTAAGGGTAAAAAATTTAGTGAATAAGATTAGTGGCTAGGGAATTAAATAAACTTGGGGGATTATGGGATTACATCCATGTGTACTATTGACCATGTGAGATTGAGTACCAACATTATAAGAAAAACTAAGAGAGGTGATCGGAGATGCAAATTGGGAGCATCTCAAGGTGGTAGGATTAGGGGGCCTATGCCATGATCATTGATTACACTAAGATCAAAGTCTACTAGTGGCATTTATAGAGTGATGGGATATGGATTCAAGGACTTTTTATACTAATAAGAGAGATGACTGTGACTCTAGATGATATTTATAGGATACTCTAACTACCAATATAGGGAGTAGAGAATATGCCAATGGACGAGAGAGGATTAACAACATTGACATGATTATATGAGGATGATGATATGGAGATTAGATTTATAGTAGGAGGCTTCAGCTTTAAGGCTCTATATGATCAAGATCATGATGGGAGATGGGTTATCACCATGATGATGATAGTCATCTCCTATATGCATTATTTAACATTGGTAAAGGGAGGTTATCATGGAGATTTATAATGGTACTTGTAGACATGTGGGAGAATAAAACAACATTTGCATGGGCTCTAACATTAATTGGACAAATATATAGAGAGATGTGGGGATAAAGGAAATAGAAACACTAGGTGTGAGATTTCACCTATGTTTTATAGTGATAGGCATACAAACACATATAATTAGTATAACCATTATGGATACCATATATGGGATGGAAACGATTTGCTTTTAGTGTCAAGTTTTTGTGATGGAGGGATGACCTTGCCCATTAACATTGATATCAAGGATTTTGGGATGTAGACTACTATATACATGTGTTGGAGGAGCTATAAGAGGGTGAGGTGATATGGAGGCCATACATCAAGTTTTGAGCATGGCCAAGGATGGGGCTGAAGTTTGTGGCATGATAATGAGTGAGGTGGTTATGAGGGTAACACATAGAATACATGGATATATTTCAATTTGGATTCATGTGGTGATAGTATGGGTTACATCAAGATATACCTGAGGTACCCTAGGTATACAAGAGGGATGACTCATAGGAGAAGGTTCTTGATGCACATGTTATAGAGCTAGAGATATTGGTAAAGGAGGAGATAAAGGGAGTATATGTAAATGATGGTAGAGTGATAGAGGAATATTTTTTATGGTGGGTGAACCAACATGGAGAGGGAGAGGAGAGGGAAGTGAAATAGAGATGGGAGATGGTGGATGTGGATATGGTATATATAGAGGCCATAAGAGGATATGTAGAGGGGTATAAGGACTTATAGGTAGTGATAAAAGAGAGGGATGTGTCTTAGGCATAGTATTTTGGAGTTTTATTTGGGTAAGACTAGCTATAAGCTAGCCTGACAAAGATATAGGGTCACTATGATGTATTATAATATAGTTATGATGAGGCATGTTGAGTGTGGGATAGGTATTGAAATCAATGTGATAATCTTTGAGTTTTAACAAGAACTATAAGGGGAGAAATATTAGGATTTACTACTAGAGGAGGGGGACATGGTAGGAGGATTGGGCCTCCAAGTATTATGAGCATGGATAGGTATCAAGACATGGTGGTAGAGATATAATATTATGAGTATAATGTTATAGAATGATTATTAGAGGTTTATAAATATGTCACACACACACACACACACACACACACACATATACATACACACACACACACACACACACACACACACACACACACACACACACACACACACACACACACACACACACACACACACACACACACACACACACACACACACACACATATATATATACAGCCATGTAGGTTAGGACTCCACAGAGGTCACCAACTATTACAAATAACATGGGGAGTGTACCATAGGGGAGATATCAGAGGAATTGAGGAGGATATTGAGGTGATGGTGGAGGAGGTAGAGTGGATATCCATTTGAGCTAGATCCATTTAATTGAGTATTCATATCTATGTCTAACATTATGGATTGAATTTATATATTTTTTATATTATGGCATTTTTATGATATGCATCTAATTTTTGGATATATATTCATGAGTATATGTTACACACATTTATTACATGAGTTCATGCTATGTGATTATGGATTTGGATTATGTGGAATTTATTTAGATGGACTTTGAGTTATTTATATAATGTATTATATTGATTATACAATTTTTACATGGATTATGATGTTTAGATCATGTGGTGTAGCTTTAGATTTTTATCTTGATTAGGGATTTATATGTGGGCACCAAAATTTAGGTTCAATCAATATTAATAAACATAGTAATAAAAATATAAAACACAATGACACCAATATGAATGGATAAAAGAGGCAAATTGGAATAATAAGAACATCATCATATATACCTCCTTCTAGATCCACTTGAGGATTTACAAATGGATAGTTTGATGTCCATAACTTGAATTGTTGGATTGGTTACTAAATCTTTAAAATGGCTTCCAATGGTTGGATGAGATTGATAGTGACTTGGATGAGTGCTATAGAGATCTTATGGATGAAAGATAGTAACAAGATGATAGATTTATGGATTTCTAAGCTGGTTTTGAATTAGTTAGAGGGTGGAGGGACAACTTTATTTTATAGGAAAGGAGGGAAATATCAATGGTTCAGAATCAAATTTGGGCCATTGATATCAAGGGATATGAAATTTCCATATAATTTTTAATTTCATGGAAGTATCTAAATATAGAGAATTCTAGAGAAGGGGGATAAATTAGGGAATATTTATAGAATCCTCCATTTTTATAAATCTCCCCATAGGGTTTAGGGTTTTAGGAGAGGCTACAATAGGGTGGTGGGTAGGTAGGTAGATTATTTTGGAATTTTAAATTGGATAGTTGGTTTGGAGGTTGGATAGTAGATAATAGGCTCTATTAGAGGTTTAATGAGGGAATTGGTTAGTTTTATAATGGGTTAAATGTTTATGTGATATAGTAATGGGATGGGGATTTTTAGACTACTAATTAATTTAGCTAGGAAATATATGAATTAAACTATATTAGTGGAAATTAGTATTATTAGTATAATTAGCAAGGCACGCATAATTTAGTACATACATTTTGTGTTAAAATTATAATCACTGAGAGGAGGGGGTGAATTAGTAAGCCTAAATAATCCAACTTAAATTTTAATCTTTTAAAATAGTGAATTAGTTCTTACAAGCATTCATGAATCATACACAACATTCACATCAATGAGCAAGAAAGAGAATTCAAGATCAATCACATAACACATGACATACATGAGAAACCCTCTTGGGGAAAAAATCCACTAAAACCTACAATTATACCACTATCCTATAATAAAAATATCCAATTTAGATAATTTATAGTTATCAAGGAGCTATAATCCCTATTTAGTGAGACTATAATCCCATAAGGTGCTATAACACCTGTCTAGCCGAGCTACAATAATAACAAGAATTTTTATCAATTTTTACCTTATAAGGAGGCTAAAACCACCTTAGATGTTAATCTACCACAAAAAAACCTATGAACACATCCACATATGTCAACAACATCTCATGATGGACCTTTTCTTATCACACTTCACCTTTGCTCACACTCAAACAACAAACACACTATTTTGCCAATAAAATTATGACCAATAGGTCATACAAATAGTCTTCAATTTTTTATTCTCTTCAACTCATCCTCAAGTCACTCTATCCCTCCTATCTATAAAACACACACAAAATCCTCTCTTCAATCACTTCGTAGTCTCTCAAATAAAGTCTAGAACCCATCATCTTTGGTTCCACTATTTATAAGAAATCTTGATAATCACTACCTTGGTTAGATATTAGGAATGCCTTAGCCTTTAAGGAATATCTCACATGAATACATGACTCAATATAATCTTCATAGGTTAGAAATAGAGTTTATGGTTCACCCTTAAGTAGATACACCTTTTAATAAGGCCCTTGTATCTCATATAGGTCTCATAGAGACCTATTCACCCATTTATCTCAGCATTGAGAAAAAAATAACATAGGACCACTTTCAAATACATAGGTCCACTCATTATGTCCCCTAAGACATCTTGAAATGATCACAATCATCTTATCTCACGTCTATGTATGCTCAAATAACTCAAAACTAGACCTTATACACAAGAACACCATGATCGAACATAAAATCAACTTCTTAACCATTGTTATTATGAAATATAGATTGATGGTGCCTCCAAAATACTCACAAAGCATCCTCATGGACTCTAAAACAGTTCCTAATATCTAATTCATCATGATACATTGAAACAACATCAATACAAGCTTGAATATCCTTCTTGGGTCACTTGCATAATAAACACAAATAAATAGTCAACTTATAGGCTCAATATATTAAATTTTACTTACTTTTAGATCTTTAAATCTGATTCATTAGATGCACCATGGAGTCCTCTTCATCTTTAAATTTTACAGCACTAGCAAATTCTAATTCTATCAAAAGATATGGATGAAATATAGAGCTATGGTTTTTCTTGTGTTAAATTTGAATATTTGAATTGCAATGATCATAGTTAACCTTTGAACATAATGCTTGAATCTTGTGTCCTTTCAGATTAGGATCGATCTCATACTATTGATCCTATCTGAGATTTATTACATAGACCACCAAAGCTAAATGTTAAACATCAGTCATGTTGACCTCATCTCATATAATCTGAGAACTTTGACTCAACACAATCCATTAATCTCTTTAGATCAACTAGGTCTTTATCGATCAACACTCACCATTCGATCAATGTGTAAGAACACCCACTCATCATTAGATTTTTATCTCATACCTTTTCTAAGTTATTACACATTATGTACCTATCTTGATATCACTTCTTCTTAACTCCTTGGAGTAATGTGCACCATCAATCTTGATCAAGATTTAACACTTTCAAAAATGACTATGGGGACCCTTTAAATATTCTTGAGTAGCCATTTTTTATCCTTAATAACTTCTTCTATGTTTTGAGGTAGGATCTCAAATTTGGACCAGATGATCTCATTACATAGGAGAATCCAACCTTTTGACACACAAATATTATAACCCTCATGATTTTTAGATATAACACCATTAAAATGACTTCTCAAAAACATTTTTCTTAGATCCAATTATGCTAAAATATTTTTGGAAGACCAACTTTACTCCTGCATAAATTTTATCGTGCTTCAATGCATGATCTCAAATTTAGTGAAAATCATCTATGATCAAAATTAAACAAAACCATAGGATTATTTTTTATTAACATATTCACATGTATAAGATATAACACCATAAAAATTCTCACTCAAATCTTCTTTCCACATTACAAAATTAGCTAAGTATTGGAAAACATAATCAAACTACACGGGAGCCCAACTTTGCATGTGCATATATTTTGATGTGATACACATGATTTAAAAATTAGCTTAAATAAACTAGGCACAGAAATGAAAAAAATGATATGATCATTTTATCCTAACACCTCTACACATGCAAATTTTAACCTCATCAACATGCTTACTTATCTCTTTCTAGCCAACTACAAATTTTGGTAAGTATGAGAAAACAATGATTTTTGATTGAAAAGTCAAATTTGCACCCTCATAAATTTTACCACACTTCAACACATGAATTTATATCTAACACATAATAAATAGGTACTAATATGATCACAACCATATGACCAAATCCCCTTGACTCATTACCATGTGGCAATGGTGATGTCATTAAACTACCTACTCAAATTTTTTGCCACTTTACCCAAAGTGTCCAGATGCAAATTATGATCAACCATATGAATTATACCCATACAAACATGATATCAAAGATTATATAACATACTAAGGACCTATTACACATTCTCCAATCACCATACTCAACCCTTAACACCTATGATCAGTTAAACTCTGATGACCAACTAAGCCAACATCAAACATACTAGGATAAGCACATTACACACTTTTTGATTGTCACATAGACTATCAAAGTACTTCATCCTCTCAACAAAACATCTCCATGAAATCATCATGAGAAATATACAACAATATCCCCCTTTGTCATTGATGTCAATAACCATCATATATAACAATATACAACTCACATCTTCTCTCTTCAAAGCACTCTTACATTAGTAACTTTATCCCCCTTTGACACAATGAAAAAAAGGGAACACACTAATCTTGAGGACCTAAAAATAGTATAAAATTTTAAAGGACCATATTATAAATATGATACAAACTCCCCCTTACCTTGAGCCTACTTCAACAAACCTTGACAACATCCTCTTGCTCCATGCCAACACTCTATTTAATCAAGAACTACAAATAATAAAGATAAAACACACAAAATCATATAAATATGATAAAACTCATAAATAATCATCTAAGAGGGACTCATCCTAATAACTTTGAGAAATTACACCTTTTGATTATCTTCATATCTCCACTCACCATGAAGAACCATCACACATGCTAACTAGCCTCTTCTCTCAAGCTACTACAAGTACCACCAATCAAAACTTCATGACAATTTACAAATAATAACATCATCTCAATCAGATTTATAAATCAACTTGAAACATACTTACCTTGATATTTTTAGATAAACTGAGTAGAAAGGCACTCTTCTCCAAACTATGCCTATCTAGCCTTCTTATAGCCCTACCCAGAACTTATAGATCCCATGATTTTTAGTAAAAACATCTTAAATATGTGAAACTACATATATAGATCATTCTCATATGCCCCCTCAATAATTCCAATTTTAATCACAAAGGTCATCCTATTCAACATACTTCTTTCCCAAACCAACTATCCA
This sequence comes from Torreya grandis, assembly GCA_037957365.1. NCBI lineage: Eukaryota > Viridiplantae > Streptophyta > Pinopsida > Cupressales > Taxaceae > Torreya > Torreya grandis. The sequence continues at coordinate 502,146 of JARHVA010003885.1, forward strand.
ATTAAGCCTCCAACTTGATAAAATTTTGAATAACTTGAGAAGCACAAATATTCAAAACTCTATGAATCTTGATTTAAAAACCCATTTCACCCATTCAACATATTAATAAGCCTCAAACCTCAACTAATATGGAAAACCACTTTTATAACAAAGCCTAAAACCCTATAAACTCAAAGCAAATAGGGTCAACAAACCTCCTTCTGGTCAATGTACATCTACAAAACTTCTTGGACACCTAGATACACCCATCACACACTTATGAACCAAAAATTGAGCTTCAACACATTTGGGAACCCATACTTCGTATAACCCATTTTAGGGCTACTTTTCCTTAAGCCAAAAACTGATAAAATTGAGAGCACTCAAAAATCCTCAATTGGCACATACATACCTTCAGACCTCAAAAACACCTAGAACACACCACAAATAAATGAATAGAGCTTTATGAGTACCAAAAACTTCTTTAAATATTAATCAATCTTATTAAGCCATCTAGAACCACCTATTCTGAATCTATACTATATCTCCTTCACAAACGTCTAAAATAGGCTCATAAACTTATTATTCCCCCTTAAACAAATACTTTCTCTAATTATCATTATCATCTTGATAACACAAACATGCTTCTCTGCTAAAAGGAGTCTCTTAATAAGCATAGATAGAGACACCCTTTATAACTCAATGCTCTAGATTAAAAGCAACTCCTCATATTCCTTATCCCCCTTGGCCATTATATGCTTAGCATTCTTCTTCTTGTTTGGCTTAGGAGAAACAAATTAATCAACAAATACAACATTATCCTTTTATTATATGATTTTATTATCAATACATGGAGACAACATAGATTCATGCAATACCTTTTCATTTGAACAATCTTCCTTAAAGTTTGGAACCTCATGAATAGGCATAATTAATTGATGTTATTTACATGATACATGATCAAAAACAAAAGGGTGTTCACTTGGATCCATACATACATCAGGATTGGCCTCCATTAGCACCTTGGTCTTCTTCTTGAGCTTGATCTCTCCATTATCAACATGAGTAGACAATGAGACCTCTTATTACTCTTCAAATTTTGAAGCATTCTCCACCATATAAAATAGATTACTTAGACCTATAGTCTCATCATGACTCACACTTATCACCTTTGGCTTTTATTTGTTAACTTTCCTTCTTCCTTGAATTATAGGATCCTGATTAAATATATTATCTTATAAGAATTTGATTGTAAAACCTAGAAATGTGACCTCTTTGTTCACAATTGTATCACACCATACCCTTTTCAATATATGTATCTTGACTTACCTTATTTGGACATAAATCTACAATGTGTCCTATTTCATGACAAAAAAAATAACCTCCCCTTTTTGAAGAGGACTCACCTTGTCTAATATTACATGGACAATAGTTTGTAAAGTATCCCATATCAAGACAATTAAAGTACTTGATTTTGTTCACATATTTTGACTAATGAAACCTATTATAGTCCCATGAAAATTCATTCATAATAGGTCTCTTTCACCTTCTATCCTTATGACCAAATTTATTACATGTATAACAATAACCATTGAATCTTGCATATCTCATGGCATTTAGCTATCTAATCTAATTTATCTTTATTCTACTAGTAATTTCATTCCTTATCTAACGACTTGTCTTCACTATGTGATTATCTTGGTTCACATTAGTCTTCATCTTGTATTGAGCTACAATATTTTATTCTTCTTCATATTCAATACTAGTTATATCACTAGCATGATTTTGACTACTCAGAATATTATTTAGATCACATGAGATATTTTCAAATATCAAAAATATCTTCACCTTACTATCCATATTTTATAGTTTAGATTTAAAAGATTAATTTTTATAAGCATACCTTGAACATTCATCTTCTTTAAATTTTAATCTTGTAGACAAAATTTCCAAATGACAACTGAGATGCTTGATCATATATTCATTATCCTTGGCATCTTCATTCAATATTGCCTCATACACACTAAATTATTCCACATATTCCTTGTGCTTATATTTAATCTTATTATTGATCTTCTCAATCTTTAGGTATTCAAGAGAATTCATCAAAATAGTCTCACAGTCCACCTCATCTTCATCATCATCTATGTCACTCTAATTAGACTCCTAATGTGAGCAACTTCCTCCCTTAGCCATGAACATATCTTCATCTTCAATAGGACCATCATTTTCATGATCATATTCTAAGTCACTATCTTCACTCTCATTTGATGAGCTATAATCTTATTTAGTGTAGAGACTTTTCTTATTTTTTAAGGACTTTTTATTGTTAAACTCTCTAAATCCTTTCTTCCTATATGTCTTCTTGTCATCATCTTGGCCTTCACCATGATATTCATCATCTTTCTTCTCATACTTATGATGACATTTATGATAAAAATTTCCTATCTCTCCATAATTGCAATATTTGAAGGGTAATTTACCCTTATCCTTTCTTGACCCTATGTTCAATTTCCTAGTAATCAAAATATTTAGTTCATCCTCATCAATATCAAAAATGTCATCCTCTTTAGATTTATTTCCTTATAACTTCTTCTTTGTATTCATAATAGTATTGAAAGTTGATTCATTCTCTAGTGGTATATCATCACTCTTCCTCATCTCATAGGCATTAAGGGTTCCATGCAATTTATCCATCATTAATTGAGTAAAGTCATGAATCTCTTCTATATGAGATACTTTTTGATCAAGCATGGGGGATAGAGACCTTAATAACTTTTAAATAATATTAGTCTCTTGAATATTCTCTCTAATACCTCTAATGATGTTCACAATCTCATCAACTCTCTAAAAAAAGGAATCCACAATATCTTCTTCATTAATCTTGAGACTTTAAAATTGCCTTCTGTGAGTCTACAACTTAACAAGCTTATCCTTTAAAAATTGTCTTAAATTTATCCCATATTTTCTTGGTAGATGTGAAATGGATTACTTTTGTGAACTCAATTTTTGTAAGATCAGAACTAATAACATTCATTTTCTTAGAGTTGTTCTAAAAAAAAATTTATTTGCAACACTAGATGGAGGAGTAATAAGAGTAACATAACCATCCAAAATAGATTGGCATACATCAAACCCTAGGGATCTAATGGATGTCCTCATCCTAGCACTCAAAAAATCATAATTGGATCCATTTAAAATTAGTGTTTTCTTAGTATAGAAACCACCTTGCACATTTTGACTATCCATTGTACCTTGGATCATCTTCATGCTATCAAGCTTTTACCAAAGACATCACACTGATAACAATTTTTAGAGGTAAAATCACTAAGAGGGGGGTGAATCAGTGAGCCCAAATAATAATATTTAAATTTTGATCTTTTTAAACACTTAATTAGTTACTACAAGCATTCATGAAGCATACACAACATTCACATCAATGAATAAGAGAGATAATGCAAGATATTTCACATAACACACGACATATGTGAGAAACCTCTTGGGGGATAAAACCCACTGGAACCTAAAATTGGAATATTATCTTATAATAATAAAATATAATTTATACCATATAAAAATGGCCAAATAAATAAAATCCTTATTTAGTGAGACTATAATCCCATAAGGTGCTGCCACACCTATCTAGCTGAGCTACAACAATAACCAAAAAGTTTAGCACGTTTTACCATGAGAGGAGGCTAAAAATACCTTAGATGATGAGATGAAATAACAACACCTACAAACACATCCATCTCTAAACTGATGTCAACAACACTTGATGATGAAACTGTGTTTATAACACATCACCTTTTCTCACACTCAAATAATAAGTGAAATATTCTACCAACATATTTACGACCAACATGTCATACCGATAGTCCTTAATACATTCTACTCTTTAATTCATCCTTAGGGAACTTTTCCCATCTTTATCTCCAAAAAAAAACACACACAAGCCTCTTTCTAATCTCTTTTTAGTCTCTCACATAAATTCTAGAACCTATCATCTTTGGTTCCACTATTTATAGAGAAATCTTGATAATCACTACCTTGGTCGGCCATTAGGCATGCCTTATCCATTAAGTCATATGTCACACAAATACATGGATCAATACAATATTCATATGCTATACGTAGCATCTATGGGTCACCTTTAAGTAGTTACACATTTTAATAAGGCCCTTGTAGCTCTTATAGGTCTCATGGAGACCTATTCACCCATTTAGTTCACCCTTAAGTAAAACAATAACATATGAACACTTTCAAATACATGGGTCAAATCTTTATGTCCCATAAGACATCTTAAAATTATCATAGTCATTTTAGATCACATCTATGTATTCAAAATCAACTCAAACTTAGACCTTATATATAGGAACACCATTATAGAACATACAATTAACTTCTTAAGCATTTCTCATACTCAAGATAGATTGATCACACCTCCAAAATACATATAGAGCATCCTCATGGAGTCTACAACACTTCTCAATATATAATTCATCATGATACATTGAAAAAATATTTATATAATCTTGAATATCCTTCTCAAGTCACTTGTAGAATAAGCATGAACACACAATCCACTTTTAGACTCAATATCTTTGATTATACTTACTTCTAGATCTTTAAATCAAGTTTTGATTTAACAATCTTGGGAATATTAGTGTATTATTCAAAATTTAGTTAAATTTTATTAGTAATAAAATTATTAAATAAATATATAATAATTAATCTAATAATTTATTTAAACTAATTACAATTCAAACTTCTTAAAACATTATTAATAAGGAGAAGAAAATAAAACTTAGTTGGAAACTAATTGATCCAATTGAGATAGAGGCTAGAATTAATTATGAAAGACTAAGACACTTTCATAAACTAAGATATAAAATTCATTTTGTGATTGGATAGGAGTACTATAACTATAAAATAATGGAACTGACACTATATTCCACCTCTACCACTATTATCCTGAGGAACTAAACTTTTTGGTTTTTGTTCACTATGTATGTGTGACCCTGTCTACAAAGTTTTGATAGATTCAATTTTATTTATCTCCCTATAGATAAAAGTATTTATTAAAACCCTATCTTACATTATTCTTTAACCAATTTTAAGAAAGAGGTGGGGGGGGGAGGGGGGGGTTAGTCTGGGTAAGATGTACTAAACATGCTTTACATCCTATGTGTGGGCACACTGGCTACATACCAATACTCTAAAGAGGGATAAAGTCATATGTATTCTCCCACTTGTTGTGATTTGTGCAAGTGTGAATATGAAGATGTAGAATTATAAACTATATGTGCTTGAGGTGGCTAGGTATTGGTGTAATGATTTAAATGAGCTTCTAAATATGTTGGTTGGCTATATGTAGAGAATAGGGAAGATTGCTTGAGTAGTCTTACTTGTATTCTTGCTTTCTTAGTCATAATTTCTAATCCTTTCCAAATTATATTTGAATGGGATTTTATAGGGATATATTGGTTATAGTTTGAATGAGCTTGCATTAGGCTAACAAGGATTAGGATGGGGAACCAAAAGGAAATGACCATTGGGGTGAAAAATATACTTCAAAAATATCATTAAAAGTGGAAAGGAGTGGTACTAGTGCTATAGTCCAAGTGTGGCACCATTTTCATAAGTAGATGGGACCTAGGGATTGATTTGTCTTGGAAAGAGTAGTCTAGGTGAGATGGGATGAAGTTTGGAAGGCTACAGATCAGTAGGAATCAGTGAAAATAAGTTTAAGAGGGTCATGAAAGCAAGCATGAGAGACATAAGGGTTGGGTGTCATTAGCCATGCTTAAGTTACCAATTTTCACATTTTATATGAATACATTTTGCCCCCGTTTATTCTAATGATGCAACAAATTGAAATACTAGGGTAAAGGAAAAATAAAAAACATCCTTGAACTTACCTATAAAGGATAAGCTCATGAAGCTATTGTGATGTGGGGTGTGCATAGAGAGGGCACACTATGAAGTGTGTATTTGTAAGAGAAAATGGAAAATAGATCAGTTTTCACTAGATATGTTGTATCTAAAATAATAACATACAAATTTGTGTAAGAGAGAGGAGAAGAGAAATGAACAAATATACCTCACCAGGTACATGGACCAATATAAAACCTATTGTGATACTGAGTAATATTGGATGTGTGCTAAACCAAGAATAATATCATGATTGGAGCTGAGTGCTCAATTCCTTAGAAGTGGCTCAAGAATGAAAAGGTTGGCCCTTTAGATCTATTATCACCCACTAAGTGAAGATATGTGGTCATGCATATGTTAATCAATGTCTGGACTATGTGTCTATTGACAAAATTTTACTTTTTGGTCAAATTGGGGCACCCATAGGCACAAATTTTTGATTTCAAATGTTTTAAGGAGTCATAATATATTGTCATAGGAAGTATTACTTATCTTTTAATGTCATTTGAGGTCAAATTAGCTTTTTTCCTAGTCACATTAGTGAATTTGTCCATTAAGGGTCATTTTATGTGCCTTTAAGAGTCATTAATGCAAATAGCATGTTTCCCAAGGTGAATAGGTGTCTTAAATTCATGTAAAACATCCATGATGTTAGTCACGTGAGAAAGTTGCATGTTTCCTAACCAAAATTATAGAAATCATTTGAAAAAAGTAAAAATGGCACTTATATAACACATAGGGAAGTGTGCCACATGTAGAAGATCATGGGGGATTTCTTCATATTTATAACACTCATATATATGATTTGGTTGATTTGGAAGTGTCATTTTGAAGCCAAAACCATTAAACTCATCTCTTACTTCTATGGAAAAACTGAAGTGACTCAAGTTTTTGCTTGGTATAAGCAACATAGGTAGTTTCAAGATAAATGCTTTTGGGATATGATATTAAACTAGGAGATCTTCACTTTAATATATGTATTTTTAATATTGGTCAACCATGCTTTATAAATGATTGCTAACAAGTTGATTGTGTCTTTTTAATAGCTATTTTGTGTATCATATATGTTTTGCTCATTTTTAGCCAAATCCATACGAACCAATTGGTGATTTTGGATCCAAATGATTTTTTATTCCTTCTTATATGATCTCCATTATTGGTTTCATGATTCATAATGTTTGGATGAGTATATTATCCCATGATGCAGGGAGGTGTCACCATGTGTAGTTTTAGTTGGAGTGCTTTTGTTTGCTAAGCATTTCCTCTTGTAGGTGTCTTATACATATTATAAATTATGTTATACAAGCCTATAACTCATGTGACCATCTCATTTCATGTTTGGACTTCACCATGTCACCTCTTGGATTGCTTCCTAGCTTGTTTCCCTCTATTGTCAACTCCTTACATAATTTTAGTTGAAACCTCATGCATAATATTTATCATCCTGACTATGAAGTGATAATAGAGGTGTAGTGTCTTATATAAGAATTTAGAAGTTGAATGAATTTTCTTTTTTGTGATAAGGTAAGTGTAGGTTTGACCATATCCTCAATTCACATGCCACGGTAGTCATTTTGTACCTTTGTCTACTCTTTTCACATGTATGTAGCTATTTTCATGATGGGAAGGGTGTTATAGAAGCTAGTTTCAAGGTGAAAAGAATGAAAATCATGTGTTTACTAAATTATAAGTAATTTTGAACTATTTTTAAGCATTTCACCATCATGTTTTACCTCAATTCCATACTTTACCTACATAACATAGGTCAAGACACTCATCTATAAGCCCTAATGATGTCATGTTGATGTATGAAGAGGTGGACTTATACTCTAATTTCCTAGAATTATATAAGAAGCATTAACATTCCTAAGGGAAGTATATGAGTCTTATTCACACTCATGGTTTCTAGATGTTCATGCACAATCCACTATTTGAGCATTAAGACACCCACCTATAGGTGGTTGAGCAAGGGATTGGAGTGTTATACATAAGGGCTAAAGCAAGGTGACTCTTCTTCTTCATCTTGTTTTGACAATAAAAACATGGAAGACACATAAAAGTTTATAAAAGGTAAAAAAAGGTATGGAATCAATTGGAAAAAAAATTGGATGTGTTTGGGACTGTTTGCCCTAAAAATTGAAAATAAAGACCAAATGGCTTCTTATGGACCCCTCATTACATAATTTCAGAAGCTTTCAAGGCTTGATATTTGGTGGATATATATCCCATATCACAAGAAACAATAATTAAAAATATGGGGGAATGAAAGTATGGGGAAGTAAGAGTTTTGGACACTCACATATGACCCAAAATACTAAAAGGACTCAGTAATATCTACAATCGTGTAAGGGAAAAGGGTCTTTTGTCACCTTGAAGGATAATTCCAAATATAATAACATGAATGGGATATATAGATTTATTAGATGAGACAAATTGAGGTCATAGGTCACCAGGAGGAAGTCAAGGAGGGTCCCATCACCCCTATGCCCATTTACAAGTACCTCTCAACTTAGAAAAGGCAACTTATACTAGGGTTTTGGATGAAAGTTGTCATACTCAAGTGAATGTTAAGTTGGAGTTTCCATGGAGTAAAATAGGTGATCCAAGAGGATGTCCCAAGGAACTCTTGAATACCATAATCAAATGTATATACCCCTATATTCACCTATAGGTAGGGGTCAATTAGAGTTGTCGCAGTCATGAGATAAAATGAGCCACACATGGCCTAATGATTATTAAGAGAGTGAGAATGGGTTAATAAACTAGTGTGTAGGAAAAAAATGGATATTAAGGTCTAAAAACCATCTTGAGAATATATTCATGAAGGATTTTTGACCTAAAATAATCCTAAATAAATGCAAACTATCCCAGTCAACAGAGAAGGAATAATATGAGCTACAAGAAGGATTATGGAACTCTTAAGTGAGATGACACTATAATAAGGAATTTTATCACCTTATGAGGTCTCAATGGGGTCTAAAAATATCATGAAAAATATATTGGAAGCCCATGAAATCAACAGGAGTAAGCAAATGCAGAGGTGCCTCACTCTCAGTTAACAGGGTATAAGTTAGCAAGGATAAGTGAAGCATAGACTATATAGAAGTGAAAGGTAGGTTTTAATGATCATTAGATGATCAAATATGATATAATATGTTCCCTAACATTCAAAATACCTTGATAAGGTGCTCAAATTCCCTTCCCAATTTCCAAATGGACTACAGTTCATATAATAAGGCTAAGAAACTTCATTGTTCATTAGGTAAGCATGAGAAATCTAAAAAAGGGAGTGTTACAGATGGTTTTAAAAGGTCCATGAGAAAAATTTAAAGGGTGTTTAAAATGTTTATTCATCCTATAATCATGGTATTTTCTTGTAAGAGTGACACCTAAGTGAATTTGGGGGGGGGGGAATGTAGGAAAATAGGGTTTTTGAGGCCTTTTTGGGCATTTGAAGATGGTTTGGAATCCAAAACATGGAATAAAACCAAAAAAATTGGTAAAAATACTAAATATGACCTAATAAAACTAAAAAAATATCCAATTTTCCATGCGGATGAAGGCTATACCTCTCTATTTTGTCTCAAAGGTCAGCTAGTCATGAAAATCAGAACTTTGGCAAGGCAAGTAAAGATGCCAAAATGAGTAAAATAACTAAGATGAGGCCTTGGGATATTCAAATAAAATTAAATAATGGTTATGGAATATTTATTGATGATTATTAACACTCACAAAATCTCTAACCCCTCAGGGTGATCTAATTGTTCATACACACTGTCCAACAATGGAAGTTTTCTCTATTCCTAATTGCCAAATGAAAGGAAAAGAGGAAAATGAGTGTTTGAAAGGATACGTGATGGATTTTTGAGTTTTAATGATATTTTAACATACATAAGAAATAATCCCAAGCATTAAGTATCATCACAGGTGGTCCAAACTAGCATGGTGTATGCTAAGCCCATTAGGCCTAGAAGAGACCTAAAGTCAATTGTGGGTATATCTTAATTACTAGACCATGATGAATTATACAGATGATTAAGGAATGTTTTTGAATTCATGATATAGGATTTATAACCTTTTTAATGTATATAAACATTAGAAGATCCATATTTAAGCTCAAAACCACCCACACTCATGTAAAATGGAAAAACAAGCTCGATGAGGCAAATTTTGAAGCTCACATCTTATTGAAAGATATACATGGGAGAAAAAGGAGTTATGGGGAGTTATAGAAGGTCCCTATCAGAAAATTTGTGGAATTATTTTTAAACTTAAACTTGTATTATTTATGAAAAAAACTTAAGACCTAAAATTGATAAAAAAAAAACCCTTGCTAACCCTTAGCAGAGACCTCATGGGAAAAATGAACATGTAAAGATAATATAAATACATATCTTGTCAAGTAAACCTATTTTAAAATGGAGAAGACTCACTCAGGATCTCACCCATGCAAATGATTTATACAGACATGTATAGACAACATGCAAAATAAGTTTTTTCTCACCATTTTATGTGTTTCGTAGGTTCTAGAGAAGATATAAGGATGAAATAAAGTTTGGGGAAAGTATTAGGACTTTTTATAATCCATAAAATTCATTTAATTCTTTATATAAGTTTACAAAAAATTGTCTTACTTTTAGCCAGTCAAAATTGGCATAGTGATCACAATGGTGAGAAGGTGAAAACTTTAAGTTTGGGCCTTTTTAAAGTGTATCTAATAATTATAAATCCATATATGGTCTTTACCAGTGTAATTCACTCCATAAAATTTATTTTCATGGAAAATTTAAGACATTTTTGAGGCTAAGTGTGAGGGGTGACTGAAACAAGAACTTTTTAGACTGGAGATAGTAATTGCTTCATGCCAAGAGTTTCAAAAGGAGTATGAATGCAATAAATGCATGAAATTAAATTAATAAATTCATTAAATATTATTCCCATCATAATACCTATCCCTAATTATGTTTGGACATTCAAACAACTCCAAATGATGAAGGTAGTTTTTTTAGCCAGGATAAGGAATTTTGTGACACTTTTCATAGTTTTCATAACTTTTATGGACAATTGGACCTCTTGAAATTTAATTTTTAAAATAATGACTCTTTCTCATGAAATTTTTAACCTTTTATCTATATTGATGCATTTACAAGTGACCTTTGGACTTATTTTGCATTGTTTCTCTCTCAGAGGCTATAAATATGGACTTTTTTGGCTCATTTGGGAGCCTCCATTGGTTAATGAGGAAATTCTAACCAAAATTGTAATTAAATTACTATTGAATAAATAAAAAATTTATTTTTACTACTCACATGTTTTTCAATTGACTGTTAGTGTAATCTTGTTGGTATTGTCTAGTAGAAGATTATCTTTTCTAGCATGTTATCCTTGATTGTTCACCAAATGTGTAAAAGAGTAATTATTATAGGTCTTTATTAGTGTTATTTTATAAGTGTATATGTGTCCTATAAGTGGTTAATTATTTTATCCTAAAAATTAATACTTCATTACCCTCTTAAGCATTAAAATACCTTTTGGACCTAATTTGTGAAACATTAATGTGACAATGTAATTTGAATTGTGATTTTTGTGTAAAATAAGTTTTGTTTCATTATAAAAGGTAAATTTTTAGTCAATACAAGGAAATACACTATCTATGCATCACCTTTTTTTAAATTTCTTAGTTTTTTTCTTAACCCTTTTCATCTAAGGCTGGTAAGTAAGAAAGTGCTTCAAAGATTACATCAAGGGAACTAGCCCCTTTCGAGATTCATCTTAACAAAATTATCACCCATATAAATATAGATGTTTCCATTTTGACACTTTGATTAGGAGAGCTAGGCATCTCCTCAAGGGGTGAAAATACAAGTGACAATAGCTTTTGGCATGCTTGGTAGGACTCTAAGTCCTATAAGATTATCTAAGATTAGTGTTGGTCTTAACATAGTTATAGCTACAAGAACATCTACATTTATTACCTATAAACTCCACTAAATTTCTTAACTCTTTAGTTTCTAATTATTCCCTATTTTCCATGTTAAAGGTGACCACTAGGTATTTTTTTAAAGGTACACACTTTGAGTTTATGGAATTCCCCTTATATTGTGCTAGAAGGTTTAGATTTGTGAACACCCATCCTATTCAAGAGAGTTGGTGTTTAATAAGTATAAGTTATTTTTTAGTTCAATCCCTAATACTCAAAGTTCACATTTCAAGATGGCTAAGAAACAACCTTTTTATAATTTATTGGATCATCTCCTTTGAATATTTCCCAATATGACCAAATTCTAGGAGCAACATTTAAGAGTGTTCCATATTTTAGTGGAGAGGGTCCTATTATTGTCATTTAACACATTGGAAACATAGAAAAATTATAAAATATCCATAATATAACTCAATAAAATGTGGCTATTAGGTTGTTGGCATTGTCTTTCAAAGGAAAATCTTGGGATTGGTATGGGACTCTACCTAAAAATTCTATTGGTTTATGGGATGAACTATGAGATCTATTGACTAAGAGGTTTGGAGAGAAGAGTGATTATCTATCTCTAGCTAAGAAATTGACCACTATTAATAGGGCACCACAAGATTTTATGCAAGATTTTAACACTATATTTCAAAAAACATGGGATAGGATCCTATCCCTTATGAGACCTACTCAAAATTATGCATTATTATACTATCTAAAATAATTTAATAGTGATGTATCTATGAAAATCCACTCCATGTGTGGGAATACACTCCCTAATACATATGATATATCCATCAATGCTGAGAATTGTCTTATTCAAGAAAAGGAAGATTACTCCTAGGCCTCCAATGCCATTGTTCCTTGATTTGAAGCCTCTTATTTAAGTTACATTACCTACCTTGGCTCCTTTGCCTATTCATGAAAAGTCTACCATTGTCCCTTCAAATGAGATCCATAAAGTTAAAAATATTGATCTAAAGTGTAACTAATAATTTGGGTTCCCTAAAAAGGTAAAAATATTAAGGTTATAGGCCATACCAACCCTAAAATCAGTTTGGGAAAACCAATAGACCTCCTTTTCAAAGTAATATGCAAGGATAAGGTCAAATCACCCATGCTAGCCTTAACAAATTTACAATCCTAATGCTCCTTCATCCTCTAAATCTCTTGTTCCCACCAAAAATATCTTAGTTTAAGAACAACCATGCTATACATATTTTGAGAAAAATTAGGAACATGTTGCTTATGCAAATGAAATGCATAATCAAACCTTGGTAATGGAAGGAAATAAAGCTTCCCAAGTTCCAAGATTTGAGGGACCAATGTAAAGTGGAATGGAGAATGGTAAACCATAATCTGATTCTACCCTCATAAATCATTTGAGGAGAGTTTTTTGCTATTAATCACTTGGGGAATCCAAGTAATATGAATATTAGTGTTGCCTCTAACACTAGGTCTAAGTAAAGGGATGGTGAAGGGCAACAAGGAGAAAATAAAAGACTTATTTTGGTCCCCACATAATATATAATGGTGAGTGTGTCAAATTCATCTCTTAGAGTGAAATAAGGTCAAAATATTTAGAATGTAAAGATAGAACCTTTTCACCCACCTTCATAAGCTACATCATAAGGAGTTAGTATTTCTAAGGAGCCCCCAAAGGTGAGTGATTGTTAGATTAATGGTGAAGACCAAATGAATAAGATACACATGAACATATCATAATGGGATTATTTTACAATATTGAGGTAGAAAGACATGCTCCAAAAATAATTACAAGGATTAGGTAAGCAAGTTGGCTCATCTAAGAATGAAAATGTTATCCTAGTTAATGGAACTCAACCTATAAATGGTCAAGTGAAGAAGAATATAAAAAATACTCCTTTCTACCTATCTCTAATAATTGGTGATTTCTTGGTTCATAATTTCATCATAGATAGTGAGGCTAGTACTTCAGCTATACCCAAGTGTATAGTGGATAAACTAGGACCCAAATATGAGCCAATGGCTAAAGGAGTCTTAAAATTTGATGAATCACCAACCAACACTTTGGGGGTAGTTAAATATTTGAATTTGATCCTACGTGCTTATCCTACCTTGTCCATTCCTCATGATGTGGTTGTGGTAGATTTACCTGCATACTTTGCTCTTTATTTATCAAGAGAGTTTTTAGCTAAGATAGGTGGATACTTGGCTGCCAATTGGTCCTATATAGTGTTTATGACAAAAAATGGTACTAAGGTGAAGATTGAATCAGAACCTATTCATCATAATCACTTGGAGACTTACACACCTAAAGTGGCAAATGTCAACTATGTCATCATTGATGAAGAGGAACTCCACATAGACCAATCTCCAACATCTTCCCTTGAACGAGATTCTAATTTGTACTTAGATGAATGGCGAGATGATAGTTATGATCATGATACTTAAAATTTCATAGAAGAAGTTGGTTTTGTGGTGTATTTTCTACATGAGGAGGACCCTTTCATTCCAAATTTGATAAAGCCAAGTGAAGATATAAATGGTTTATGGTGGATTCTCTTTTATGGGTCAAGAATCAAGATTGGGGTAGGTGGTGGAGTAATGTTGGTTTTTCCTACTAAGGAAAGGTACTATTCCACTTTTATATTTCATTTCTCTTGAAATTTTAATGTGGTATATTATGAGGCCCTCATTCATGGCCTTAAATGGGATAGGAAAAGAGGTATTAAAGAGTTCTAAGTGTATGGTGATAGTGAACTTGTTGTGAGCTAATTGAGAGGATGTAATTCTACTAAAAAATATTTGCTTAAGTCTTAGAAGAATAGTGTGTGGGATCTTGTGGAGGATTTTCAAGATTTCAACATCACAACCATCCCAACAGAGGAAAATAAACATGTTGATAGGTTGGAGAAAATTCGAGCTTAGGTTGATGTTTCAAAAGGTATAAAAGAGGATAAGAATCAGCCACGTATTAGGTTGATTATAAGACCCTCCATACTAGATAATTTCACTAATTGGCAAGTTTATAATAGTGATCAACAAATAGCACTTTTTATACAGGAAGAGGCTAAGTTTTTTGCCAAGAATCAGTCTAAAATATAGCAGCAATATGGATGGTAAATTATCTAGTTGAAGTACAACAAACTCCCTAAAGGCTTAGTCACTCTTGAGAGCATATTCAATTATGATGACTAGTTGAAGAAAGACAAGGTAAGAGTGTATACCAAGAAAGATAACTATGAGAAAGTAAAAATATTTAAGGACATGTTACTTACACTTGGAAAGGTATGTACTAGTGAAGAAAAGCATGCTTTTGTTGAGTTATGCAAAGATTTTTTTAATGTCTTTGCATGGGAATATAGTGACTTGAAAGGATTTCAAAAAAATGAGATCAACATACCATAGAGCTAGAAGAAAATGACAATCCTATAAAGCAAAGACAAAGGCCAATAAATCCTTAGATTGATCCCCTCATGAAGAAAGAACTCACCAAGTTGATTGAGTCCAAAATCATCTTCCCCATTAATTATTCATCCTGGTTGGAAAACATAGTTCCTATTAAGAAGAATAATAATAAATTAGGCTATGTTTATTTTAGGGAATTGAATAGAGTTTCTTTGAAGGACCATTATCCTCTCCCTTCCATGGAACATTTTCACCAAGTTGTGTCAGGTAGTGAAAGGTCTTCTCTCCTTGATGGGTATTATGTGTACAATCAAATTTTGGTGAAGGAAAGTGATAAATATAAGATAGCCTTTAATACTAAATGGGGTACATATGATTATATAAAAATGACTTTTGGATTATCTAATTTTGGAGATACATTTTAACATGTAATGGATATGGATTTTCAAGGACTAATAAATGACATTGTATTGATGTATCTTGATGATGTAACAATTTTCTCAAAGGATGCAAAGGATCACTTGAATCACCTAAGGCATATTTTTGAGAGGTGTAGCGATTTTGGAATATCTCTCAACCCAAATAAATTTGTGTTTATTGTATATGAAGGAAAACTCTTAGGACACATTATCTCCAAGAATGTCTTATCCATTGATCCTAAAAGTGTGAGTTCCATCTTGGTAATGTCTTTACCCAAACACAAAAAAGGATTGAAAAGTTTATTTAGGAATATTAATTTAATAAGGAGGTTCATTATTGATTTTTATAATATTTTCAATCCTCTAACCTCTATTTTAAGGAAGGATGAAGTGTTCACTTGGACTAGAAGAAGGAAGGAAAGTTTTGAGGAGATTAAATAAGCCATTGCCCAATCTCCTACTCTTACAAGTCCTAATTTCTCAAAGTATATCAATTTATATACCTTTGGGAATGAGGAGGTAATCACTAACATGCTTACTCAATCAAATGAGGAAAATTTGGAGCAGCCTATTGCCTTATTAAGTCAAATTTTAGAAGGCTATGAGGTAAGATGCACCTATATTGAGAAGCAAGTACTTTCAATTATTAGGAGTCTGAAGAAGTTTAGGTATATGTTGTATAACAACATGATTAACATATTTATACCTCATCCTAGTGTAAAATACTTCTTTTTGATCAGATATTTGATTGAAAAAAGGGATGGTTGGATCATAAAAGTGATGGAGTATGATGTGAAAATCAAGACAACTAAGCTAGTGAAAGGGAAAGGCTTATGTGAGCATCTTGCTTTAGATTTGAAGGAGAAAAAAGATGTTTTTTCATCACTCCCTAATGACCCTATGATAGTTGTACCTTCATCAATGATAATTTTGACACAATATATGATTCATTTTCTTTAAACCGGTGAGTGTCCACAAGGTCTAAGTAGAGCTAGAAGAAAGTACTTTAGATTGCAATCCATTCCTTATGGACTTGTTGATGGAGTATTGTTTAGGAAGGAAATTTTAGGCATGTTATTTATTGGTTGAATATTTTGTCGATCAGTGTACTGATAAACAAAATAGGTCTGATTAGGCAAAGTATGAAGATTGGTCTTCTAAATGTGTAGGTTTACCACATCAAAAGGGGACTAATCTCTCCTCTCATCAAGGGGAGGTTCCCTATAGATATGCTATAATATATATAAACAAAAAATAATACTCAAGGGTAGGACAAATCATCCATCTCTCTTTCTTCAGAGATGATGCATGCAAATCAAAGGAAAAACTCAAGGGAAATGATAGAAAGCACTCCTCTTCTTTTAGAAGTACTATTCAACAAGCCAAAAGAATACTCTTGGTATTTAAAGCAAAATGTAACTAAGGACGTAGTAACCAACAAATTGAGATGTAGCACAAATTCTCCACCTAAATTTCCCAAGAGTGAGATACGAAGGACAATGAGGGCACAAGGTCATCCTAAGGTCCTTTACACAGAAAATGAAAAGAAAACACACTAAAGGCAATTATGGGGGCACAAATTCTCTCCACAGTTGACTTTAGGACACCTTCATTACTACTTTCACTAATTTTGCTTGTTGAATTAAAGGAACAAAAAATGTATCAAGGAAAAACACATAAGAATAGTTTCCCCAATAACAAAGATATTATAGCACAAAGTCTAAAAAGTCACTTGCTTTCTTATTCCAATAACAAGATATGATCAACAATCTGAGCTCAAAGTCTTAGTAATGCCTTTCAATTTGGGTAGAGTTTCATTTCTGATTGTCAAAAAGAGATCCATTTACAATAAAAGAGAGTCCCTTATATAGCCACTTTAAGGACTCAAGAATAGTAACACATCATGTTGCATTGAAATTTGTTAAGAAGACAGGCTAGAATTTAGGGGCATCTACCCATTTTATTTTCTCAATGTAGAGAAACAAGTCACGCTATTGAAAGTTTGCATCTTTCAATGTTCACCTGGTAATCTGATCCTTCTTTATCATTCCTCCCTTTTTGGTTAATTAAATTAGGTCTTAGATTCAATTTGATGCTCTGTTCCTTAGTTACTTCTTGCTGATCATAGCCTTAAAGCCTTTGAATGCATTTAGGTCCACACTTTACAAGGATCAATAGCTATTTCATTTTCACAACTTTGACATCCACAGGCATGTCACTACATTTCCAATGGCTAGTTCACTATTCTTGAATTTGACATCTTCAGGCGCATCACCCCTTGGTCCTTCCTTGGCTTTCCTATTTTGCATCCTCCTAAAGGGAAGGTGACCCTTCATCTTTGGGGGAGTGTCCTTGAAGTTGGTAGCTAAGAGTCCCATATAAGGGCACCTACCATTCGGGGTCCTTCGGTGGCCTTTTCTTTGGAGTCCTTCAAAACTTTTCCTGCGGACATTTCCCGTAGACAAATCTTGCGAACAATTCCCACAGACAAAAAGTTCGTGGACAATTTCCCATGGACAAACATTACACATAATTATTCTAATTGATTCTTCTTTGCCTTTTGAAATTCCTTCGAGCGTTCCTCCCATGGCTTCTTTCTCAAATTCCTTTAGACTTTTTATCCAAAGGAATTCCTTCAGACAAAAGTCTGAAAGAATTGTTTCTTGTCTTAGTCAAAATTTTGAAAGAACTTACCTTTGTGGCCTCTTTGAAAATGACCCTTCCAAAGGGTGCTTTTGTCAACCAAGTTCCCTCCACAAGGGCACTTATCCTTCGGGAGGATCTTTTGAACTTTTGCATTGAACTGTTCCTTTGAACCAACCATTGAACCAAGCTTTGAACCAAGCCGATCAACCCTTTGATTAAACCAAATGGATGAACCAAGCTTTGAACTAAGTTGATGAACCAAGAGGATGAACCAAGCTTTAAATGGACTAAGTGAACCATTTCATTGAACCAAAGCATTGAACCAACTGTTGAACCAAGCTTTGGTTCAACAGTTCATTCTCTTTGATTTGGCTGAGTCCTTTTGATCTTCATTGAACCAAATGTGTTGAACCTGTTGAACCTTGAACCCATTGAACCTTTGAACCAAAGGATGAACCAAGATTTAAACTAAGCTAATGAACCAAGTAGATAAACCAAGCTTTGAATCGACTTAGTGAACCATTTGATTGAACCAAAGCATTGAACCAACTGTTGAACCAAGCTTTGGTTCAATAGTTCATTCTCTTTGATTTGTCTGAGTCCTTTTGATCTTTCTTGAACCAAATGTGTTGAACCTGTTTAACCTTAAACCCGTTGAACCTTTGAACCAAAGTGGTTCAATGGTTCAATAGTTCAATGGTTCAAGCCTTCTTCTCTTTGATAATTGTTTTGAAGCCATTGAACCTTGAAGCAGTTGAACTTTGAACCTTGATGAAGCACTTAAATCTTGCTAATGATGTTGAACCTTTGAACTTGTTGAACCCGTTGAACCAAAATGGTTCAAGGTTCAATGGTTGAATGGTTCAATGGTTGGATCATTAATTAGATGCTTATTGATGGACATTTTTTATTAAACTAAGGTGTTGAACCAATCCCAAAAATGACTAGGTGTTGGAAACTAATTCTTTTGATTGAACCAACCCATAAAAGCCTTTAAACATGTAGAAATGAACCTACTTGCAGAGTCCATAGAAACCAAGTCCATAGTTTTCTCTAACCTTGAAAGAGTCCATAGAAATCAACCTATAAATCCCATTAAACTTGGCCTATAGAGTCCATAGATTTTCTTTTCCTGTAGAGTCTGTAGATTCGTCAGAAGCTTGAAAAATGAGGAATTTGAATGCCTAGGATAAATTTTGAAAAGGGAAGAGACAATTTTGGTCTGTAGGACCAAAATAGCTCAAATGTTGTCCCAAAAATGAGTGATATTTTTGGGGGACAATAGCTGTCTCCAATTGGGGAACTTTTATCAATTGTAAAAAAGAATTGAAGGAAGTAAAAACTAGAATCTCCAGTGCCTTGAAGTATGCCATTGGGATATGGAGTCATGCTACCCAAAAATGGAAGGCATCAAAAAAAGAAACAAACAAAAAAAATAGAATTTAAAAACTATACAAATATACATATGTATAGATGAAATGATCTAATACTTTAAGAATTGAAGTATTTTAGATGCTACTTCTTGAGAGATAGTGAAAATAGTGCTCTATCCTGATAAACTAGCAAGAAGACATTTTGTCCCTAGAAAGAGTGATGGGTGAATGGAACTCTCCACTAGGAAAGCAATTTTTTGAATCTTCCTCTTGGCTTTTTCTTCTTTTTGCCCCATGACAAGATGTGGTATTCAATTTGAAAGCCATAACTCCTTGCTTTCTTGGAGAAGGATTCCTTTGCATGATTTTGATTTGTAGCAGCATGTTTCATTACCATAATTGGTTGTTCTTTTGGTTTAGTCCAGCACATGATTTGATTCTCCACATCAAACTCCTAAAAAACTATCAGCTTAGCATCTCTTTTCATATGAAGAATTTTTATCTCTTCATCTTGAGCAATATTTAATCCAAGCAACAAAGATTCAAATCTAGCTGTGTTGTTGGTGTTGCTGAATTACAAATTTCATGAAGGAAGAATATCTCCTTGAGGAGATATCAACATAGTCTCGACTCCATCGTTGGTGGAAGAATTGTTGCCATTTGATTCTAGGATCCAAGAATCATCAGAAGCTGATCTCCTATCAAATTTTTCTTCATTAGAGATGGAAGATCTTTCCTTATTTGTACTTCACTCTACCAATTCTCTTGAATTCTTGTTTCGATCAATTCCTAGATTGTCAGCTATAGGAATTTCATCTATAGAAACATGAACATTCTCTATGGTCAAGAAATAATTACCCCTGCCTAAAGACTCAAACAAAATTTGTGCTACAGGGGTCAATGTTTGGGTGACCATGTATTTTTCCTTCTTTTCAAGGAACAATCTCTTCATTATGCCTTTGACAGGGACTCTTACCTCGGTCAAGTCCATGCTTAATTCTCCTCCCATGTCTTTGCAGAAATTTCATCTAAGCAAATTTCCATAAGATGCTGGGACATCAGCCACCAAGATAGTCATCTTGATTCTCTTGTCTAAAAAGGCTGCAAATGCAAATTGGGCATCTTTGATTTGCCCTAGTAGTAGTACTTACTTGTTCTCCATGGAGAAACATCTCCCAAATGTCTTGGTTAGTGTGAGGCCCAGAGACTTAGCTACTTTAGTAGGCATGACATTGTCAAATGCCCTAGAATCAATGATGCAATTGTTGAGATGATAACCATTTATCAATAAGGAAACATAGAAAGGTTGGATTTTCCTATGGGCAGCTGGAGGTGTAATGACAAGATTATTTGGAATGGGCATGTTCTTTGGGGAATCAAGAATTACTTTCTTAACCTCTTGTCTTTTAGAGATGATATCATTCTTGACACATTGGACCAACTTATCCAATTGATCAGGATTAGACTACAAATATTCAAATTTAGACATTTGTATTTTGGTCTTCTTGACATGATCAATTATGTCAAATGGCTGAATTGGACTAGGAACAGAGGGAAGCATCTCAACCTTTTGGGTTTTAGGAGGGATGGGATGAGGGCTAGTTTGTGAAATTGAAGTAGAAGGTGAAGGTGAAATTGATGTACTTACATTTTGGGTGATCATCAGATCCCTTGACTAGAAAGGCAGAGTAGTTCCATGCTTAGTAATTATAATTGTTGGTTGAGGTTATTCCTCTATCTTATTTTTATCAGTTTGATAGACTAATTGGTTCTTGGACCTGGTAAACACTACATATAATCCATCAATAGATTCTCCTTTACTTCTAGGTTCATCTTGGTAATTCAAGAAACCAATGTGGGAGTTTCCAGTTGATTCTTCTTGATCCTCCGTGAAGAGATTAGCATTATTTTCTTGCTCAAACTCAGGTTGGAAAGAGAAATCATGTTTTGTTTCCAAATATCTAGCTGTTGAGTTGGTTAGAGAAGCTTCAAGGGCAAGTTTACCTTGTGGTAGAGGAAAATGATTTTTTTGCCCTTAATTCCTAGTAATATTGCCTTGATATGACTAATTTGGAAATGTCCTTCTTGGCATATCTCTGTATTAAGGAGCAAAAGACATTCCTTGCACCATTTACATTGTGAAAGCAAGCAACTCATTTGCCAATTCTACACCAATGGATCTATGGTGCTTGTAGATGATATTTAGAAGATGATGAAGGTCTAACTCTATTTGGATCTCTTCTTATCTTCCCTGCTAAGATGAGATCATCTTCTACCTCAGTGGCCAAAAGTTGAGCTATAGCAAGATCTATTTAACCAGCACATCTCAAAATAAAACTTACTTCAGGTAACTGAGAATTAATGAAGAAGCATTTTAGATTCTCAGTTGTAGGTCAATAAATTATAGGAATTATATTCCTCAGTTTGTCAAATTTGGCTATGAAGTCTCTCATTAGTTCATGAGGATCTTTCTTCATCTATGTAAGTTGAGCCAGAAGTGCATGTGCATCTTTTACAGGTTTGAATCTGGCTCCAAACTTATCTTTGATGGTATTCCAATCAGTTACTGATCAAGCATATAGATGATAAAACCAATCTATAATAGCACCTTGTAATGTTTCTACAAATATCCTAACTACTACATCTTCAAATTCTACTCCAATTACTCCACAGGCTATGCTGAAGGCTGCAATGTGTTCATCAGGATGAACTTTCCCATCACCATAGAATTTGGGGAAATTCTTCCTTGAACTACATGGAAGCTCATGTAGAGGTGGAGTAAGATTGAGAGGACCAAAAGCATTACCCCAAGGGCCTTGAACTACCATTATAGGATTATGAAAAGGAGGAATAACAAATCTCAAAAGGATAATTATTGGCAAAGCTTTATCAATAGCAGAAGTGGATACTTCATTTGGCAATGGAGATCTGACTTTAATAGGAGGAAAGCTCTTAGTTCATTGGAGATGAGATGGTGAAGGAAATAGATCAAAATCACTTTGTTGTACCAACTTGAATATAGGGTTGAGAATACCTTTAGCTCTTTGGCTTTGTGTATACCTTGAATCTGTCAGATTGTGAGATAAAAAAATGGAAAAGAATTAACCTTGCTTCAGTTTGAAGCTTGATGCTTTAAACTGTGCATTCTTTCCCAGTTAGTGTGGAGGTGAATGGTAAGGCTATAAATGGATAATGGGTAAGACAAGAAACAAAGTCACCAAATTCTATAATAGATAAGGGTTATAATGATTATGGTTATATCCCTAGCGGAATCACCAAAAATTATTGGTTAAATATTTTGACGATTAGCATACTAATAAAAAAATAGGTCTAATCAGCCAAAGTAGGAAGATTGGTCATCCAAATGTGTAGGTTTGCCACATCAAAATGGGACTAATCTCTCCTCTCATCAATGGGAGGTTCCCTATAGATATGTTATAATATATATAAATAGAAAATAATACTCAAGAGTAGGACAAACCATCCATCTCTCTTTCTTCAGAGATGTTGCATGCAAATCAAAGGAAAAACTCAAGGGAAATGATAGAAAGCACTCTTCTTCTTTCAAAAGTACTATTTAGTAAGCCACAAGAATACTTCTAGTAGTAAAATAAAAATTTAACTAAGGATGTACTAACTGTAAAATTGAGATGTAGCACAAAGTCTCCACCTGAATTGCCCAAGAGTGAGATATGAAGGACAATGAGGCCACCAAGTCGTCCCAAGGTCCTTTACACAAAAAATGAAAAAAAAACACACTAAAGGCAATTATGGGGGCACAAAGTCTTTCCATAGTTGACTTCAGGACACCTTCCTGACTACTTTCACTAATTATGCTTGTTGAATTAAAGGAACAGAAAATGTATCAAGGAAAAAGACATAAGAACAGTTTCCCCAACAACAAAGATATTATAGCACAAAGTTTGAAAAGTCACTTGTTTTCTTATTCCAATAACAAAATATGATCAACAATCTAAGCTCAAAGTCTCAGTAATGCCTTTCAATTTGGGTAGAGTTTCATTTCTAATTATAGAAAAGAGATCCATTTATAATAAAAGAGAGTCCCTTATATAGCCACTTCAAGAAGGACTTGGGAACAGTAACACATCATGTTGCATTGAAATTTTTTAAGAAGATAGGCTAGAATTTAGGGGCATATACCCATTTTCTTTTCTCAATGTAGGGAAACAAGTCATGATATTGAAAGTTTGCATCTTTCAATGTCCACCTGGCGACCTGATCCTTCTTCATCGTTCCCCCTTTTGTATTTAATTGAATCGGGTCTTATATTTAATTTGATACTTTGTTACTTATTCACTTCTAACTGATCTTGGACTTAAAGCCTTTTAATGAATTCAAGTCCATGCTTTACAAGGATCAATTTCTATTTCATTGTCATAACTTTGAGTTCCATGGGCACGTCACTACGTTTCCAATGGCTAGTTCAATGTTCTTGAATTTGACGTCTTCAGACACGTCAACCCTTGGTTCTTCTTCAGCTTTCATATTTTGCATCCTCCCAAAGGGAAGGTGACCCTTCAACTTTGGGGGAGTGTCCTTTAATTTGGTAGCTAAGAGTCCCCTGCAAGGGCACCTACCCTTCAGGGTCCTTCAGCGGCATTTTCTTTAGTGTCCTTTGGAACTTTTCCTGCAGACAATTCCTGTGGAAAATTCTCACAAACAATTCCCACTGACAAAAAGTCTGTGGAAAATTTCTCGTGGAAAAAAATTCCACAAAATTGTTTTGATTGATTTTTCTTTGCCTTTGGAAATTCCTTCGGGCTTTCATCCTATGGCTTCTTTCTTGAATTCATTCAGACTTTTTGTTTGAAGGAATTCCTTCAGATAAAAGTCTAAAAGAATTGTTTCTTATCTTAGTTAAAATTCCAAAAGAACTTACCTTTACGGCCTCTTCAAAAATGACCCTTCTAGAGGGTGATTTTGTCAACCAAGTGCCCTTGCAGAGGGCACCTATCCTTTAAGAGGCTCTTTTGAACTTTTACATTGAATTGTTCCTTTAAACAGACCATTGAACCAAGCTTTGAACCAAGCCGATGAACCCTTTGATTGAACCAAATGGATGAACCAAGCTTTGAACTAAGCTGATGAACCAAGCTTTGAACCAAGTAAATGAACCAAGATTTGAACCAAATGAGTGAGCCATTTGATTGAACCAAAGCATTGAACTAGCCATTGAACCAAGCTTTATTTCAACAGTTCATTCTCTTTGATTTGACTAAGTCCTTTTGATCTTTATTGAACCAAATGTGTTGAACCTGTTGAACCTTGAACCTGTTGAACCTTTGAACCAAAGTGGTTTAATGGTTTAATGGTTCAAGCCTTCTTCTCTTTGATAAGTGTTTTGAATCTATTAAACCTTGAAGGGGTTAAACTTTGAACCTTGATGAAGTGCTTAACTCTTGCCGATGACATTGAACCTTTGAACTTGTTGAACCAAAATGGTTCAATGTTCAACAGTTCAATGGTTTAATGGTTGGGTCCTTACTTAGATGCTTGCTGATGGACATTTTTTATTGAACCAAGGTGTTGAACCAATCCCAAAAATGACTAAGTGTTGGAAACTGATTCTTTTGATTGAACCCACCTGTAAAAGCCTTTGAACCTATAGAAATGAACCTGCCTACAGAGTCCATAGAAACCAAGTTTTTAGTTTTCTCTAACCTTGAAAGAGTCTGTATAAATCAACCTGTAAAGCACATTGAACTTATCTTATAGAGTCCATAGATTTTATTTTCCTATAGAGTCTGTAGATTTATGAGAATCTTGAAAAATGAGGAATTTGAATGCCTAAGATAAATTTTGAATAGGGAAGAGACAATTTTGGTCTGTAGGACCAAAATAGTTCAAATGTTGTCCCAAAAATGAGTGATATTTTTAGGGGACAACATTATTGATATGTATAAAGTTAGATAAAATTGATAAAATACTATTTGAGTTTCATGATGGACCAACTGCTAGTCACTTTTATCCGAGAACCACAATTACCAGGATTATGAGGGTTGGATACTATTGGAAAAATATGTTCAAAGACACCCATGATTGGGTAATGAATTTACCAAAATGTGTTCCATTTGATGGTAAAAAAGGTTTTTTTGCCTTTCTTCTTCATCTAATTTAATTTTATTCACCCTTTATTAAATGAGGTTTGGATTTCATAGGTCTAATCAATCCACCTTCTAGTATTGGTCACAAGTGGGTGCTGATTACTACAAGTTAATTTACAAGATGGGTGGAGGATATAGCTCTCAAGGAATCAAATGAAAAATTATTTATAGACTTCTATGAAGGTATAGTAACAAATTTTGGGTCTCCTTCAACAATAATTTTAGTTAATTCATTGGCTATTCTTGGAATGGAGATAAGTGAATGGGATTTGAAGCATGACATCTATCTTAGCACCTCCTCCAAATATTATCTACAAGGGAATGGACTAGATAAGTCCACCAATAATAATTTGATAGGATCATAAAGAGAATAATGGAGGAGAACCAAAGGACTTGGCATTACAATTTGAATACAATCCTTTGGGCTGATAGGATAACCCTAAAAGAGCTATTAGAAATTCACCATACAAACTTGTTTATGGGAAAAAATTTATAATACCTATTTTGCTTGAACTACCAGCCTTGGATCTTACTAATAATTTGGAATTGATGGAGAGTGAAATAATGAAAGTTAGGTTATGTGAGTTGATGGAGCTTTAGGAGATAAAAGATCAAGGTATGAAAACTATGAGATCTCACCAAGACCAAACAAAGAGATACTTTAAATAAATTCCATGACAATAAGTTTCGAAGAAGGATACATTCTTATAATGTGGGATGAAGATAGGGATAAACTTATAAGACACAAATTTTGATGCTTTGTGGAGTGGTCCATATGTTATCACACAATGCAAGTAGCATAATGCCTTATAGCTCTCAAGGTTGGACGGAGAGGATATTCATATCCAAGTCAATGGGATATATCTAAAACACTATTACTAAGGTTATCCTCTCTCCTTATCTTGGGTGAATATTTTTTCAACCAGCTAACTGGCATTCAAAATAGTTCTTATCACCACAACATAGGGAGATTGGTCATCTGGATGTGTAGGTTTACTGCATCACAAGGGGACAAATCTCTCCTCTCATCAAGGGGAGGATCCCTATTAAATATGTGGAGGTTATATATAATATATATGCAAAAATTAAGACACAGGGGTGGGATGAACCATCCATCTCTCTTTTTTTAGAGATGATGCTGATAAAAAAGGAAGAAATCTTGGGTGATGGGGAAGGTGCTTCTCTTCTTTTAGAAGCAACTTTCAGCCAAGAGCCAGATTCCTTCCTAAATAGTATAAATCTTGGTGCAATGTCAGAAGGCACTTCTCTTCTTTCAGAAGTGTTCTTCAGTATGCAACATGAATCTTTCAAGTAGCAAGTAACTGGTAATGGGGGTGTTGAATGACCCGTAACCCAAGAGAGAGAAACAAAGAACAATGGGGGCACCACATCATCCCAAGGCTCTTTACATAGGAAAGGAAAATGCAAACACACTGAAGGTACTTATGGGGGCACAACATCATCCCACAGTTGGCCTTGAGGACACCTTCCTAATCACCTCCACTAATTCTACATGTTAAATCAAATGGACAAGAAAGCTTCTAGGAAATAGACATATGAACAATCTCCTAAGATAACACGAGCTATAACAACACAAAGTCTGTAACTTGTTTTATCATTTAGATAAAATAATATGAATTACAATCTGAGATAAAATTCTTAGTAGTGCCTTTTAATTTGGGTAGATTTTTGCTTCTGATAATCAAAAAGGTCCCTGTGTCAAATGATACAAGATATTACATTATATAGAAGCATGAGGGAAGCTTGGCACTTTGTCCCATGGAGTGACCCATTCGATGCATTTAATGCCTTAGATGCATTCTGGTCTTGTCAGGAAGGGCCATGCTGGAGTAGGGTAGCTGCCCTAACTATGGCATGTCAATTCATCTCTAGTGCCTCCTCCTAAGCTTGAATCTCTCATTCCATCACCTGCTTAGCCGTATAACTATCTATTCCACCTATATCTCATAAGGGACAAATAGATGGTGCTTTCAATGTTTATAGGCCCCAAATATCTACCCAGTGTACTACTCCATCTATTATAAATAACTCCTGTTGAGTTTCCCTCTTTATCTCTTCCTCCTCTTGATCCTAGCCTTAGGCTTTTTTGAATGAATTTGGGTCCACACTTTAAGTCTACTAAAATCAACAGACACTTCATTGAGACAAATTTGACATTTACGGGCCCATTATTTTTCCCAGCAACTTCCTCATGTCTTTCTCACTTGCCATGGTCACTTTCTACTTGTGATGCAAGTGAGGACACGTGGAGGGATCTGTAGCTTTAATATTGGCTTATGAAAATAAGATTTGATATTGATTAGTGGCTGAGGGGGGCATAGATGTAGACACATGGTAGGTTTTTCAACCCTCTAAGGCTCAAACCTTTCCCAAAGGGAACTTTCCCTTCAGGGTCTTCTTAGTGGCCTTCAGCTTTGATTCTTCAGTGAGATGCCATCCCCTTCATTTCCTTTTACATTTGGCACCTTCTAATTTTTGAACAAGTGCCATGTGGCATCTTATATAGGGATGGGTGAGGACACATGGCATCTTTCACTGTTGACACTTGGTAACATCCATCTCCTCGATCCTTTACAACATCATAAAAATGTTTAGGGCTCAGTCGAGCTCTTGCAAATGATGACACTTGTCAACGTCTACTGATCTTTGCAAGGGACATGTTAGTCATGCAGATGCAGACACTTAGTGCATTTCTCTTACTTTTGAGACTTACTCAGGGCCCACCATGGTCTTTAAAAAAAATAAAAAATAGAAGAAAGAAGCTGGAGATAATGACACTTGTCAGCTTTTACTGAGCTTTGGAGGGGACATGTGGCCACTTATATTGCTCTTAGATGAATATATTGGGGCCTTCCATAGTTTCCACTTATCATCATCCACAAGATTCTAAGAAACTTATTGAAAGAATCTTTGTAGCTTATGAAAAGGTTGGAGATGCAGACACTGACACTTGTTTTTCTCCACATAACTTCAATGGGACACATGGTAGCTTCCACAAACTTTTTCTTGAACCCATTGATTGAACCTACAAATTAAACCAACTGCTCACTTCTTCTTTCTTTGACTGAGGCCACCTTTGAATTTCTTGAACCTTTGAACCTATTGAACCTGCTAATCCCTTTACCAAAAAGTTTGAGAAAATGATGAAATTGAATGTTTCGAAACAAATTTTTGGAAAGGGGAAAATAATTTTGGCCATGCAGGACAAAAATAGCCCTATGTTGTTTGAAAAAATGAGGAATCACTTTTTAGGGACAACAACTGGCTCCTATTGGGGAACTTCCTTCAGATGACAACTCAGAATAGCTAAGGGGAGTAGAAACTAGAATCTCTAATGCCTTGAAGTGTGCCATTGGGCTATGGAGTCATGCTACCCAAAAAGAAAGGCTCAAAAAAATGAAAACAAAACAAACAAAATAGAATAATAGACTATACAAATATACATATGTACAAATGAACTTATCTGATGCCTTAAGATTTGAAGCACTTCAAATGCCACCCATTATGAGACAATGATAATGGCATCCCATCCTGATAAACTAGTAAGAAACCATTTTGTCCCTAGAATCAGTGATGAGTGAATGGAACTCTCCACCAGGAAACCACTTTTCTGTGTCTTCCCCTTGGTTTTCTCTTCTTCTTGCCCCAAATCAAGACTTGAATTTTGGTCCAAAAGCCATGAATATTTTCTCTCCTAGAAAAGAGTTTGTTTTCTTGATTTTAGTGGGCAGCAGCATGGCCTAGTACCATAATTTGCTATTCTGATAGCTTAGCGTATTACATGTCTTGATTGTCCCCCTTAGATATCTTAGATTCTTCTTCATTTAGAGGGGAGGGTTCTTCTGCACTTATGTCACACTCTACCAATTCTTCTGCTATTTCATCCCTACTTGAAGACTCAAACAAGATTTTGGCTATAGGGGCTGCCATTTGAGTCTCGACACATTCGACATGATCAATTATGTCAAATGGCTAGATTAGACTAGGTACAGGGGATGGGATTTCTTCCTTTTGGTTTATGGGAGGGGTGGGAGGACTGATTTGTGAAGTTCAAGTAGAAGGTGTAGAGATGTTTGGGATACTTACTTTCTCAGCAATCAGTGGGTCCTTCTACTGGATAGGCAGAGTGGCCCTACGCTTAGCAATCAAAATTTCAAGTTGAGGTCACTCCTCTACTTCTCCTTTATTAGCTTATTGAGCTAACTAATTTTGGGACTGGGTGACCATAGCATATGATCCCTCAGATGCTTCACCTTTACTTCTAGATTCATCTTGGTAATCTAAGAAACTAATGTGGGAGTCACCAGCTGAGTCTTCTTGATCCTTCATGAAGAGACCAACATCATTTTCTTGATTAAACTCAGGTTGGAAAGATAAATCATGCTCTATTTCCAAATACCCAACTACTGAGTTGGTTGGAGGTGCTTCAATGCCAAGGTTCCTCTGTGGGGGAGGAAGACGATTGGGTTACCCTTGATGTGCCTGATTAGGGAATGTCCTCCTTGGTACATATTTGTATGAAGGAGTAGATGATATCCTTTGTGCCATTTGTCTTCTAAGGGCTATCACTTCATTTGCTAGCTTTTGCACCATTGGATCAGTGGTGGCTGCAAGTGAGCTATCACAAGATGAGGAAGATTCGCCTCTATTTAAATCCCTTCTTATCTTTCTAGCCAAGATAAGGTCATCTTCAAACTTAGTGGCTAAGTCTTGAGCAACTTCTAGATCTATGCAGCCATCACGTCTTAGAAGAAAACTCACTTTAGGTAGCTGTGAGTTTATGAAGAAGCATTTGAGGTTATTGAGTGTGGGCTGAGCAATTGCGAGAATCTTGTTTCTCAGCTTGTCAATTTTTTCTATAAAATCCCTCACGGGCTCATGAGGTTACTTCTTCATCTACTTAAGTTGGGCTATCAAAGCATGAGCATCTTCTACAGGGTTGAGCCTTACTTCAAACTTGGCTTTGATAGTGTCCCAGCCAGTCACTAATCTAGTCTACAGATGGTAAAACCAATCTGCAGTAGAACCTTGTAGTGTCTCCATGAAAAGCCTAACTGCCACGTCTTCAAATTCCACCCCTATCACACCACATGCTATGGTGAAGGCTGCAATGTGTTCATCAAGGTGGAATCTTCCATCACCAAATAATTTGGGGAAATTCTTCTTTAAAATGAGTGGTAGCTCATGTAGGGGTGGAGTTAGATTAAGTGGGCCAAATGAGTTACCCCAGGGGCCTTGAACTATCATGATCAGATTATGAAAAATAGGGATAACAGATCTGAGTGGAGTTACAAGATTATGAGACAAAAATGGAAAATAAACTAGCCCTACTTTAGCTTAAAGCTTGAGGCTTCAAACTACACTTTCTTTCCCAGCAGCTCTGGTTTTGTAGACCATATAATATAATAGAGACAGAGGAAGATGGTAAGGCAATAATGATACTAGGTAAGACCCAAATGGGATTTCCAGACTCTATAATGGATAAGGGTAGGGACTACTTTTTTAAGTCCCCAACAGAGTCACCAAAAACTATTGGGTGAATATTTTGTCGACTAGCTAACTGGCATTCAAAATAGTTCCTATCACCACAACATAGGGAGATTGGTCATTCTAATGTGCAAGTTTACTACATCACAAGGAGACAAATCTCTCCTCTCATCAAGGGGAGGTTCCCTATTAAATATGTGGAGGTTATATACAATATATATATATATATATATATATATATATATATATGCAAAAAGTAAGACATAGGGGTAGGATGAACCATCCATCTCTCTTTTTTAAGAGATGATGCTGATAAACAAGGAAGAAATCTTGGGTGATGGGGAAGGTGCTTCTCTTCTTTTAGAAGCAACTTTTAGCCAAGAGCTAGATTCCTTCCTAAATAGTAGAAATCTTGGTGCAATGTCAGAAGGTACTTCTCTTCTTTTAGAAGTGTTCTTCATCAGGAAGTAGGAATCTTTCATGTAACAAGTAATTGGTAATGGGGGTGCTTAATGACCAACAACCTGAGAGAGAGAAATGAAGAACAATGGGGGCACCACATCGTCCTAAGGCTCTTTACACAAGAAATGAAAATGCAAACACACTGAAGGTACTTATGGGGGCACAACGTCATCCCAAAGTTAGCCTTTAGGACACCTTCCTAATCACCTCCACTAATTCTACTTGTTAAATCAAATAGACAAGAAAGCTTCTAGGAAATAGACATACGAATAATCTCCTAAGATAGCACAAGCTATAACAGCACAAAGTCTGCAAGTAACTTGTTTTCTCATTTAGATAAAATAAGATGAATTACAATCTGAGCTCAAAGTCTCAGTAATGCCTTTCAATTTGGGTAGATTTTTGCTTCTGATAATCAAAAAGGTTCCCCTGTCAAATGATACAAGAGATTAAATTATATAGGGGCCTGAGGGAAGCTTGACACTTTGTCCTATGGAGTGACCCATTTGGTGCATTCAATGCCTCAGATGCATTCTAGTCTTGTCAAGAAAGTCCATGCTGGAGTAGGGAAACTGCCCTAATTATGGCATGTCAATTCATCTCTAGTTCCTCTTCCCAAGCCTGAATCTCTCATTCCATCACCTACTTAGCTGCACAACTATTTATTCTACCTTTATCTCATATGGGACAAATAGATGGCACTTTCAATGTTTGCAAGCCCCACACATCTTCTTAGTGAACTACTCCATCTACTAGAAATAACTCCCACTAATTTTCCCTCTTTATCTCTTCCTCCTCTTGATCGTGGCCTTAGGCTTTTTCAAATGCATTCAAGTCTGTGCTTTAAGTATGCTAAAATCAATAGACACTTCATCAAGACAAATTTGATGTTTGTCGGCCCGTCATTTTTCCCAGCAACTTCCTCATGTCTTTCTCACTTGTCATTGTTGCTTTTTACTTGTGACATGGGTGAGGACACATGGAGGGATCTATAGCTTCGAGATTGGCTTATTGAAATAAGCTTTGAAACTGATTAGTGACTTATGGGGGGCATAGACGTAGACACATGGCAGCTTTTGCAGCCCTCTGAGGCTCAAACCTTTCTTGAAGGGAACTTGCGCTTTGGGGTCTTCTTAGTGGCCTTTGGATTTGATTCTTCGATAGGCTATCATCCCCTTCATTTTATTTGACATGTGGCACCTTATAATTTTTAAACAAGTGCCATGTGGCATATTTTGTAGGGATGGGTGAGGACAAGTGGCATCTTATGTTATTAACACTTGGTAGCATCTGTCTCCTCAGTCCTTTGCAACATCGTAAAAATGTTTAGGGCTCAGTCAGGCTCTCATGGATGATGACACTTGTCAGCCTCCACTGATCTCTACAAGGGACATGTGGCATGTCTAAATACACTTGTTAATCACATAGATGTAGACACTTGGTGCATTTTCCTTACTTTTGAGACTTACCCAAGGCCTGCCATGGTCTTTAACGAAAATAAAAAGTACAAGAAAGAAACTGTAGATAATGACACTTATTATCTTCCACCAAGCTTTGGAGGGGACACGTGGCCACTTCTGCTACTCTTAGATGAATACATTGGGGCCTTCCATAGTTTCCACTTATCACCATCTATAGGATTCTAAGAAACTTATCGAAAGAAGCTTTGCATCTTATGAAAAGGCTAGAGACACAGACACTAACACGTGTCACACTTCACAGAACTTCAATGGGACACATGGTGGCTTCCACAGAATTTTTATTGAACCCATTGATTGAACCTATAGATTTAAACAAATTCTCATTACTTATTTCTTTGACTGAGGTCACCTTTGAATTGTTTGAACCTTTGAACTTGTTGAACCTGCTAATCCCTTTACCAAAAAATTTGAGAAAATGATGAAATTGAATGTTTCATAACAAATTTTTGGAAAGGGGAAAAATAATTTTGGCCATGCAAGACCAAAATAGCCCTATGTTGTCTGAAAAAATGAGGAATCACTTTTCAGGGACAACACCTTGTACATAACTTCTTTCTTTCATTGTGTTCCCTAAGTGCTTATACATGTGTGAGTTTTGTCTTATGTCTTGCCTTGTTTTATGTCTTGCTTTGTCTTTATTTATTGGTGTGGTGTGATTTTTAGAAAATTCCTTCCTAGTTGTCTTCAATAATCCATTTATTCCATTTCCCGTGATAGGATAAGGCTACTGGTCTTTAGTATAGTAGGTATACTACCCCTATGAGTCATCATTTTATTAACCAGATTTGACTTTTTGGTCAAATTGGGGCACCTTTAGGTGAATTTTTTTTAATTTAAAATGTTTCAATGGGTCATAATATATTGTAATAGGAACTATTACTTGTCATATGATGTCATTTGAGGTCATATTAGTTTTGGTCTTAGTTACATTAGTCAATTTGTCCATTAGGGGTCATTTTGTGTGTCTTTAAGAGTCATTAATAAAAATGGCACATTTACCAAGGTGAATAGGTGTCTTAAATTCATGTAAAACATATAATAAGTTAGTAGGAGTGTCATAAATGTCATTAAAATCATAAGGTTGTAGGTTCCCTAACTAAAATTATAGAAATCAATTGAAAAAAAGCTAAAATGTCACTTATACAATACATAGTGAAGTGTGACATATGTGGAAGATCATGGGGGGTCTCCTCATATTTAACAAACTCATTTACATGTTTTTTTTGATATAGAAGTTTCATTTTGAAGCCAAAACTTTTATGCTCATCTCTTCCTTTTTTGGACAGATTGAATTGACACTCAAGGTTTTACTCGATACAAGTAGCATAGGCAATTTCAAGATAAATGATGTTGGATATGATATTAAACTAGGATAAATTCATTTTTATATATGGAGTTTGAATACTAGTCAACCTTTCTTTATGAACCATTACTAACAACTTGACTGTGTCATTTTACTAGTTATTTTATGCACCCTATAGGTTTTACTCATTTCTGGATAAATCCATATAATCCAATTGGTGATGTTTTCTATAGAGGATTTTTTCTTCCTTCTTATATGGTATACATTCCTTTTTTCATGATTCATAATGTTTTGATGAGTATATTATCCCATGATGCAAGGAGGTGTCACCATGTGTAGTTTCAATTGAAGTGATTATGTTTGCTAAGTGTTTTCTCTTGTAGGTGACTCATACATCTTAGAAATGGTTTTATATAGTAATATAACTCATGTCACCATCTCCTTTCATTTTTTGACTTCACCATGTCACCTCTTGGATTTCTTACTTTCTTATTTCCCTCCATTATCAACTCCTTGCATAATTTCAATTGAAACCTCATGCATAAGCTTTCTCATCATGACTATGAAGTGATAATGGATGTGTAGTTTCTTATCCAAGACTTCATAAGTTGAATTAATTTAAATTTTTATGCTAAGGGAGGTTTAAGTTTGACCATATGCTCATGTCCCATACCAAGGCAATCATTTGGTGCCTTTGTTTGCTCTTTTCACATGTATGCAAGTGTTTTCACAATGGAAAGGGTGTTTTGGAAATTGGTTTCAAGGTGAAAAAATGAGAATAATGTGTTTAATAAATGATAAGGAATTTTTAATAATTTTTAATCCTTTAAACATCAGTTTTACCTCAATTCCATACTCTATCTTCATAACATAATTCAAGACACTCATCTACAAGCCCTGATGACATCATGTTGATGTATGGAGTGGTAGAATTATACTCCAATTTCTTAGAATTATCTAAGATACATTAACATTTCTAAGGTAGGTATATGAGTCTCATTCACACTCATGGTTTATATCTATTCATTCCTAGTCCATTGTTTGATCATCAAGACACCCACCTACAAGTGGCTGAACAAGGGGTTGGAGTGTTGTATAGAAGGACTAAAGCAAGGTGACTCTTCATCTTCATCTTGTTTTGATAGGAAAACCATGGTGGACCCATAAAATTTTATATAAGATAAAAATAGGTATGGAATCAATTGGAAACACAACTTGGTTGGGTTTGGGACTATTTACCTTGAAAGTGAAAATAGAGACCAAATAACTTCTTGTGGACCCCTCATAACACACTTGCAGAAGGTTTCAATGCTTGATATTTGGTGGATACATATCCTTTAGAAAAATAAATAACCATGAAAAATATGAGTGCATGAAATTATGGGTAAATATTATTTTTGGACACTCACATGTGCCTAGAAACACATTGAACAAACTCATTAATATGTACAGGCCTATAAGGGAAAAGGTTCTTGTGTCACCTTACAGGATAATTTCAAACATAAGAATATGAAATTAATAGCTAGACTCATTAAATGAGACAAATTAATGTCATATGTCATTAAGAGGAAGTTAATGAGGGTCTCATCACCCCTATGCCCACCTACAAGTACCCCTTAAGCTAGAAATGACAACTTACAATAGGGTTTTGGAGGAAAGTTGTCTCAGTCAGGTGAAGGTTTAGGTCAAGTTTCCATGGAGAAAACTAGGTGAATTAAAATGAAAAAAAAATTTGTGTGATCTATAAATATTTCCTAAGGATCTCTTGAACATCACAATCAAATGTATATACCGTTGTATTCACCTATAGGTAGGGGTCAATTAGAGTTGTCCCAATCATGAGCTAAAATGAGCCCTAAATAGCCTAATGACTATTAGGAGAGTGAATATGGGTAAAGAAGATAGTTTTTAGGAAAGGTATGGATATTAATGTCCAAAAATAATCTTGACAATATTTTCATGAAGCATTTTTTACCTATATCAAGCTTAAACAAATGAAAACTATCCCAATCAACAAAGAAGGAATAATATGAACTAAAAGAAGGACTATGGCACTATTAAGTGAGATGACACTATAAGATGTGATTTTATGACCTTATTTGGTATTATTGGTGTCTAAAATGATCATGAAAAATATATTGGGAGCCCATGAAACCTACAGGAGTAAGCAAATGTAGAGGTGCCTCAGTCTCAGTTAGCACAATATAACTTGCTAAGGGTAAGTGAATCATAGACTATCTAGAAGTGAAAGGTAGGTTAAAATGATCATTATATGATCTGATATCTGAAATAACATTCCAAATACCTTGATAAGGTTCTCAAATTCTCTTCCCACTTTGAAAATGGGCCACAGTCTGTATAAGAAGGCTAGGAAACTTCTTGGTTCATTAAGTAAGCATGAGTAATCTAAATGAGGGAGTGTTCTATATGGTATAAAAACCTCTATGAGAATAATTTTAAAGTTGGGATAATTTTTATTCAACTTATAATCATGGATTTTTCTTTGAAGAGTGACTCCTAAGTGAATTCGTGGGAAAAAAGTACGAAGATAGGGTTTTTGAGGCCTTTTTTGGGCATTCAAAGATGGTTTGGCATCCAAAACATGGAATCAAACCAAAAAAATTGGTAAAAATACTCATTAGGACATAATAAAACTCAAAAAAATATCTAATTCTCCATGGGGATAAGGTTTATAACTCTCTATTTTATCTCAGAGGTCAGCCAATCATGAAAATTATAACTTTGGCAAGGCAAGTAAAAGATGACAAAATGAGTAAAAGACCTAAGATGAGGCCTTATAATATTAGATAAACATTAATTAATGTTTATGGAAAATTTATGTATGATGATGAACACTCAAATAAGATCTAACCCCTTAGGGTGACCTAATTTTTCATGCACACAGTCCAACTATGCAAGTTTTCTCTAGGCCTAACTGACAAATGAGATGAAAAGATGAAAACTAATGTTTGAGAGGCTATGTGATGGTTTTTTGAGTTTTAATGAGATGTGAAAATACATAATAAATCATCCCAACCATGAATTATCAGCCCAAGTGGTCCAAACTATCAAGGTGTATGCTAAGCCCATTAGGCCTAAAGGAGACTTGGAGCTAATTATAGGTATATATTCATTTTTAGACCTTGATGAATTGTATATATGATTTATTAATATTTTATAATTAGATATATAAATTTTATAACTTTTTAAATGTATAGAAACATTAGAAGAGCCATATTTGAGCTCAAAACCACCCACACTCATGCAAAATGGAGAAGCAAGCTCGATGAGGCAACTTTTGAATCTCACATCTTTTTGGAGGATCTACATGGGAGAAAAAGGAGTTATGGGGAGTTAGATAAGTTACATATAATCCAATTTTTGGAATTGGTTTGAAACTTGAACATGTATTCTTTATGAACAAAGCTTAAGACCTGAAACTGATAAAAACCCCTTGCTAACCCATGGTAAAGATCCCATGGGGAAAATGAACTTGGAAAGATAATCTAAAGACATAGTTTTGAAAGTAAACATATTGTAAAATGGATAAGACACACTTAATATATCATCCATGAAAATGAGTTGTACGGACCTATACAAATAACATGCAAAACAAGATTTATCTCACCATTTTGTGTGTTTTTTAGGTTCTAGAGAAGATCTAAGGATGAAATAAAGTTTAGGGAAAGTAATAAAAAAATTTATAACCCATAAAATTCATTTCATTCTAGATAAAATTTTCTATGTTTTCAAAAAATTGTCTTACTTTCAGCTAGTCAAAACTAGCATAGTGAACATAAGGGTGAGAAGGGTCAAAACACTAAGTATGGGCCTTTTTAAGGTGTACCTAATCATTATAAGGAAATGTATGGTATTTAAAATTTTAGTTAACTCCAGCCTAGGGGTTTTAATAAAAAAATTAAGACATTTTTGAGGCCAAGTGTGAGGGGTGACTAAAACAAGGAGTTTTTAGACTACAGACAGTGATTGTTTCATTCTAGGAGTTTACAAAGGAATATAAATGAAAAAAATGTATGTAATTACATGAATTACTTCATTAAATATTATTCCCATCATTATATATATCCATAGTTAGTGGTGGGATGTTTAAACAACTCTAAATGATGAAGGAAATTTTTTGAGCCAAGATAAGGAATTTTTTGATACTTTTCATAGTTTTCATGACTTGTATGGATAATTGACCTCCTAAAATTGAATGGTTTAAATCATGAATATTTATCATGAAAATTTTAACCCTTTTTTCATATTTATACATGTCCAAGTGACTTTTGGACTTCATTTTCCTTATTTCTCTCTCAAAGGCTATAAATATGAACTTTTTTAGCTCTTTTGGGAGCCTCTATTAGTTAATGGGGAAACTCTAGACAAATTTGTACTTGAATTACTATTGAATTAATAAAAAGTGAATTTTCTTACTCATATTCTATTTAATTGATTTTTAGTGCAATATTGTTTGTCTTGTCTAGTAGATCATCTTTTCTAGCATGTCCTTGATTATTCACCAAATGTGTAGAAGAACAACTATTACAGGTCTTTGTTAGTGTTATTTTCTAAGTGTATAGGTGTCTTAAAAGTGGTTCATGATTTTATCCTAAAAATTAATCCTTCATTACCCTCTTAGGCATCAAAATTACTTTTGGATCTAACTTATGAAACATTAATGTGACATTACAATTTGAATTGTGAGTTATGTGTAAAAAAAGTCTTGTTTGATTCTAAGTGGTCAAATTTCAGTCAATGGAAATAAATACACTATTGGTGCATCAATTTTTTTAATTTTATTGGTATTTTTATTAACCCTTTTCATCTAATATTTCTAAGTAATAAAGTGATTTAAAGATTGCATCAAGGGAACTAGCCCTACTAAAGATTCATCTCAACAAAATTGTCACCCATAGAAAGAGAGATGTTTCCATTTTTTCACTTGGATGAGGAGAGATAGGAATATCCTCAAGGGGTACAAATTGAAGTGACAATAGTTTCCAATCCCTCTGAATAGGTGGCTCAATAATACAAAATATAGCTAGTCCTTTGGCTCTATTACTACCCCATGAAGTGAAGTTATGAATTGATACTAGTATGAAGTGTATGTCTTATGAGATGGCTCTTGAATCCCATGAATGTAATATGATATAAAAATGTTGGTATGGATACCCAAATGTATTTTGGCCACTAGGCCACTCTTGGACACTCCAAAATATGGATATTATGCTTGTATGAAAGCCAATCCGAATTGGTACACTAGGATTATATGAAAGCCACTCAAAAATTCAAGAACTCAGGAAATGTGGAAGTTAGGCTTGTATGAAATACATTCCAAAAGTATGCCAACCATCTATAGATAGAATAAGGAATTCAACTACTAATAATGCTTGAGTAATACTAAACTTGTAAATAAAAGAAAATAAAAGTGACACACACATCACCCCTAATCACTGGTGTTTGAAACATGGATTATGATCTATATGTTGTATCAAATGCCCTATCTAAAAGTGGAAGCAAGATACATCATGCCATTCACGATTCCCCCTATATATATATATTCTCTAATAAAAATTATCCTAAAACTATTACTTCTAGTCTAAATTGTATTTGACAAAACTGTAACTAAACTTACCTTTTTATCTATTTTTGGAAAGTTTCACTTTTATTCTATTTGGATAGGAGCACCAAAAGTGGACACTAGTGGCACTAGCACTATTGTCTAAGTTGGGAAATATTGTTTAGAGATAAATATGGTGACTATTCTAATATTCTCACTATCTATCTGGTTTATTCTAACTATTTTGATGTCTGGTTGTTGTTTTGGGTGTGTTGAATGCTATATTTTTTACTATTAAGAGCTCTGAACTCTATGAAAAACCCTTGTCTATTTGCCCCTCTTATAAGGGTATGAATTAATATTTTTTAATGAATTACCTTAGAAAAAATATCCCTAAAAGTGTGTTATGTTACAAAGATACATGATACAATAATGAGAATTGACAAGATATCTCAAGATATATCATGATTTGTATTGAGCGATTGTTAGATCAATAGGGGTATGGCTAGATGGATATAACAATATAAGAACATGTGAAATGTATTAAACTATAAATGAAGGTTTGGTTAATTTGTATTTTTTAGTTAGAGGGATGGAACATGATGTACATAATGGCATCCAAGAGTAATATAAATGGATGATATGAATCATGACATTACAAGCAATGAGAAGCAAACAAATAACAAAAAACACAAGGAAAGAATCATACAAGGGTGTCAAAGGGGCCAAGAAAATAAGGTGCATGGGTACATGTCATGTAAACTAGAAAAAAAACATACAAAGCATGTTTAAATACCACATACACATAATTAAAACAAGCAAGGTTTGGCATGAAAACCATACTCACATAGAAAAGTAATGGCAAAGGACATTGGAAAATGTCCTAAGGTACACACATGAATAGAAGTAAAGGACATTAGTAAATGTCTTAAGGCACATACATGAGACATAACTGGAATTCATAAATGAAATCACATATAGCTACACAAAGTAAGGAAGGAAAGAATGTAAAAGATGGAAATACAATCACATCTAACTAATCAAGACAAGAATTTAAAAGTATGTAAGACATGTAGTACAAGATTAAGTATATGCTAAGAAATACATAAGTGCGATATACTCATGGAATTTCAATAGAGTAATCTATTTAATCATAGAAAATAATGTACATCAACATGATAACTATAGTGTGTGGTGTAAGAATGACATAACCTAGATGGTGTAGTCATGTAGAAGATGCCCCTAGTGGGTATGTATATCAATGTGTGTCTCAAATGTAGAAGTAGGATGCCTCCTTAATGGGTAGAGTGAAGTAATCAAGGAGTTGGATGTCACTGTACACACTCAAATAAGATCAAGTAAAACATGGTAATGTAGATTAATTGACAAACAATAGCATCAAACAACAAATTTAAGTCTAGCATAGTAGTAGAAATGTAAAGCATGGATGATGCATACAATTGAAACTTTTTTGGTATTTTAAAATTTTGAATGTTTTTATATTTTAAATTTTTTTAGATATGTAAAATAAATCATGATAATACTATGTAAAAGTAAATAAAAATAAAATATGTATAAGTAATTGAAAAATTATGTACAAGTAAGTTGGGAGGGAATGATACTAACTGATGAGTCTTATGGGAGACTACCTATCATGGTATCCTATAACAAATAAAGGAATCATGTATGATTATGAATCAGAAGGGAATGTATATGAATATGACTCTAAATATTTAGATTCATTATTGATATCATAGAAATCATAGTAACCTATATTGATCCACTCATTATTTTATTTTTGATTTTGAACCAAAGGAATGCTAGTGTTGACTTTTATTGTATATGGATATTTTTATTTGATAAATTATGTCTATTAATTATTTTAATTAGGATGCTCAATAAATAAAAAACCTTGGTGACAAACATTATCAATTTCTAGAATAGATGTAGTGATGCCTTGAGTCTGCTTGCCCAACCCTTGACCTTGATAATCAAAATGTTGTAGATGTTTTTGACCAAACCCATACTGATTTGAAAGTTGAGCCTCATTTTGGAGAGTTATATTTACATTGTTTTATGATTCACTTGTAATTTTGATACTGTTCATTACTCTGATTTTACTTTTTGATCCTTATATTGTTTTGATTTATGCTTTGGTAACCACTTTTGTACTTTTTCTAAATTTGATCCTTTTTGAATGTGTTCCTATGTCATTGTGAATTTCTTGACTAATTTACCTCATATAGGGTCCTCATTATCAATTATCTATTATATATGTGTTTTAAATGGCAAACATGAATATGTGTGATTCCCATACATTATATGATATGCACAATAATATATGGATCTTCTCACTAGATGTAGAGGAGGTAGTTTAATCAACTTAGATTTAATCATTTCCCTTATTACCTCACTTGAAATCTTATTTGATCTTTGAATGGTTTTTGAATCATTAGTTATAGAGTTAATTTTTTGTGATTTCTTGTTTTGATATGTAATATTGCTTGAAACCAATTGACTTGGTGAAAGTACATATACATGATTGGCACTAGGATGCCTTTGAGGCTTTTGTATTATAATATGTTTTTCTAATGTTGTGATCTTGTCATTTCATATTTTATTATATTTTTGTAAATCTAAAATCAACTTTCTCATATTGGTGACTTGATCCCTTAGAGTCTTACAGGTGCAAACCCTAGTTGATTTTGATTGAACATGTAAGCACATATGTTGAAGAGGTTTTGAAAAAGCTATAGGTTGAATGTATTCATTAGGAGTAATGATATGGGTTTCCTCACATTTTGGAGGGGTGATATGATGGAACTGATTAGAGGGAAAGTAGCTATCACCCTTTTGGGGGAGAGGAGGAGAAGCAAATTATTTCTAGTGATTAAGATATGGCATTAAACTTGACAAGTGGTTTTTATCTTATGCAATGGATCCTCTAGGTAGAAACCATGTATGTGGGATGAAATTCATGTAATTTGAGTTATAAGTTGTATAGAAATATGATTATTAAGAACATTCCACATGAGAGATAGCAAATAAGGGATAGAGAGCATGGAATTATTCACTAATGCATAGAAAATTTTGATTTGTAACATAGCATTTCTAACATATTTAGCATGATAAACATGAAATGTTTCCATATGAGAGATAAAAAACAAGGGATAAAAAGCATTAATTTTTAGATGAATACATAGGAAACTTTGGCATGTGCTATGACATTTTAAATGTTTTTAGCATGATAAAATTGAAATTGTTTCCATATGAGAGATGGAAAGCAAGGGATAGAAAACATGAATTTGTGCATGAATTCATAAGAAACTATGGCATGTGCTATGACATTTATAATGTGTTTTTCATGATAAAATTGAAATTGTTTCCATATGAGAGATAGAAATCAAGTAATGAAACCTTGTATTAAAGTCAAGTAAATATTTCTTTGAAGTAGAGGGATCATATTATGTGTAACAATAACTTTCTTAATGTCATCCAATATTATGAAAAATAAGAATGAAATGCAAAGAATAAATCTTTGCACTAACATATGGTAAAATTCAACATTCATATACATGATAGGACCAAGTATGGTCTCCATATTATTTACAAGAAATGAAATAAATATTTGTAAATAATTGAGATTTATTTTTGTTTTGATGTGTAATCTGAGTTTATATGTAAGGTGATATCTCAAGAAGCAATGGGACCTAGTATATTCAACTAGGGTTTTGAATTAAATTATTTTAAAAATTACTAAGGAATTTCAAAATTTAATGTAAATCTATGATTTGAATATGCTAGTTAAAATTAGAAAACCAGTGGAAAAATCTTGATTTTAAAATACCTGGTGTATACAACTAGGGTTTGGGAGAAAAATAAATGTTTGAAGTTACTATTGAAATTTGAAATTTTAAGTGAATTTCTAATTT
The DNA here is from genome assembly GCA_037957365.1 of Torreya grandis. Lineage (NCBI taxonomy): Eukaryota > Viridiplantae > Streptophyta > Pinopsida > Cupressales > Taxaceae > Torreya > Torreya grandis. The sequence continues at coordinate 546,226 of JARHVA010003885.1, forward strand.
TAATATCCTAATAAAAAATCAGAAAATTATTGTAAAATTATTGGGAAAATATTAAGACCTAATATGGGCAAATAGGGTTTGAAAGAAAATTATTTTGAAATTACTATGAAAATTTGAAATTTAATGCTTAATTCTGATTTTATTATGCAAGTAAAAAATCAAAAAAACATTGGATAAATCATTAGGAAATTTACCCTATGGCTTTTAGAGTTTCTATGCACAAATGAAGTAATTCAAGTTCACCAAATGATTTAGAATTTTTAGGAATATTAGTTTATTATTCCTAATTTAATAAGAAGTTCTGAGTAGTATATTTAGTAAATAAATAGACAATAATTAAACTATTTATTTATGTAAATTAATATTAATTCAAACTTATTTGAAAAATATTAATAAGGAGAAGAAAACAAAACTTAGTTGGAAATTCATTGTTCTGACTAAGATAGAGGTTAGAATTCACTATGCAAGACTAAGACACTATCACAAAATAATATATGGACTTCATTTTGTGATTGAATATGAGCATCATAACTAGATAGTAGTGGCACAAATGCTATAGTCCACTTCTACCACTATTGTCTAGAGGATTTGAGCTTTCTAGGTTTTGTTCATTATGTTTGTGTGACCTTGTCTATAATTTTTTGACAGCTACGAGTCTATATATCTCCTTATAGATTAGATTCTTTATTTAAAACCTATCTTCCATTATACTTCTAACAATTTTGATAAATATTAGGGTTTAGTGTGTCTAAAATGCATTGGATATGCTTCATACCCCGTATGTGGGCATGTTGCCTACATACCCATACTCGGAAGAGGGATCAAGTCATATGTAGTTATCCCACTTGATGTGCTTTGTGAAATTATGTATATTAATATTAAGAATGATAATCTAGATGTGATTTAGGTGGCTAGGGACTGTGTAAGGAATTTAATGATCTTATACTAATGTTGGATAGTTGTATGTAGAGAATAGGGAAGATTGTTTGAGTAGTCTTACTTATATTCTTTCTTAGTGATAATTAACAACCCTTTACAAATGATTTTTTAATGAGATTTTATAGGTATATATTGATAATGGTTTGAATGAGCTCACATTAGGCCAATAAGGATAAGGATGGGGAACTAAAAGGAAATGACCGTTGGGGTAAAAAATGGATAAGAGTGGCACCAATGCTATATTCCAAGTGTGGCACTACTATCTTGAGTAGATGAGACCTAAAGGGATTGATTTTTCTTGGAAAGAGTAGTTTGGGTAAGCTAGGATCAAGTCTAGAAGGCTTTGGATGACTGAGAATTGGTAAAAATAAGCCTAAGATGGTCATGAAAGCAAGCATAGGGGACCAAAGGGTTGGGTGTCATTAGCCATGCTTAGGTTACCAATTTTCACATTTTATATGACTACAGGTTCATTATATGCACCATGGAGTCCTCTTCATCTTTGATTTTTATAACACCAATAAATTGGACTTTAATCAAAAGATATGGATGAAATATAAAGCTTTGGTTTTTATTATGTTAAATTTAAATATTTGAATTACAATGGTCAAAGTTAACCTTCAAAAACTTTTCTCAAATCTCATGTCCTCTCAGCTTAGGATCAATCTCACACCATCAATCTTATCAAATCTTTAAAGTATAGACTACCAAAGCTAAATGTTAAACATCAATCATTTTGATGTCAACTCATGTAATCTAGGAACTTTGACTTAACATTATCCATCAATCTCTATATATCAACCAAGTTTTTAGAAATCAAATCTCACTATTCGATGAAGCTATAAAAACACCCACTTGCCATTGGATCTTTATAGTATACCTTTGATCAGTCATTAAACATCATGTACTTGTCCTCATTTGACTACTTAAATCCTTAGATCAAAACACAACATCAATATTAATCAATATTTAAAACTTACAAAAATGACTATGGAGACTCTTTTAATATTCTTGAATAGCCTTTTTTTATCCTTAATAACTTCTACATTTTAATGTAGGATCTCAAATTTGGACTAGATTATCTCCTTACATAGGAAAATCTAGTCATGTCACATAAAACTCATAGAACCCTATCATGTGTGAGATCTATCACCATTAAAATTCCTTCTCAAAAAATTCTATCACAAATCTAGATATTCTACAATATTTTTGGAAGACCAATTTTGTTCCTGCATAACTTTTGCCATGCTTTAGCGCATTATCTCAAATTTATCAGAAATAATATATGATAAAAAATAAACAAACCCATATAATTAGTTTTTCTTCAAAACTTCACATGTGTAAGATATAACACCATGAAAATTCTCACTTAGCTCTTCTTACCACATTTCAAAATTGGCTAAGTATGAGAAACACATTCAAACTACCTAGGAACCCAACTTTGCATATGCATATATTTTGATGAACTACATCTCATGATCTAAAAATTAGCACAAATAAACTAAGCATAAAATGAAGAATCCTATATGATCATTTTATCCTAACACCTCCACATGTATAAATGTTGACTTCATCAACATGCTTGCTCATATTTTTCTAACCAACTACAAATTTGGCTAAATATGGGAAAATAATGAATTCTGACTGAGAAGCCAACTTTACACCCTCATAAATTTGATCATGTGCTTATGCATGAATTGAGATCTAGTTCATAACAAATAGGGAATACTATAATCACAACCATATGAAAAACTCCCCTTGAATCATTCCCATGTGGTAATGGTGATTTCATCAAACTACCTTCTTAGATTTTTTTTTCACTAGACCCAAAGTGTCTAGATAAAAAATATGATCAACTAGATGAATTCCACCCATGCACATAAGCTCTCATAGCTTATATAACATCTCATGAACCTATTACACATGATCTAATCACCATACTCAACCTTTAATACATCTAATTAGTCAAACTCTGATGATCAACTAAACCAACATCAAGCATATTAGGATAAGCATATTACATACTTTGTCATTGCCACATAGGCTATTAAAGCACTTCATCCTCTCAACATGACACCTCCATAGCATCATCATGAAAAATCTCCAACATTTTGTCCCTCTTTTAAATGTAATTATTAGTGGAAGGAGATGGAAGGAGTAATGGTCTTTCAAAAAAACACCATGACATTAGATGGTGTCAGATGTTATGCCCCCTCTAGAGAGCATGCAGGGAGAAAATGACCTGGATGATAATTCAAATAGGAATATTAGGGTGGGATAAGAATAAAATATTTATGGGGTTTGGATGCCATAATTGACCATTTAGATGCCCTAAGATTGAAGGGGATAAATTATCTCAAGTGATGGATTCTAAACAAATACAAAATGTCTCGAAAGTGTCTTGATTGATAGGATGAAATTAATTCAAATGGGATGGGTTCAGGCTAGTGATAAATTTCATAGCAAGGACACATAATAGGAAAATATTTAAAAGGGGATATTAGTGAGTATTATTGTTGATCAGTGATGAAGAGATACTTTTCATAATATTCATGGCTTAAAAAGGATGAGTGATTGTCAAGTGACTACTTAAGGGACATGATGATGATGATGATGATGATGATGATGATGGTGATGAATATGGAGTTTGAGCTATCCCTAGGCATAAAAATTAGGACCAAGTGCTACCTACATAGTCCTAAAAGACCTTAGGATGATGTTGTTCTTAACATAAGATAATATGGGTAATAAGGGGTTAGAAATTGTGTGCCCTAGATGGTGTTAAAAGATGATTAAAAATGATTAGATTGGGATAATTGGTCAATTAGGTGATATTAGGGTCAGTTACTGTCAAAAATGGGTTGATAGGGGTGTATGGTGGGGGGGGGTCATTTAGGAAAAAAAATTCAAAATTAGGTCATTGGCACCCTTTTAATTATTGTGTCTTGAGCTCTAAGGCAAAACCATCACCCAGTTACCCTAAGCTTCCCATCACGATGAGAGGGTTCAAGAGAACTAAATAGAGGTTGATGTTGGACTTGTGGTGAGAAATAAACCCATAAATTAGTCATTTTATTTATTTTTGTTAATTTTTGTAGATTTTGGATGGATTTTTATAGATAAGAATGCTATCAAACTCACCCTAATAATACCATGATTGACAGTTTTGCCCTTAGTCTCCATATTCTCATCATGATTTGTAACATTATCAAGTCAACCCATGATATTGCAATACCATAAGTCCTTAGTTGTGGTATTGAAATACCAAAATAGGGGAATCATGATATTTTAAAATCATGATTGTGATAATCATGAATTTTTTATATCACTAGCATCGAGTATCAATTTTGTAATACTGCTAATATTGAATAGCAATTTTTTCAGTAGTTATAAAAATAGATAAGGGTTAGGTTAAAGGAGTTATTTTGGATGATTTAAGATGTTAGAGTAGTTAGTTAGCTAGGTGGGTTGGATAATTTATATGGATAGGGTGGTGGATGTTAGGAGTAGAGTAATTAGGTTAAGTGAATGTTAGTTTTTAAATTTATAGTGATGTAAGGTATATTATGTAGTATTATTGAGATAGGGGTTTAAATAGGGTGGTAGTGTTAATAAGGTAAGGATAGGGGGTTTTAGATGGTTTAGATAGGTGATAGTGATGTAAGGATTAGGGATTATCTAGGGTTGTAGTAGTCTTATATAGATAGGATAGATGAGTTGGGATAGATATTTTAATGATAAAGATGGTGATAGGTGGATGGTTAATAGTTTAGGAGGATTTAGGCATGATATCATAAAAATTATGGCATCTATAGATGCTCTATGAGATGAATCAACCAATGATGGTAGAGTTCATGGCACTTGAGTTTATTGGTTTATATGTTGTATAGATGATGCCTATGATAAATATTGATTAGGCTTTGATCACCAGATTGGTGGAGCACTAAAATTTAGAGACTAACACCTTCTATTTCATTATTGAGGAGATGACTATGACACTAGAAGATGTGTATAGGATATTCCATCTACCCATGTGTGATGACAACTTATATTGGTAGTCACATACATTGATGTAGACATTATAGTGCATTGGAGGGGGACTGTAGGTAGGAATGTGAGATAGATGCATTGGCATTGATAGGTTCCTACATGAGAAGATGCTATGTAGACTGATATTGGTAGTGATGTCTCTTATTTCTAGCATTATCCTACCAGACAAGAGCGGTCAGTGTTTTTATTTAGTCCTGGGAGATGTGGTGGTGGACATCGTTTAGGATAATAAATTTTATGCTTGGGAGCCTATTATATTGCCACATTTATATAGAGAACTCTAATTAAGAGCTTAATAAAGAGTGACCAATTTTCATCCATCATTATTACTGTAGATATAGAGCTAGGAGAACATTTTTGTCTAGTGGCCATTCGGGACACTTGTAATATGTGAGCCTAAGTAATTGATGGTATTTGATTGGTGTGTGATATTAGGAGTGAAATTGGGGAATGCCAATGAGATGAGATTTTATAATGATGATTTTGATAACCTTCAAGTAGAGTGTATCACATGGATGCCATATAGATGCCTTTGATTTAGCTGGGATGATGAGGTAGTGATGTAGTATATGCTCATAGAGTGCTATCTAATAAGGTGGTGTGATTTTATTATGAAGAGATACTAAACAAACCATGTACAATTCCAATTTTGTTTTATCTAAGATGTTCTAGGTTTAGAGCATTTATTTACATGCAGTGAGTGGGAGAGGCTATGGTGGGGGAGGTTGGTGGATAAAGTAGATGCTTGCATAGATTATGATAGTGTTGTGTTGATTCAATGGGATTTTTATACATCTATTCTAGATCTAAGTTTAACTATGGACAATACAACATGGTGGAGGCCTAATATACCAATGATATTGACATAACCTAGGGTTATGGTTCGATGAGGGGTAGTGAGGAGAGTTTTATAGGCTTAGGCTCAGTTGAGATGGAGGAGATAGGTGATAGCATAGAGGAGGCATATCATAGGTGATGGGTTAAATGATATGGATATGGATGGAGGGGATGGGGCTCAAGTGGTAGTATCATGGTAGATGGGGCCATAGGCTTAGGTATAGGCATAGGGACCAATCTAATCATAGGTGTAGGTTGGGATACAAGCAAGTGGTAGTGGTGGTATAATTCCTTCTTAGCAACCTATGATAGAGGATTAATAGTGTCTGGTAGTTCATTTATAGACTAATATTTAGGCATGCCTATCAAATATTATAGGACTTACATGAGAAAGAGACTAGATGAAATCTTGAATTCAAAGTGTGATCGCTTAGAGGGATGGTCAGTTGGCTTAAGTGTAGGGGTAGGTGGCTACACTATAGGACTAAGTAACATCAAAGGATGGGTAGTTAGCCTAAATATAGGGATAGATAGCTACATTATAGAGGTATGTTATAGTTTTATAGGCATAGGGGATACAATGAGATGGGTAACTTATCCATGCCCAAGCATATATTGATACCTTGTAGAGATAGATCTAGAGTAAAGACAACTATATTACAGGGTTTCAAGGTTAGATTGGATAGTTATAGGCTTACATTTATAGTTTAAATAGACAAGGATGAGGTGTTTGAGAGGGCTAGGGATGAGGCTAGCCAGGTAATGCAGGAGTGGGGTATGATGGATGTGATGAGGAACATTATGTTACTCACTCATGAGGTGTAGTATTATTGGAGATTGTATGAGACAACAATACAAGTTGAGAATCATGTAGTATCTTTTCATGCTAGTTTATCTACATTAGTCTAGAAACCTTCTAGGGGGTGTGAGGAACTCCAAGGCCATCAGGGCCACTCAGGCCACAACAATGATATAAATATATATAGGGGATTTTTGTATTATTAGCTCCTTCTTTCCCCATGGGTTCATGTGATTATATTATATATTTTGACATGGATTTCATTTGGATGATGTATATGAAAATTTGATATATATGATGATATTTATATGTTGATGGATGTATGTGTATTGAATATTATTGTTATTTATATTTATATGTGATGTTTTTACTTTTATGTGATATTGATATGATTTCATAGTCATTATTGAGACACATGATATTGTTTAGACTTGGATGATGTGATTAGTTTTGTAGATATACATGTTGTGATGGTTAGATGGTTTTAGATGTATTTTCCTTTTATGCATGTTTATCATAGATGGATTTAACATTTTACTAATGATGTGATGATAGGTAGATATGTTGGAGATGTTTGATTTTTATGGATGATGTTAGATGTAAGGTATATGAGTTATTAATTTTATTGTGGATATTTATTCTTGGTGTTAATTTTTATGGATATATGATTGGATGCCATGATACACATGTTTATGAGATGATTATGATTTGAGTTAAATTTATGCACATGCAGTGATAGCTACATGAGGATGCCCTTGGGGTAAATTTGTTAAGGATAAATAAATCCCATATTGGTACACCTTATCCTTAGTTGTTATGGTAGGGATCTTCTTAAACCATGGAGGTTGGGGTGGTGATGGGATGGGATAGGTTTAAGATTTGGGTAAGGGTAGATATGATGGCATATGGTTAGGATGGGAATGAGGATAGGCATTTTGGATAAAAATAATAGGGGTAATGGTTTTTGAATACATTTATATGTATGAAATCCTTTTTAATATTACATCTTTTAGCTATGTGTCAAGGACATGATAAGTCCAAAAACACATTAGTATAGATGCATGGGAAACTCCATTTAAAACATGACCTTTCCAAAATACATATTCTAAAGTCTCTCATACCATATTTGTTCCCATGAAGTTTAAAAAGTTAAAATAGAAATAAATTGATATGAAAACTAATTTAACAAATAAAACACATTAATATGTACATAAAGATCTTGCACACATACAAAAACAATACAAATAATCAAAGAGATAATAAATTAAGAATAGTAATGTTAATAGGGATATTTATGTGGTGAAAAAAGTGATTATGAATGATTATATAAAATGGATCTACTGATGATGTAGGAGCTATATACAAGATATGTAGTACCCATATTTTGTTCATGTCAGGATGGTATTCCAACCAAGTTACATAATGGGGGTCATGATGACCCTTTGAGAATCGATGGCATAGTGTATTCTAAAAAATTAAAAAAATAAAACCTTATATGTTGTGACCCTCCATAATGATGATTATTAGTGGGAAAGTGTGGACCTGAGGCTTAGTGATAGTGAATGGGTGAGCAATGATGGAATGTTGCATCAAGGCTAAAGGGGAGACACACTTGTCTAAGAATATTTGTGAAGACATGTTAGGAGTGATTAGGATATGATAATATTTTGAGATATGCATACCAAGTATAGATAAGTGACTCCAAATAACCCTTCAACAAATATTTTCAATGTTTGACAAGCCATGTCTATTTCCTTAAGCTAAAGTAGTTATCCTACATTATTGTTCAAGAACCATGTGATGGGTGCCCACTATTGAGACTAGGATTAGGGTTATTTTACCATGATGTTAGGAACCAATTTTCATTATGGTACTTACCCAAGGCACCAACTAACTAGTTCTCACCATTGGATGTTTTTTTAAGTCTTGGACAAGTAGGGAGATGTGATGGGTGGTCAAAGTGGATATAGGATGTCCCATAGATGGAGGATGATGAGTCCTTTTTCAGGTATAGAAGTGATTTAAATGCATGATGTTCATGGGATCATTAAGTTCTTCTCTATCGAGTATGGCTAATTTATATGTTCTTGATCCAAACTTGGCAATGATGATATAGGGACCTAATCAATTAGCTTCAAACTTCCTTGTCTTATTTATATCTACATTGGTGTTTTTATGATTCTCCTTTAGGACCAAGTCAAAAAATTTGAATTCCTTAGACTAGATATTCTTGAGGTATTAGCCTTTGAGTGTATGTTGATATGTTCATAGGTGATTACAGGCCCTTTGAAGTTTCTCATCTAGAATTTCTAATTCCTATAGATGTTCTTACCTATGATTATGATTAGTGACAATTCTAATTATTTATATTTTAAGGGAGGTAATCTCAACTTCTAATAGCAATATTGCTTCAGTCCCATAAGCCAAGGCATAAGGAGTTTCCCTAGTAGGTGTGTGGACACTTGTATAATAAGACCAAAAATTTGGATACAATTATAAATGCCAATTTATACCTACTTGATTGATTATTTTCATCAAGATTTTAATGAGGGTCCTATTGGTTCCTTCTATTTTTCCATTGCCTTAGGGATAATAAGTAGAGGAAAAATTCTATGTGATGTGATATTTTTTACATAGGGCCTCAAATTCCTAATTCTTAAATGATTTTCTATTATCTAAAATTATGTTAGAATGTATTTCAAAATGGCAAATGATCTTACTGAAAATAAATTTGGAGATTTGGAGTCCTATCATATAAGTGAATGGAATTTCCTCTACTCATTTGGTAAAATACTTTGTTTTTGTGATAATAAACTTGTGACCATCTAAGGAGGTTGGATTAATCTTGCCAAGTAAATCAAGGCCTCATATCAAAAATGGCCATAGAATTATGATAAGATTTAAGTCCTATGTGGGAGCATGAATGATATTTCCATGTTTCTAATATGCCATACATTTTTGCACATATTGGCAAGAATATTAATCCATGGTCAACCAATAATATCCAATTTAGAGGAGCTTCTTGTCCAAGGCTATTCCATTGATGTGTTCACCACAGATACCATCATAAAATTCTTAGATTAATTGAGAATCCTCTTTCAATGTTAAACACCTTAAAAAGGTTCCATCATATCATATATGATAAGGAGTGCTACTGATGATGGTGTATCAAGAGGTGTGATGAATGAAGGATTTGTGTTAATGATGGCTAAGGTTAGGAGGGAAGATATTGTCATGGAGGTACTTATATATGTCATGGTACAATATGAGACTAGGATCATTAATTACATATATTTGAAAAGGAAGCATAGACTAATTGGTTAGAATGATTAGATGTGAAATTAAAAAGTTCCCTTCTATAACATCTTTAGGGAGATCAATGAGTGAGCCAATGGTAGCCATTGAATTGGCCACTTTGTTTCTTCCTGGTGGAACTTGTTCAAATGTTATGGATTGAAAATTTGTCATAAACTAATCTACCAATTATTTATAAGGGAGCAAATTTTCATCCTTCATCTAGAATTCATCATTTCTCCACTTGTTAATTATTTGAGTCAATAAATACTTACAAGTGTTATATAATCTATTTAATGGCTAGGTGAAGACCGACTATTAAGGATTTATATTTTTAAATGTTGTTGGTAAATGGGAAGGCAATTTGAAAATATTTTAGAATAATATCACCTTTTGGGGTGATGAGGAGGATTCCTACCCTTGACCCATGCATGGTGAATGAACCATCAAAGTATAATTTCTAGCTATTTGATTGTGAAGTATTCATTATAGACTCATTCAAGATGTTTATGACAAAGGGCTTAGGTGTTTCAAGTAGTGCTTCAACTAATAAATTTGTGATAACCTACCCTTTGATATATTTTTTATTGACATATTCAATGTCAAATTAACTGATAAGCATTATCATTTTTTCCATTCTTTTAGTAAGAGCTAACTTGGACAATAAACATTTTAGGGGATCAACTTTGGCAATGATTTGTACCTAATTATTTATCATGTATTGCTAAAGCTTCTATGATGCAAAAACCATGGCCAAACATTCATTTTATATGGGAGTATATATCATCAGAAGATATTAATGTGTGACTAAGATAATAAATATCTTTCTCCTTGCCCTAATCATTATGTTGTTCTAAGAGGGAACCTATTGTACATGAGGTTGCTAAAATGTACAAGAGCAAAGGTCTTCCTAAGATGGGTGGTGACAATATAAGTGGATTAGACAAAGGTTATTTGAGATTGTCAAAGGCTTGTTGGTACTATACATTCTTATTAAAAGGTAGTCATCTTCTTCAATATATGGGTAAAGGGGTGACATTTTTCAACAAGTTGAGAAATAAAATGCCTTATGAAACAAAAGCCATATTGTGTTGGTCCTTTAGTGAAATTTTGATTTTATTATATCCTGAGAAACCATCCATGAGGGAGAGCATTTCATATCCATCAGTCGAGTCAAATAATATCAATATTTGAAAGGGGGAAGTCATATTTTGAACATGCCTTATTTATATCCTAGAAGTCTATACAAATTCTGATTCCACCTTATGGTTTAGACATCGGGACAATATTATAAATCTAATATGAATATTTGATAGGGAAAATAAACCCAAATCATAATAATTTATGTAACTCCTCCTTGACTAATATAGCTACTTTGGAATGCATCTTCATAGCTTTTGTTTGATGGGTTTTGTATTTAGATGCACAAATAAGTGGTGTATTATAGAAGAGGTATCTAATCCAAGAATGTTAGCACAACTCCATGTGAATATGTTGATTAATTCTTTAAGCAACTCTATAATGAATTCATGTTCCTTTGATGTCAAATATACCCCTAGTTTAACTATTTTAGGATTTTGAATCATCCCAATGTTAACTTCTATCACATCTTAAATAAGAATAGGTTATTTATCTTTCAAATAAGGAAGAAATGATAGTTTTCATAAATCTAAAGTAAATAAATATGGGATGTCTATGTTAGTGTAAAAATATTCCTCTAATTTCAATGAGATATGTGAAAACTCATATGGTGCTTTGGGAGGATCTTGTTTAAGATGTTCTTCATAAATTTGACCATGGGGTTCTTTTTTTCCTTAAAGTATGTGTATTGACAAAGGCTTATATAAAATACCTTTAAATTATCAATAAATGGCATGAAATATCTGGAACTCATGTATTCTAACATAGCATCATCATTTTGAAACATGTCAAAATAAGGATCCTATTTTGAATCACAATGTATAAGTGATGGAATAACAGAGGGAAATATTAATGGTAGGGATGTTGGTATCTAAAAAAAAGGTTAGTGGGAGTGATCTCCTTGAAATAAATACAAATGGAACCTATTTTAATATCTTCATTAGGGAGAAGTGACCTAGGGATCAAAAAAAAATCCATAATGATATTATTTGGGTCATAATCATATAGTTTATACCCTAGATGAAAATATTGTAGATTTTTAAACCATAATGGGTTTAAGTTGGCCTTAATCTTTCTTTCCTAGTACTTTCCCTTTATAATTCATGTTATCCATCATTTTTTGGACTCAAGGATATTTTTTTTCAAGAGAAATAATGGCCTCATCATATATAATAAGCCATGAATCATCCCCACCTTCAATGTATTCTTCAGATAAGAATTTGGTGCTTGAGAAAGTTATTAGTCCAAATTTATATTTGATAGGATTGGTCTTCCTCATGGTTGGGGACTCATTGTTGAGTGGAGAAAGAGGTAAATTAATGATACATAATGTTTTATATTGATATTATCCATAACCTATGAATGTTATCTCCAAACGAGTGACATCAAGTAGTGGATTAGATGAGTATTTGAGTTGATTAAGGGAGATGTATTTTGTAGTTATTAGAATTAAAATAGAGTTATCTATTCTAGGATAAGGTAATGGTGATGATGATTGGTCCATCTGATAACTATGAAGATGGGCTATGACTCTAGGGATGGTGATCATACTAGAAGAGGGAATTTTAGGCAATAATGTGAAGTGGATGGAAAAACTTGCATCTCATGAATCCATAGTCTTCTAAGTAGCATGTTATAAGGCAAATCCACATCCATAACATGTACTAGTGTTTGATTTATAATAGTTCCCATAGTAATGGGAAGGTAAATATTCCAAGATTATGGAATTTCATTGTTGTCATGAGCTTTGATAATTATCAAGGTGGGGATTAATAATGTTTTTGAATATCCCAATCTCTTCAAAAATTATAGATTACATTTAGTGTTGATCCTATGTCTAAGATCACTGAGGAGACTCGATGGTGGGATATGGTTGCTTAAATGTATAGGGGGTAATTATGGTGTGGGCCAATGGGAATCATCTCTCATGTACGAAAAGTGATATGATATGAAGGGGATAATTGTGTAACTAGTGCTTAAAACTAATTTGTATCCAAGTCGCTAGGGACTTTTAGATCATTTAGTACTTGATTAAACATCTTGTGGTGTAAAGCAAATGTTATAAGAAACTTCATTAAGGATATTTGAGATGGATTTTTCTCAATTTGTTTAATGATGTCATAATATTTATGAAAATAGCTTGGATCCATTTTAGGAACATTATCTTTTTGGGTAGTAGATGAATTGGATGGATCTTTAGAGGGTGTCATGAGAACTACTATCTTATTTCATCTAGTGGTAATTATGCAATCAGTCATGGATTGATTAATATTTAGGATGGGAGATGAGGATGGAGTGGGTTCTTAGATATTGAGTATTTTAATGATGTTAATGTAATGGTAAGGGATATTTTGGTAGTTACTATGGTTGGATTAAGACACCTAACCCTAGTATCTTTATGATCTCCAATTCCTTTTGTCATGATTTGGGAGTGGATCCTTGTAGATCCTGAGTTTCCCATTTAATAATTGATTTGAGGGAACTTATCCTTCAATTTCAATATCACCCCTCTCAATTAAATATTTAATGTAATGTTTCAATTGCATACACCATTTTGCATCATACCCTTTAACTCTATGGTATTTACCAAACTCATCTTCATGATAATAGTCTGTCATTGGTTGGTGATCATCCATAGGTTTGATTTTATGCAAGGTGATCATATTTGTAGTAATTAATTGATCCAAGACTATTTCAATTAGGAATCCTAAGCTTGTGAGTGGTCTTTTTCTTTTATGAGGCTCTGGTTTGCCTCATGGAACTTGGATGGATGAGACATTTGGTTGTTTTGTGGGGCCTTTATTTTGAATTTTTTATACATTTTATTTCTTAGAATATATTACCCCATCACCCATGACATTCATGTTCTTGTTTAAGACTTTTAATTTTCTTGAATTTTTTTCTTTATTTTGGGTGTGCTCATTTTAAGAATATAGCTTGATAGTCCCCTTTTTTATAAGGGCCTTCTCAATTTTCATTCATTTTTCTATTATCTCATCAAATGTCTTGGCACACTATAACTATAATTGATACTTAAGTTTAGTAGTAAGATTGTCCACAAAAAACTTGGCCAATTCTTTCTCAAGTATGGTACACCTTAAGTGGCTTGCCAAACTTAGCCATATTTGTAAGAAGAATCTTAGACTTTCACTACTTCATTTTTTGGTATTATAAACATCAATTATGGAGATATCATGCTCAATATTAAATGATAAGTGTCTAACAAATTGTTCTGTCAGCTCTCTAAAGCTAGATATTGTTTTTTTAGGCTAATGCATAAACCATTCCAATGTGGGTCTTATGAGACTTTACAAAAAGATTCTCAAAAAATAAGCATATTCATAGGCCACCTCATGGTAATCCACATAAAATTCTTGGACAGGATCTCTATTATCCCATTTTCCTTTATATTTATCAAATTTGGGTACTTCAACATGTGAAGGAAAGTGTATTTGTAAAATAATCATGTCCAAGGGTGTGAAACAAAACTCTTCATACTTATATTTGAGGTCTTGTGATCATGGATCTATCTATTTAAGGGTCTCTTTCATCTCTCTCCATACTTGTGAAAAGGTGGGATCACCAAGAGGATTAGTAGTCTAATTTTGGTTACCTTGGGGGATATGGGTACTATGGGTATTACAGATGCTATGAGTGTTATTAAATTTATTGATAGTGTTTTTATTATTATCATTATTATTCAAGTTGTTTTTTCAATGGGATGATGGATGTTTATTGTTGAGTAGAAGGTTAATTTGTTATGTTAATTATTCTGAGCAATCTTATATGATAGCTTGTGTTTGATTAGCCTTAATTCAATTATTATGAAGGGGTAGTGGGAATTATTCTTCATCAAATCCATGGCCCACACCTTATTCTTCTTTATATATTTGATTATCATGTTGATGTGGTGTTTTTGGACATGATGGTGGGTGGAATAGGTTGTGTAAGAGGGTATAATCAAAAGTGGAAGGTAATGTGCCCCCTATTTCTATGGTACTAACTAAGATATGGCCATGGTTCTCATATAGATAATAGTCTATTAAGTTTATCACTTCATCATTATGGAGGGGGTTAAACCTCTCATCCTCTTCCCTAGGTGTGTGCATATAACTATGATTTTCATCATGTTCCCATGTTAGATCAATTAATACCCTAATGGTTGATTATCTTGGTTGGAGGCTTATCCAATCTTATGTTGGGCATAGTTGTGGATAACCATTGTGAAAGAGAGATGTGATGAAATGTGAGAAATAAGATGGAAATATTTAAATACTACCTCTATATAGATACCAAAAGCTACTATTCATCAAAAGAGAGTGATTTAAGAGGAAGGGGTGACTAATAATTACCAATAAATAAAATCTCGTAAGAGACCAATCTATCAAGGATAAAATGAGCGATCAAATACTTTGTCTACTAGCAAAGAGACAATTTGATGGGTGATATATGACAAAGGTACCTGATAAGGATGAAAATAAATGGTGGGTGCTAGATTAGAATCTTATAAGACTATGTATATTGATAATACATAGTCAAGAAGATGTAGAAAGTGACAAATGACAATCCAAAGAAGATGGGTGATTACTATAATATTGATTTCAGGATGGGATATAGTATTCATAGGTGGTGAGATATAAGGGGGATGGGAGATATAATATGAAAAATAGGATGTGTATTAGGTGGGTAAGATATGTGGTGAATGAATAATTGGATAAGAATGATAACCACTCAAGATGAGTTATGGAAAAATGGAATTTAAAGCAACAAATATGGATAAACTAATTACTAAATAAAGATAAGGGAGGGAGGATGATATTGACAATGTTTTGTGTTATGGATGATAATATAAGACATAAAAGGGATAGATACTATACCAAATATGATAGGTTTAATATTAACTATAGGTAGTACTTTTGAGGGATAAAAATGTTTGGGTATAATAAATGAGCTATGTACAAGATGGTGTGATATGGGAAGGATATGAGATGGTATGATGGAAAATATAAAAAGGGTCAAAAGGACAAGATATACAAATGGATATGAGATAAGATGGTACATACAAGTCTAGTTTACAAAAGAAAGATGTGTAAAGGGTAATTACTATAAGAAGGTGTTATAGGATAGATTTAAATGGGATGGATCAATAGATAGTGGATGTAGAAGATAGAAAATATGGGGTGAATATGATAAGATGAATATATGTACAAAATATAGTGGTCAAAATATGAAATGGATATGGGATGGGAGATATAAAAGGGGTATCCAAAATGAATACTATATGGATGTTGGGTGTGGAGGAAAAATGACAAATGGAGGTGGATGAATAATATATATAGGTGATTGATATGAGGAATAAGATGGGATATGATGATGATAAGATGATAATATGATGAGTGGTAAGCTAGAGGTTTATAAGGTATCACACAAAATATAGGTATGGCTGACTCAGCTCATAAACAATACAAGTCTTGACATAACACTCAAAAAACACACATAAGTACAATCCTAAATTAGTCAATTATTATGGGTGTGTAATCTGATAATTACATCATCTAATGGATTTATGGATGAGGCTATAGGATCATGATCCATTATGATATTCACCGAACCCTCTCAACCCTATTCACACTTAATGGATACTTCAAAGATAATTCTAACTCCTATAGTAGTACACCTATTATAGCCAAAGTCCCCTAGTCTAGGTATACACAAAAGGTTTTAGTCGTGTCCCTAATATTAGTAAGCTATGTTGGGGCTCAAATCTATGTAGGATGTTATTTGAACATCCTATGTCTTGGATATTGATCACACCTCACTCCATGGAACCCTTTATAGTGAATTCCACTTAGACGTGTAATGATAGCTCTTCCAATTTTTAGACTCCACCAAAACATAGAGTTTGGTTAATGCATGGTGATGAAATACACATCACCAAACACTATATACTAAGCCCCTGGGTGGAGATGAACTCCAAATCACATGATATCCTAGAGGGGGGATAACAATCAAGCAAACATGATACAATTTATTCATCAATTAATTACTTATGTGTGAGGGGCATGATACAATCACACACACACACACACACACACACACACACACACACACACACGCACACACACAAGAAAGTATATACAAGGAAAAAATTTTCAAAATGGAGTTATATATAAAAACTAAGATGATATAATAGAAAATATGACAATATACTAAAAGTCACCCCTTCCTACAAGCACAAGGGTTAGAAATCCAAGTGGGGTACCTAAGTCTTGAAGGGTATTGAACCAAAAAGGGTTAGTAGTTTGAATATTTATAGACCCAAAAGTCCCTACAAAAATTATAAGTGCACAGAAAAACTACTACTAGACTGTACAAAACCACAACTAGAAAACAAAATTTCAAGTTGTAAGTCATAACTTTGCAAAAGGTTAGAAAATCATTATAGTTATCTAACAAAACTATGACTGTCAAACAAAATCATTATTTCAAATAACAAAATCAAAGCTATAAAAATAATACAATATGTGATTTTGTATATAATAGTAAAAATTAAAAATATATATACCTAAGTGCTACCTAAGGTAGCTAATTTATCATTTTGATTTATAGGGCAAATAATCTAAATTAAATATAGAGAAAAGATATATAAAATTATATATATATATATATATTTTTTATAAATGTAGTACTGTGCCTAATAAATTTAATGATGTATACACTATAAATATCCTATAGCAACTGAAGCTTAAATCTAATTCTATCTTAATATCCTATGCTACTTTTCTGACTAGGTATCTATAAAGTCCTAACTGCAAGTGACAAATTTGCAACTACCAAGACAAAACTCTAGGTTAACGACATGTTGTATTATAAAAGGGCTTAAAATAGTATGGGTGATGAGGTTTATGCTATTTGGTTATATAGTATTCATATGTCCCCTATAGGTCCTGCATATAGAAATGACACACTATAAGAACCTTTGTATAGGTAAAGGGATTTAAGTTAGAATACTTGGAATGAAAAATCATTAATTTTTTTAACAAAAAGTAATTTTATCTCTGTTCTAAGAACCTTAAAACATTTTTCCAAAACCTAAGATACTTATGTTGATATAGAAAATAAATATGGAGAATGTTACCAATTTTAGCAAGTAAGACATAAACACAACTGTTGATGATAATACCATAGTTACCAGATCAAAATCATTATTCAGGGAGTCATAGTTTTGTCAGAGATAGTCACAAGGTCAAGGTTTTGGATTAATTTCCTCTTCCCTATAACCATAGATGATAATAACCTTCCCAAATATATAAATAAATATACAAAATATCTATTTTCAAGTGATATTAGGAGTTTTACGACAAAATTAAGTCTTATAAAACCATAACATTACCTATCAAAACTATAGTTACCAGTTCAAAATCACAACTATCAGAGTCATGGTTTTGTAGAAGGTGTAGTAACATATGTATGTTAGGTTAATCCCGTATTTATCCTATACCCATAAATATGAAATACATAATATGATATCTATAGAGGTAGGGGTTTAGCAAAAAATAGATGATAAAATTACCCCTAATTATTATGTTCAACAATAGTATAACTGCAACCTACAATACCATAATTAGTAGAACAAAATAAAAAAATTTAGAAATGTTGTTTTGTCAAAAACCTAAAACCCTAAAAATACCTAACCATTAGTGGCTAATTTTAAAAACTTCTACTAACACCTACAAAGCCATGACATCAATATAACTCATACTAGTGCAAAGTCGTGATTCACCTATATGTGATAAAATTGAAAATCTAGACTTAGATTTATGTCTAGTTTGTCCTAAAATAACCCCAATAACTTCTATAAAATATATAATTTTAATTAAGTGAGTAAGCTCCCACCATGGATGCCAAAATGTGCACCAAATTTTAGATTTAATCAATATTACTAAACTTAATAATAAAAACCTAAAACACAATGACACCAATATGAATGGATAAAAGAGGCAAATCAGAATAATAATATAATTCTTACCACCATTTTACCTACTTATGGCTCCACTCTAGGATTTATAAATGGATAGTTTGATGTCTAAAACTTGAATTGTTGGATTGCTTGCTAAGTCTTGACAATGGCCTCCAATGGTTGGATTCGATTGATAGTAGCTTGGATGAGTTCTAAAGAGATCTTATGGATGCAAGATAGTATCAAGATGATGAATTCATGTATTTATAAGTTTGTTTCCAATTATTTTGAGGGTGTATGTAGAGATTAGTTTTATAAGTAATGAGGGAAATATGAATGGTATAAATTCAAATTTTTGCCAACGATATCAAGGGCTAGGAAATTTCCATGGATTTTTTAATTCCATGAAAATCTCTAGAATTAGATAATTCTAGAGAAGGGGGTTCAATTAGGAAATATTTATATAATCCTCCAATTTTATAAATCTCCCAATATGGTTTAGGGTTTTAGGAGAGGCTAGAATAGGGTGGTGGGTGAGTAAGTAGATTATTTTTGAATTTTAAATTGGCTAGTTGGTTTAAGAGGTAGGATAGTAAAAAATAGGATATATTAGGGGTTTATTGAGGGAATTAATGGGGTAAAGGTTTATTTGATATATGAATGGGATGGGGATTGTCAGACTATTAAATAATTTGGCTAGGATATATATAAATTAGTATAAATTAATATTATTAGTATAATTAATGGGGTGAGCATAATTTAGTACATATAATATTTATGTGTTTTAATGGATTTATGATAGATTATGTATTTTAATTTATGTGATAATTTATGATGTATTATGTATTTATGATGTATTTTTATATGGATGTTATATTACATGGATGATTTTTATATGGATTTTTCCTTTGATTATACTAAGTTGATTATATGGATGGGATTTTATATCATGGTTGATTATGGATTTGTAAATTATGCTATGATTTTACATGAATTTAAATGTTTTAAATTGATGATAAAATGTATTTGGTATTAATAGACCAAGGATGCATGACTCATAATTTTAAATGACCCTAACCAAAGATAGTCCTCTTGTTGGTTTCACATATACGCCCTTTTATCCAATGTTATTTAAAATCCTTAACATACATTTTGTTATAAAACTTCATAAATGTTTGGTTTAAAAAAGGGGTTTTTTATGTTTTTAGGGAATGGGAGAAAACATAATTATCTAATAATACACATTCTATTTATGTTCCCAGACTATTTAACCTTAAGCTAATACATGGATATATGTAGATTGATCAATGTAGGAAGTCTACAAATTTAATGAAATTTGATCAATACGGTAAGATTTCATGGGTTATAATTTTTATTTTATAGATTTTTACATGATTTTATTTTAATAGGAAACTCATCAATATGATAAGTTTCCTAAATCATAGGAACATAGCCATACTTTAAAGGAGTGGTCTACATGTTTAGATATATGTATCTTAGAAACTATCTTTCAAGGGATCAATGTATAATTTTGATTTGTTCTTGATTTTGATAACAACTATCCGTTGAGGGATCAATTTGTCACTTTGATATTTTATTTATTTTGTGTCCCAAATTAACTTATTTTCCATGGATTAGACTTAAGGAATCCTAAGGCATTTTCATAAGCCACAAAATAAAGCCAGGCATTATCCCTTTCAAACAATCTTTTACAGTGAAGGATTTTTAAGAAATAATGATTTGGGACTTTGATTTGTATTAAGAGAATCTAATATATGATAAAATTATATGAATAGATTCGAGGTGTCCATATTTAAAGATAAAATGGGTATACTAAAAAAAATCCACATGATTATTGATCATTTATGGGGTCTATTTAGAGATAGTGGATAAGATTTTAGGGGAACTTATGTTGATTAAATTTTTTAATATGATAATTAACAATAGAAAGGATGCATATTAAAAGCATTAAGAGGATCAAATTATACATTTGCATATGGGAGGCCAAATGATATTCCCTATATCCATATTTATGATTGATAATATAGGTTCTAATGTAATTTGGGAAAAAAAATCCTCATTTACTTCTTTCCATATTTTTGACATCTTGATTTTATTTAAGGAGAAGGCTACTAATATTAAATTATCATTCCTTTAAATTTTGATTATATGCACATTTTATTTGTTCTTGATATGTATGAAGGTGATCAAGGGTTGTGGGTTAATGCTCATATAGAAGTTCTAGCTGTGCTAAATATTCTTGATGATAATCCTCTTTATAAATGATATCCTTAAGAGAGATATAACTAGAAGGAAATTGGAATTCTAGGGGGGGAACTAATTTTTTACCATAGACCATATAAAAATGGGTAGCCCTTGTAGGTTTTCAAATAATAGTTCAATAATCCCACAAAGAAAAAAGTTTGTGGATATGCCAATCCCTTTTAGACTCATTGGCCATTTTTGTTAACATCTTGTCCATTGGCTTGTAGATAATAAGGTGACAAGAAGCTTAGCTTAATTCTAAAGGAATCAAAAAAAAATTGGACTTGCTTATTTTAAAATTATTTCTCGTTATCTATTATGATTTTATGTGGGAAACCAAAATGACATATGATGTGATAATTAATGAAATTAATAATCTTATCTACCCAAGTCAAAATAAGGGGAATGACTTCCACCCATTTAGTGAAATACTCAGTAGCATTAATGATAAAGCTATATCACTAGGAAGATTTATGATTAATCTACCCTATAAGGTTTAAACCACATTGGAATAAAGGCTAAAAATTATTGGGTACTTGTAACACATTAATAGGGACATGGGATAAATTGGCATGTTATTGTCACTTCATGTATTTATTGACATGCTCACAACATTCCTAATTCACTATGGGCCACTAATAACCTATTCATATAATCTTGATAATATTTAAGCCACTGAAATGGCCACCACATATTCCATCATTAGTTTATTTGATCACAAGATTTGATTAAAAATTATAGAGATAAAGGAGGAGAATACCATCAAACCCCTGCTTATAAAGTACACCCCCTATTATTACACACTAAGAATTTCATTATTGAAAAGAATGCTTAGCATTTTTAGATAAATCTAAAGAAATGATAACTTCTAAAAAATAATCAAATATCTATGTTTACCATAAATCTACATGGTCTTCCTTTATAATATGGATAGAAGGAATATTAGTTTTGGTATAATAAGGTTGATTGACCCTATGAATAAGGACAAATAATTTAGACTCCTAAGAGGAAGATGGGATAAACAATGCCAAGGAATCCATGGTCTCAACAAACTTATTTTTTGACTAAGGAGTGGTATTGATCACTTAATAATTAATGGTGGATAAAAATTTCTCTAATAATGTCTTATACCTCTGGAGGATTGGTATTGGTAATCACATAAATCTTGTGATTAAGAAAATAGTGGTGAATATTAGAAGCTACAAATATTAAGGCTAAACATATTCTTTCAATTTATGTGTAATAAGTTTCATACTCAACCAAATTACAAATTATATAATAAACTACTTGATCTCTATGCTTCTCATCTTGATGGGTAAGCATCACACGTAATGCATGATTTGTATCCAAGATATACAAGAAAAAAGGTTCATCCTCTCTTGGTAGAATAATGATAAGGGAGATAAGAGATACTTATTAAGAGTATCAAATGCTACTTTAAAATTTGAATCACATATAAACTAGGTGTGTTTCTTAAGAAGGTGATGGAAGGGTTGACATTGGTGAGATAGTTTTAAAATAAAGTGGCAAATAGACTACAATTTCCCTTGTAAACTATGAAGCTACTTGAGGTTAGAGGGAGGTGGTATATCAATAATGGATTTAATTTTATTAGGATCAACCTCAATTCCCTAAAGGAAAATAATAAAACCCAAAATCTTACCAGATAAAAATCCACTTTTTGGGGCTAAGATGAACCTAATATTTGATTAAATGAGCAATTATTTCTTGAAGGGTGGATACGCGATACTTATAATACCCAAATTTAGTAAGGAGATCATCCAAATAATCTTTAACTATATTATGAATTAAATCATGGAAAATATAGGTCATGACATGGTAGTAAGTTGTTCCTATGTTATTTAAACCAAAAGACATGACCTTATAACAAAAATTCCCCAATATATTAATAGAAGAGGTTTTATGTTAATCTTCTAGAGTGATAAGGATATAATTATAATGATAAAATCCATCCTTGAGTGACAACATCTCATGTCTTATAGTGAGATCTAGAAGTTGGTAAATATTACAAAGGAGAAATCATATTTTAGATAATAAATGTTAAGGTCATGAAAGTTAGTATAAAGGCATAGCCCCCTTATGGGATCTATGATAGGTACTATGTTAGATAACCATTGAGTGTAATTGATGGGTTGGATCAAGTTAATAGATAACAATTGCTACAATTCGTCTATGTCAAGAAGCACTTTGTGAGGATGCATTTTACAAAGATTTTTATTTACTAGATTTGATTTATGAATGGTAACAATGTTATGGATGACTATATCTAGGTCAATTCATAAAATATCACTATAAAATTAAGTAAAATATTGGTTATGGTTAGGAAGGAATGTTGTAAAATCCTGGTGTTCTTGGGAATCTAAGGATTGGCTCACTTTGATAGTTGTTACCTCATTTAAAATACTAAGAGACTTAGATGGTATGATATTATTTAGATATGAATCTCTTACACATTAATACATTAAAATTTATTTGTATTCCTAACACTCCATTATATAAACCAAGGAATAATCTTCATCTATTAGGCTAGGAAAAACTAGGGGATGGGATATGGTTTTCTTATTACATTGATAAGTTAGTGGTTCCAAGTAAATAGTGCTTTTTAAAAATGTTATTTGGAATGGAAATGGTATCATAAATTTCCATAGGTAATTGAGATGGGATGAGGGTGTTTCATCATTCACATCCATATGGATATGGGACATCAAACTATTATTTTTGTTGGCTTTAGGAACTTTCTTAAAATTGAGGCCATGTTTCTCGTGTAGTTTCCTAAGGTCATTTATCATAATCTCATGAGGCCCTTGTTCATAATATATTGGGCCAAATCATTTCCAAGAACATCATTATATATATTTTTTTGTAAATCATGGTTTTTCAATAAAGGAGAAGTTAGATGTGAATGATTTGGTATGCAATTGACTTTCCCCATATAAAGGGATTGGTTGATTCTTACATAAGTTAAGTGTGTTTAGAGGTGAGGAGGTATGAAATGGATAATATATCTTAGGTTGGGTTGGTAAGTACATTGTTGATCAAGACATCCATATTTTAAAGGGGTTGATAAGCTGATGAGTGTTAACAACTGATACTCCCTACAAAGATTTATTATAATACCAAGTCAAAAGTGTTTACATCAGGGATACAAGATGAAGGTATAGTATAACTAGTAGATGTTTTACCTTAATATGATGGAATAAAGTTATTTAGGGGAACAAAGGCATCATTATACTAATTATTTAAGTTTCACATCTTGAACAGATGTGGATATGATGGATCAACATGTATCTTACCTTCATGTTCAAATTTAAGACATCGGTACAAAGTGGAGGGAACACAATGCATAGTAGGTATCTAAGGGTGTCCTAGTAGGATGTTATATATAAATTCCCATTATATTATATAAACTAACTCTAGGAGGATATGTATACCAACTTTGATGGGGAGGATGACTATACCTAAATTGGGGGAAATAGTATCATTAAATGATCATAAGATGGCTAGAGATTGAGCTAAAATAGTTTTAGGTAATTGATGTTGCCTAAAAGTGTGTGAGGAAATAATATTTAAATGAGATCCATTATCAATCCTAACTCTTTTTATCCATGTTTGATTAACTTTGGGTGTGATAAATAATGGTGGGTCTTGATCATCAGGTTGTAATGGGGATATTTCTTAATCATGAAATGTGATGGATGATGATTTTTGTAAGTATATGATGAAGGTTGATAGAGGTTTAAGTTCATTTTATTGTATTTAGGTGGACTTAAATGACTATTTAATATATTTGTGATGTTCTAGATAATTTTGAATAAGTTCATATAAAGACATCTTAACAGGAAGTTGGTGGAGTTGTTTTAAAATTGATATCTGTATCAACTTCAAGGAATTATTATTCTATGATTTCCCTAGAATATAGACTTTATACTTTAGGATAGGTGTTTTAATATTATATAGGGAAAATTTAGGTACTTTTTTAATAGTCACCTTGGCTTTTTGGGATTTTGGGTTTTATGACCATGGGTCTAAGATTGAGTGGCTATGTGTATTGTGTCTATTTGAAACAATGGTGTGTTTTTTATGTTTATAAAATCATCAAAGTATGGAGGGTTTAATAAGGTTTAATATTTAATTTAATTAGATATTATATCCTTCCTCAAATCTTGTATTGACCCTCTTAGTAATATACTAGTTCCCAGAGTGGTCGTGACTCTAGTAGTTTGACTATGAGGATAATCATGACTAAATTATTTGAGTAAAATATCATCCTCTTTTAATAAATTTTGGACTATGGATTTTAGTGTGTTATAACTTTTAGTATAATTTCCCACTATTTTAAGGTAATCAAATTTCTTCCTTTACTTATACCATGCCAATTTTTGAATATGGGGGTTAATAGGCTTTATAGGTGGTAGTGTGATAAGGGAAGTTTAAAGGAGTTGATCAACAATTTTGGAGTAAGACTCCCATAATGGATCTTGGTTGGGTTTTTGTACATTTTTAGTCATTTTTATGGCATATACACTTTTTTCATATCTTGATTCATCACATTTATTGTTTGAACATTTCCCACATAGGGTACTTTATGCTTGGATTAAGACCTTATACCAAGATTCTGAGGGTAATAGGTATTTAAGGGATTATGTATTAGCATCATTAATATGGGAATATCCATTTATATTGGGTATTATTTTTATAATAGGATTTTATAATTGTGGATTTAGGTCTCATAGAATGATGATGTCCCAATATGGATGCTTTAATTTCAATTGGTGACAGAACCATTTTCTCTTTTTAAATTTGGTTAGAAGTAGTAGGGATATCCTATTTAGGGAGTTAAATTATTATTGGTAGATGTTGTAAGGATTTACATCATGGTAGGCAAAGGTTTTTTTTCAACTTCTTGAAACATTTCCCTTAGTTTCTCTTTTTAAAAAAATTGTCTTAGCCTGAGCTATAAGGGAAGCTAGTTTTGGAGATGGTTGATGTAAGGTAGCAGATATCTTAGGAAGGAGTAAGATAGAAGGAATGGATATGAAATGTGAAGGTGCATAAATGAATAAAGTAATAATATGTGTCTCTTTTGGGATATCTAAATAATTATCCTCCTTGATAGATTTCTCATCTTTTATCTTTGGTTGATTGATTTTAATAGCGCTAGGTAACTATTGGTGTTCTAGATTACACCCTAGTTGAATAAGGGGATTATTAAAGTGCTCTTACATAAATCTAGTCCAACATGGGACTGATCTTAGGCTGTAGGTATCCTAATACTGGATTATACCTCTAAATAAGGTTGAATTCCTTATATATCTACAACTAACTATAAAATTTACTCTATTGATGGAAATGGATAGTGGTATTTAAGAGAGGCCTTGTTTAAGTCATAAAAGTGAACACATAGTCTTATTTCACCATTATTTTTACATATTAGAACAAGGTTTGACACCCAAATTGAGTGATTAATTGGAAATGTTATAGTGATCTCAATGAGCTCATGTAGTTCAACTCTCATCAAAAGTTCAAGCTTTGGGTTAATAGGCCTTTGTCTTTATTTGACTGGCCTAGTCTCATCCCCTAACTCAATGGTATGTTGAGCTAGAATTGGATCAAATAATTTAAGTTCAATATACTACCATGAAAAGACACCTATATAACTTGAACATAACTCAATAATATTTTCTTCTCTAAAGATGTGCAATGTTTGCCCAATTTTAAGCTCTTACCAATTGCAATATCCACATTTGTATAGTGTTATTCCTTGGTTGATAAGTAAATATTTTATTTTATAAATTCATCATCTCTGTTGAATATGTTTTCAAGGGTAACCAACCCTTTAGGTAACTTATTTGTCTTTAGTTTCAAAATCTAGTCACTATACTACTGCAAGTGCTTATCTTGGTTCCTTAATGAGAATTCAGATTCCTCTTGTAAGAAAATGACAATCTAAATATCATCTTAAAATACTCGACAATTGTCATGGTTGTTTAGGATAGAAGGTCTTACAATCACCTTGATGTGTGATTGAACCTTTTCTTTCTTTATGTCATATGGGATATCAAATTATGACCCAATAACAACCAACATGTCTACATATTTGTTCTTATTTCTTGATATGGCACAAATATTGAAATCTTAAAAGTATTCAAGTAAGTCCCATGCTCTATGATTATAGGACCTAATCAGTTGGTTTTTACATACATTAAGTCCTCTTATTTGGTGAACTACTAGTTTATTATCACCAAAGGCTTGTAAGGTATTGATCTTCATATTTCTTGCCCATTGCAAACCATGCACTAGTGATTCATATTTAAAAACATTATTAGAATAACCAAAATAAAACTTGAGAGAAGATAAATACTTTTGATTGGATGGAGAAATTAGCATCATTTTAAGCCCAGTGTCATGTTTGTTCCTAGATCCATCAAACCAAGTTACCACAGGCCATCACTAAGCTGATCATCCTTCATCAAAGCTAGAATTGGCATATCATTTTCATGAAGGAAATAGACACCAAGTAATTATTATTAAATTAACTTTTAGGTATCATTATCATGAAAAATTAAGGCTAATTAATCAAGGAAAAGATTTGGAACTCCATTTAGAGGTGACTTCATTTCCACGTCACTATTTTATAGTACCTTATCTTAAATAACATATTTAGTGTTCATCATATTTGGCATATATGGATAAAAATGAAATCTTTCAATAGGTTCAAAACATATTTTTACATTGGTACCATACTAGGTCCTAAACATTAAATAGGTCTAAGTAGCTGATAAATATCCTCCAATCTTTGAAGTAAAGTCCCTTGATAGACACATGGAAAAATAGGGAGGCAAGTCCACTACTACTACATCTTGTTGAATGGTAACATTGGGAAAATAATGTAATGTGAAATTTATGCCCTTAATTATGCCTATTATATTTTTTGGTGACCCATCCAATTGTAATACTCCTTTAGTATTTGGCTCAAAGACAAGACCAAGCTTGTCTGCAATTTGCTTAAGCATGATAGTGCTACTAGATCCACTATTTACCACATAATTATGGACTAAGTAGCTACCAAATATTAAAATGATATAAAAGGTAGGGGTATTTCTTTATTTTACATCAGTATTTTCCACCTTGGTCATGTTATGTACCTATTGATTAGGTTGGTTGGTAAGCTATTATAAATTAGCTAAGATTGCTCCTTATTTCTCAACTGGTTATTTAGACACTTTGAGAGCTGAATTATCTTGAATGAGCATGTAATTTTTCCATAGAATAACAAGAGAATCCCACATGCTAATGTTAACATTTGATTTCTTCATTTGATCTATTATGTTGAATGAGGCTCCACTAGAATTTGGCTACAAATTTTGAACCATTGGTTGTTCTTTAGTTATGCGCATTTAAGGAACTGTATATACCTATGTATTATGTGTATTGTGTGCTATAAGAACAACAAGTTGATCCTTGACACTTTTTTGAGTAATGTTAGGAACACTATAAGTATTTCTCACATCTTGAGCTTCCTTAACTGAACTTATCTTAGTTCTAGTCAGAGTTGTAACTTGATCATTTGTGTTACTATTTTCACCAAATTGATTGAATGTAATATGATCCTTCAATTACCAATTCACATTAATGGAATCAAGATACCATAGAATCTATTGATCCTCTCTTTATGATTCCCTATTCATGTCTTGGCACTGACTACTTTGAAGAGAGGACACTTCTTGTGTCATTTGTAGCATAGTAATATCCTATGATATTAAGGTTTGGCCTTGAGTGTCATTTGGATTGAATGTATACCAACCTAAATATTGCATCAAGTTATTTTGAGGAATAATATCTTATGAACTATAAGGTACATTAGGATCAAGGGATACATATGGTTTAGTTTGGGTCATGGTTTATTGGTTTTGGTAATGTTGCCTATTATCATTAAAACCTTAATAAGGAGGTCTTTGTTTATTGAAGGATTGATAAGTATTCTAGTTTTACTATTGATAAGGTCTACCTTGGTACTCATATATCTTAAATTAGACAATCTCATTCCCAAAATATTGTAGCATACTTTTATCTTTGATCTCACTAGCTTGATTAGAAGGGGTTACAACTTGGGATTTTGGAGATGGAATGAGAGATATAAATGGGATCTAAGGAACTTAAAGGGGAAGAATAGGTTGAAATTATAATAATATGGGCATTAAAGGATTTGGATCAAGTTTACCAACTTGTATCAAGCTATTTTCTTCTCTTATTACAAGTTCATAGGTGTTTGGCAAAGCATTACCACCCATGGACTATATCATGAAACTAATATAAAAATTGAGGGCCTTAAGGTAATACAAAATTTCATAACCTTGGGATGGTATAACTAATTTAGGGATCCTAATCCATGTCTTTTAGAATCTAAGGTTAAAATCATACATGAACTCATGGGGGTAGCTTTGTATGGAAGTTAGTTGTTTAGCTAAAGATATATGATCAGTTACTTGTCTTCAAATTTACTAACTAAGGCTATACCTAACTTATCCCAAATATAAATGGTATACAATTTCAATGCTTTTCCCTTAAAGGAGGCAACATGTAGTTTGATAGCCACATTATCTTAAAAACATTGTGATTAAAACATAGGTTGGCAACATCTTCAATATGCTCAATAGCAGTAGATTTATCCCATTCTCCTAAGAATAAAGGGATACTCTTTAAGGTAGACATAGGGATGTCATCATATTGGGCAAAATTAAGAGGACTGCCCCTATTAAATGGAATAAAAACTTGATTCTTGGTAACCATTTGGGCAAAAAGTATTTGGCTTATGGGGATAATAACTTGGACTAAAATGATAGGTTTACTAGGAGGTGAATATTTATTTTGATTATAGGGTCTATTCTTATTGAATCTTGTTTTTTTAAGAATTAAAAGGTAGTTCAATGAATTCAAAAGGAATACTTTTACTTGATGACCTTATCGTAACCTTTGGCATGAAAATACTATCTAAAAATGTTATGATCTTTACAACTTGAAGGATATTCAACTTTTGATGATGGTAGATGTCTCCTCATTTTGAAATTTCTTCTTCTCAATCTTCAACCTTTAGATATGACAAATAAACTTGGTCCCACTAGGTGTACCAGAAATGTTGGTGTTCTAGATTGCACCCTAGTTGAATAAGGGAAATATTTAAGTCCTCTTACATAAATCTAGTCCAACATGGGATTGATCCTAGGTTGTGGACATCCTAATAATGGATCAAACCTCTGGATAATGTTGAATTCCTTCTAGATCTATCACCTAAACTAATAATTTCTTGGAAAAGGGGAGAGATAGTAATAACAATACATGAAAGCATATAAAATGAGGTGATGCACCAGTAATTGGAACACTTATACTTTACACAAGACATACTATGAGACACATTCAAGACTAAATAAGATTAGTCCCACATAAGTATTTCACAACAAAACATTGATTAGTTATCAAACTAGCATGAGAGGGCACATATCCACTTTCAAGATAAACAATAAACTATAAATTTAACTTATAATGACTTGTGAGGGATGCCAAGCATTTTATGAAGGTGAGAAAACTTAGACATAGACAAGGAACATACATTCACTTAACTAGAATACATGAATTAGTAGGGTATACTTCAATCTATCTTGAAAAATTATAACATTTAGTCTTTATTGCATCAAAAGGTGTTGCAGTACAAAATTTGGCATAACCTATGCAAGACAAGACATAAGAGTCTATTCTCTAAATTATTAGAGATATATTTCTATAACTTTTAGAGAGTTAGTGAGAACAAAAATGTGGAAGAAGATGGAACATATATAGAAAAAAGGAAGAGAGAGGGAAATATGGTGTATTAGCATAAGTTCAAGGATGTTGACTCATGATCTTATCAATAAGGAACCAATTTTGTAAAATAATTGAATGCTCATTATCCTTATCCTTTCACCTAGTGTCCTTCTTGGAACTCCATGTCATTATATATATAATCTACTAATTAAGACCATGTCTTGGAATTGATAGAATTGCATTACATTTGCTTTGGGTGGCCATCAATACCTACTCATCAAAAATGCAACCCTGATGATAGGTGATACACCTCTCCATGGTCACTTTTATGTTTGTATTTGCTCCAATATTAAACACAGTTCTTTTATAGGTGAAAACCAATTTGATTATTGGTTTTCACATAGTCACAATATCCATGGAAACTTGTAAACTACCTGACCTTGTTTCACAACTATTAGTTTGTCTTGAATATTTGTATTAGGTCCAAAAGGCCTATTTTACCTATATAAAGCTCTGATGGCAATGTTTGGTCTCATTTAGTCAACCTAGATCATGCTCTAGCTTTGATACCTTTGTATTTACTTTACCTTAAGTCAAAGAATGCCTCATCAACTTCCATTGAAAATATCTTGGGCTTGTACTTTGTTTATTAGCTATCAACATCTAACTTGAATCATTGACATGTTGACTCATCTTGCTCCATTAGATCCTTCTTATCTAGATGAATATTGATCATTGATCTTCTACTAGTTAAATGTATTGTTAACACTTGTCATTCATGTATTTGATTTTGAGATTTCTTAACCCCTTTGATCCCCACTCATCATTAGATCTGGTTATATGATTGATCATGTGCCATCAGATTTGTTTGGGACCCACTATTTGAAATATAATGGCTAATTCATGAGCTTTAATTTGATATCTTTCTTCCATCATTTGACATTTGTACAATCATATTTGATGTCTACATGATCATCAAATTTAAACCATAATGGATTATTGTTATGGCTTAAAGTTGACATATATGTGAACTTTTCTCTTTTTTAAACCAACTTTGAAGGCTTTGATCTAAAAGTAAAAAGGTCATGGAGGCACCAAATTTATACGATATGTTCTTAATATTAAAAGGATTATGCACACTTAATCAACTGGTCATGTGAGATTTCTAAGTGTGTTTAAAAAATGTTAAAGTTATTTGAAATGTGTGATTTTTTATGACATCCACACAACCATCATTGACCATTTAAACCTAAATGTCTATTTGCCAAGGATTGAATTTGACACTTGCATGAACATTTTGTTCTACATGGTCATATTTGAAGGGTTAGATCTTGAGCTAGGAAGCTCACATGAAAATGAAATTTGTAGAGCATGTTCTTTGTATAAGGGAATTCATGGCATTACAACCTTTTGGCTTGAGAGATTTACTGAGGTGATTTTATAAAATGCACAAATAAGCTGACTAGTGTGTTTCCATATGATGTGTAAGACAACCTGGCCTTTAAACTTAGCAAGCTAAAATTTGAACTCTTAGATCTATAGGTAGAAGACTCACGCAAACATGAAATTTACAAGGAGTGATCTTAGCATGAATAACATTGATTTTGTGTGATCCATTGGTTGTGAAAGGATTTTTAGCTCATTTATAAAATGTGCAAGTAAATTGGTTTGTTTGTTCTTGCATGACATCTTGGTAACAATATAAATCACTTAGGCTTATGCTAAGGACTTTTTTCTTAAACCCTTGAAGCTTTGAATGATTTTTTAGGCTTATGGAGGCTTGTTTATGACCCTAAATTACTTGAGTACCATGAAAACCTATTTGGATCCTTTTGTTTACCCTATATATTAATTAGAATGCACTTTAAGTAATGTTAAAGTGTTTCAAAAGATTTTTGATTAATGTGAAACCATTGGACCACTCATTCCATCCATAACTTTGTCCAAGCAATTTTATCAATTAGGATCTCTTCTTATTTCCCTACATTAGGACCTCTCAAAGACTACACTGCATTTAGTGAAGTTTGTTATTTAGGCCAAAAATTGGCTAACAGTAACTCTTCCTCAAGAGAATCCCAAATAATGAGATTTGGAAAACCTAAGTGAACATTAGGAACATATCTATCATATTTGGATGGTTTGAAACTATCTCTTATAAGGAGATATATGATTATAGGTGATTCAAAAGCATTACCAACTTCTTTAGGTAGAATTTGATCATGGATTATACTTATCACATGGGTCTCATGATATGAGCTGCATCTTGAGTTTGCCTATATGAAATTAGATGTAAAATGGTGGCTAGGGAATGGTTACCTAAATATATCTATGGATTTATTAGGAAGAGAATTAATATTCTCTATATGTAATACCCTTTACTCGATAATGTTTTAAACTAGACCTTTGAAGTACCAATACATATTGACATCTTAACTAGGCACACAATGATAATTAGAGAAGTTATTTTTTTCATACCAACTAAGCTTAGGGTGAGAATAATCAATGGGTATAACTAGAGGAAGTTTGATTATAGAATATTTTAAGATCTTGTCTAAAATAAAAGCATACAACTCCCCTAAGGGTGTGTGTTTTTTAGGAAGAAATTATGTTAAAGGTTTTTTTGGTTGTGTTAGGGAGGTAAAATATTTGGATTGGTATTTTGTCTATGGAGGTGCTAATTTTAAGATAAAAACATTAGTATTGCCTTTAGTTTTGGTATTGTTAGTCCCTTTGGAGGGATTAGTTTTGAATATTTTATTACATAACTTTACCTTTCCATATTTAAAGGCTTGGATTTCTAGTTTACAATCCATGGAAAAGGCTTCATCTAAATTTCTAAATGATTTAACTTTTAATGTTTTATGACATATGATTGGAATATGATCTCATTAATAATTCAATTAATTTTGGTTGAGGAAGGGGGAAATTAATTTGATTTCTAAGACTTCACCATCTAGCCATGAAATTGGCAATTGATACATCATCGAATTGTCTAATGGCATAGAGGTCAATTATGATAACTTTCCTTGTAATTTTAATGAAAACGTGTTCTAAAAATATTTGGGCTAGTTTCCCCAAATATAATGAGTGTTGAGGGATAGAGATGTACCTATCTAAGGCTAGTTCAGCTAATGACATGGGAAATGTTCTTAGGAGGAGAGCATCATCATGAGCTATGAGATAAAATTTGTGTCTAAACACTCTAATGTGTTATTGAGGATCTTCCTTATTTTAAAATTTCATAAAAATTTATAAGTTCCCATTGTGAGGGGCATGGCATAATAGGGACAACTAGATTAATGAGTTAATTATAAAATTGCTTATATGTGATCATATGTTTTTGCCTAGAGGTTGAAGATTCTAGATTTACCATCCCATTCATAAGGATGATCATAAGGTTAGGATAGGTATTATATTTAGGAATACCCCTTAAGACATTTTGTTATGGGTGTTGATAGGTATGGAATGGAGTAGAAAATGGTTGGGATAAGCGATAACCAAAAAAGTGTTTATAATAGGTTGGGATGCTACCATGTACTGTGGGGATTTCAAGGGTATATTTTGTTATGAGGATGAGTGAAGGTCAGTGAATCTAAGGGTTTGAAAGAGAGTTATGTATTGAGTAGGAAATGGGATGTACTACTAAAAATAATAACTTATGGGAACATATTATAAAGATTAAGTTTGAGGATTTGAAGCTATACTAGTTTAGATAGGTAGGAGAGTTACAGGGATTGAAATTAATAATTTCTAGTTTGAAATAGTGGGAGGTGGAGTAAGCGTAAGTTGAGTTGAAGTAACATTTTGGGCCTAGGTAATGGTTAGAGATAGACTACTAGATATTAATGGGGGTGGATTATTCAAGGGTTGAGATATGTTGGTATCAGAACCTATTGGGGGAGGATTGTTGAGAGAGGAAACCATAGTTTTAGTAAGCCCTTTAGGTCCCTCTAGGGGCATGCCAAAAGAATTATATAAGATTGGGTTTGAGGTAAAATTAGAATATGTATGGATTAAGTACTAAGATAATGATTAAGTAAAATTAGATTACTATCTAATATAATTGAAAATTTTGGATCTCCCAATGTATAAAACTAGGGAATACCTTCCCTTATAGACCTAGGAGAGGTGGGAGGACATAGGGTGTTCTCCATAGAAGAAGATGAGGTAGGATATTTAGTTTATTTAAGATATTGTTGTCACGTCAAAACCATGTATCACACAAAAGAAATAAATAAATGAAATGTAAGGGCACATAATATTTTTTTGATTATCTCATTTTAGTGAAATAAAATGCACACACTACTAAACATACTTAATAAATTTTAATTTTTAATAAAACTAAATTTAGAATGTGATAGGTAGATGGGTTAATGAAGGTAATAAAAAATGGTAATCTAAAGATGGTTTTAGGTTTTGTTTAAGGATGGGAACCTCTATATACATGAAATTACATTGAGGCTTGATTATGTGTCATAAGAAACTATGTGGCTTGGCATTGGGGCTTACCTTCTCACTTCACACATCACAATGATAATGGTGTTGGGTGATTAACATTTATAATTTATATAATTTTTATACTTAGATAGTACTTGGTGTCAATTTTCCCCTTGGTGATGAAATCCAAGTGGGTCCACCTTAGGTAGGAAAATGTTTAAGTTTTTTTTTTAAAGATTACATGGTTTTGGTTGTGTGTGATAAATTGTGATTATTATGTAAATTAACCTAAATATATTAATCTATGTGAATTATCTAAGTAAGCAAAGGATGAATTCAATTTTTTTAAATCTTTAAAAAATCAAGATTTTTTAGATTTTTTCTATATATATTTTTTGAATGAAAACAAAAAATAAATAAAAATGTAACCAATGAATAATTTCATAATGAAAATAACAAGCATAATGAGACCTTAGGGGTCCCATCTGGAATTATAGAATGCTTTAGTATTTTTTAGTTCATTTCTCTTTAGTAAAATAGACATACTAAAAATAGAAATGATATAAGGTTTAAAGAGGAATACCTATGATGGGGGATGTACAACATTGATCCAGTGAGGTAGGAAATCCTTTTTGGCTAGGAAAGACTACTTACACATAAGAGACAACTTATACAAGATTATATTAATAAGATAGATGAGTGGACTACCTGATACAAGATTAATTCTAGGAAGTGGTACACTTAGAGGGATGTTAGTCCATTATTTTATGCAACCAAGTGCATAAAATAATAATATAAATTACATTAAAGCATGCGATAAGATATGATATTGAAACGAAACAAATCAATCTACTACATAGATATTATCAAAGCATTCATTCCAATATAATATAGTTAAGCATTCTTGTTCTTGAATTACTTCTAGTTTCTTGGTGATGGATTCTAAAGTTGGGGAAAGGACTATCATGCAAATTCCTAACTCAAATGAGATGCCACTTTGATCAGTGAATAATGGATGAGGAACTATGGGTAAGTCATGTATTGAAACCACATCATGTATAACACTAGGAAAGGTCATCTATAGACAATAATGCATGATTTAAAGACTTCAAAAAAACAAATTATAAACATTTAAGACTATTAAAATAGTCTTGTGTTGTAGACATAAATTAAAACATAGGGATTGATGCCAATTGTCTCAACATCCATATTAGTTATGAAATCAATGTCTATTCTATGATTAATCATTGTCAATCCTTAGAGTATATAATAAAAAACATAAGATAGGACCTAAACGAGGGCTCTAATATATTCCAAATATCTTAGGGATAGTTTATTGATTTATACAAAATAGATTAATATCAGTAATAGAATGTAAATGGTGTGTGTGTGTGTGTGTGTGTGTGTGTGTGTGTGTGTGTGTGTGTGTGTGTGTGTGTGTGTGTGTGTGTGTGTGTGTGTGTGTGTGTGTGTGTGTGTGTGTAGGTTGTACACAAACATTAGTTATGATATGAATAGGAAATGAGAGAATAAGTTTAGTAAGTTATTAATGAAGTATAAAATAAGATTAAGATAAATGACTTATGTTTGATGAGCTATCT
Source organism: Torreya grandis (assembly GCA_037957365.1). NCBI lineage: Eukaryota > Viridiplantae > Streptophyta > Pinopsida > Cupressales > Taxaceae > Torreya > Torreya grandis. Next base: position 583,367 of record JARHVA010003885.1, read on the forward strand.
TAAGACTCAATTAGTTTATATTGATATTTGAATTAGATACTATCAAATATTATATTATTTAGAGATATATTGTGAAATGGATATAGTATATTTAATCTTATGTTCTTATTCTAGACCTATATGCATTTATAATTTGAATATAAAAGAAACTAAACATGGCATTGTTTAATTTGAGCTATTAGGTATAATGAAATAGTTAAATAATGATTGTTTATATCTAAAATTACTATATGGATTAGTGTATTTTATAATCTCTATTTATTATGCCTTGAATATATATTTGAAAATTATTTCTCATGTTTCATGTGATAACATGTGATGGATATATGAGGGTGATGATTTGCAACTCATATATATACCCCTTGATATAATCTAATAGATTCACTAGTAGAGACTTTGTGTAAGTGGAATTGACTCAAATCCATGTAAGATATGATTTATATAATGAAAACCTTGTCCAATATAAATTTATATCTGAGAAATTATCATTCCACTATAATTTATAGTTTACATGTGTACGCTAATGTCAAAGTAGATAGATGATTTTTTCCATGGTCTATGTGACTATTGCATGTATTAGTGATTGTAAACACATGGGTTATGGTTGATTTATTAATATCTAAATAATTTTTTTCTACCCCTTCATGAAGGGAAGGGCCACTCCAAGTGAGGAGGTGTGTGGGAGACCAATGGTCTATGGTTGGAGGTAAAACACTCAGATAATTCTCTCCCTCTCTTAAGCTCCCCAATTTTTTTAGAATCATACTAATGGATATTTGTATGGATCCTTAAGCTGTTTGTGAGGTTTATTTATATTTTTATACAGGATACATAGTATATTTGATTTTGTACTTGAATCTAATTTATAGTACATTATTATTGATGATTATTTAGCACAACAATTACTATGAAATTATAAATAATTCTAAATATTGTAACAAAAATGATTGTATGCTTATTTGTCACTATATTTGAGGATTATATTAGTGATTTAATGTACTTAACTTTTTGTACTATTATTTTTATGAGATAAAATCATATTGTATTATGTTAGAGGTTATTTCAAAATAAAATGGATCATGTTATTAACTAGTGGGTTGATACAATTCTAAATTTATTACTTTTGATACATTAATTAGCCAAATAGTAATAATATAAATGATTATGGATGATTTTATAAGTAATATATATGTATTTTTTTAAATTAATTGTGTAAATTTTGAGTAACCTAGTAAGGTTATAACATTACGGTATGAGAGTAAAGGTTTAATGATTAGAACTAATGAATCCATTAACATAAAATTAATTCTATTAATTTTAGTGAGCATAATAACATGAGGTAAATCATTTGGATATGGGCCTACAAAATTGAACCCTCAATTTGATCCTAATCAGCTAGCAGTTGAATAAGATACAAAACATGATCATATACTTGTTATCATAAATGAGACTAGAGACATATACAAACTCTAGAGAAAGAAATTCATGGACTAGAAGAGGAAAATGAAAAAGAGGTTATAGAGGACAAATTAGATGATCAAGAAGAGCCTCAAGATTATGGGCATGAGGAGTAAAAATAACTAATAAGAGCTCAAGTAGATGTAGAGCTTATGGGAGATATGAAGAAAGTGAAACCAACCAAGTTTGATGGTATGGTATTGGATGGTGGATTTGAATATTGGCTCATTGAGATGGAAAAATATTTTGAGATTTAAAATTATTTTGAGGTAACCAAGGCCATATGGGGAGTTTACAAATTGGCTAGTGAAACAACAACTTGGTGAGATAATAAGAAGCTTAAGATGTGTCTTGACTCTACTACCACTATTTGGGAGTAGTTTGTGATTCTTTTTAGATCAAGATGGATACCTAAACTATAATTTCATCATAATTAAATTTTTTTATAGAATCTAAACTAAGGGGATTTGTCAATAAATGAATTCAAGGATAAATTTTCAAAACTTTTTAAATATGTTTCATAATATAATAAATTTGAATGTTTTTAGATTAGGAAGTTCATCTTAAAACCATAAATAGGATGTCAAGTGGATATGTATAGACCATCTATGATAGGCCAATTCTTTGAGAAGGTAATTAATCAAAATAAAAAGTTTAAATCACCTATTGAGGTCAGATAAAAATTCAAAAATAAGTTTGGAAGCTAAAAGACAACCTTTAGTAAAAAGAAATGAAAATGAATTTCAAGAATCAAATCAATATGTAGAATTCAATATTTAGAAATGCTTTAGGGAATAGGAAACCTATAAATGGTTTCAAAGAAAGATTCATAGGAGTTAAAAAAACTAAAAGGAAGGGACCACCTGATGGATGCTTTACGTGTGGAGGACACCACTATGCTAAGGATTGTCCTCAATGGAAGACAGATGGTATAAATTATAATTCAACCACCTCTACATTGTAGTAGATAACCTTTCCATAGTGTATTCACGTAATATTTAACAATCATCAAATTGAATTTCAAGCCTCTATTATTGATTTATTAGGTACTTTGTTTGGGCATTTTATATATGGTTTGATAGATATAGGAGCCACTATATGTTTTATCTCTCTTAGAATGTTAAGTAAACTATCTAGGAAAGTTGGTTTTATGGAAAAAGCTTTGTCAATTTAGTATGTGAATGAATTCCAGGTTAAGATTGATATATGTCTAATGGAAATTGAATTAATTTTGCCCGAATTCATGATAGTTGTTGATATTTATGCAACACCACTAGTATCACATGATGTGATCTTAGCAGTGAAATGGATCTCTAAACATAAATCCAAATTAGATTGTTTTCTTAATAAGGTTGATTGTTTAGATTATTTAGGAAATAAAACCCAAATTTGAGGAGATCAAAGAGATTTGAAAGTAAATAAAACTAAACAAATTCAATTGAAAAAGGATCAAAAATAGGGATGTCAAGCATTCCTAGTCAAAAAGGATGAAATTGGTGAAATTCAAAAACCCTCAATAGAATAATATCCTTTTTTGTAGGAATTTTAGGATGTTATTCCATAAGAATTATTGAGTTTACCTCCCCGAATGAAATTTAAATTCACCATAGATATAATTCTAGGGTTAGAACTAAAATCAAAGGATCCTTATAGAATGACAAAAACTAAGCTAATTGAGTTAAAAACCCAAATTCAATAGGTGTTAGCCAAAGGGTTGATTCAACCAAGTGTTTCATCATGCGTTGCACCTATAACATAAAAAAATAAAAAATAAAAAACCCTTCATTTGTGAATTTAACACTAAATGATAAACAAGGCAACAGTCAAGAATAGGTATCTTTTACCTCACATTGATGATATTTTTGATCAGATTCATGGTGCAATAGTTTTTTCAAATATTCACCTTCATATTAGGCACTATAAATTTATAATTAGAGAGGAAGATATTCAAAAAATAAATTTTAGGACTTTTTATGGTCATTATAAGTTCATATTATATCTTTTTGGATTAACTAATTCACCTAGAGCATTTTTGAACCTCATGAATAGTGTGCTCACATATTACCTTGACCAGTTTATGTTAGTTTTATTTGATGATATTCTCATTTATTCCAAAAGTGAATAAGAGTATGTTAATAATTTTCATTTGATCTTATAATAGTTTTAGAAACATAATATCTATGAGAAATTTTCCAAGTGTGCCCTATTTAAAAGAAGAGTATAATAATTGGGACAAATCATCTCTACATAAGGAATTGGTGTGGATCAATCCAAGATTAGAGAAGTTATGCAATGGTTAACACTCAAAAATGTGCATGAGGTGCATAATTTCATGGGTCTAGTATGGTACTAAAAGAATTTTATGCTAAATTTCTCTAAGATATCTAATCTGGTCACCTCTCTTCAATGGAAAGAAAAAAAAAATCTTTGGTTTGATAAGTGTGAAGAAGCCTTTCAAGTTCTAAAAATGAGGCTTACTTCAACATGAGTGTTACAGATTCTGAATCGAAATTGTCATTTTAAATTTATAATAGATGCATCAAGAGATGTTCTAGGAGGAGTTCTTATGTAGGATGGTTCAATTATAGACTACTAATCAAGGAAATTTAAGCCTTATGAAACAAACTATGATTATCATGACTTATAACTAGCTAGAAAAATTCATGATTTATAATTTTAGAGGAATTATTTCTTGGGAAAACCTTTTGAGCTTTAAAATTATAATCTAGGACACAAATATATATTTACCCAACCTAACCCCATTGTTTTTCAAAGGTAGTGGTTAGAATTTTTTTCAAATTCTGATTTTGACATTAACGACATTAAAGGCAAAGATTACAGAGTTGTATATGCCCTTAGTCATAGAGTGTACATTATAGCATTATACATTAGAAGGACTAATTTAGGAGGTCAAGTATTACAATTTTCACTTGGAGATGAATTTTATGAACATGTAAGTAATCATTCATTAAGAACTCTCAAGATCATAGATATCATGGATTTCAATTTGAGAATGATAGACTTTTGAGATAAAATGGTATAATATATGTACATGATACGAAAAATTTGAGGAATATTATTCTAAAGGAATTTAATAATTACCCACATTTAGGGCATCCTGAAGTCACTAAGTTATTAGTATATTTAATACCATTATATTTCTAAAAGGGAATAAAAATTTATGCAATAGACTTTGTGTCTAAATGCTTAGAATGTCAGCAATTTCAGGCTAAATATGTGCATCCTAATAGGTTATTTTACCCACATTCCATACCATAATAGAAGTGGAAAGTTATTAACAAGTATTTACTCTAAGGATTACCTATGTCCGTAGATCATCATGGTATGATTTTGATAGTTGTGGATAAACTTACCAAAGTAGCTCACTTCATTCCAAGTAATTTGATAGATGATTCACCAATGCTTATGATAAGGATTATAAAAGAGGTATATAGACTAAAGGAGTTTCCTTAAAAGATCATTTTAGATAGAGACCCTAGGATGACCTTAAGGTTTTGGCAAATTATTAATTTAATAATGGGTAAATAATTGAACTTTATTACAACTTAACATCTATAAATAAATGGGAAAATAAAGAGAGTAAATTAGGTTTTAAAGGATATTTTGAGGATGTATTGAATATAACAAAAATACAAATGGGAGGAATACCTACAATTGGTTGAGTTTGCTTATAACAAATCATTCTAATCAACATTAAAAATGGATGCTTTTGAGACATTGTATGTTAGGAGGTGTAGAACACCAATCAGCTAAGATAAATTAGAAGACAAAGTGGTCTTTATACCTAATATTATAGTGGAAATTCAATAACAAGTAAAGTTATTAAGAAAAAGATTAGTATATATAAATGATGCATAAAAAATAAGTTATGTTGATCTAAAGAGAACAATAAGGAAATTCTTAGTTGGTGATAAAGTTTTTCTAGGATTCAAACCATAAAAGAGTGTTATTAAGTTTGATAAATTAGAAAAATTATCATCGAGATATGTAGGAACCTTTGAGGTTATATAAGTGACTAATATTGTAGCATATAGACTTGATTTGACACCAACTTGATCTCAAATGAATATTATTTTCATGTTTATTATCTTAAGAAGTATGTAATTGGTCCTTAACATGTTTTGGATTAGAATACATTACAAGTTCAAGATCCAAGGGTGGCCATACTAGAAATAATAAGAATAATTAATTCTCACAAGTTTAGATTGACTAACAAAGAGGTAATATAATTTAAGGTATAATGGGACCAATTTTTAGAGGATAATGCTACATGGGAAGATTATGAATACTTCTTGAGGCTATTTGCTCATTTATTAAAATAATATTTCTATTCAAAATTTGTTTTGAACTATTATTTGAAATAAAATTCATTGGGATGATGACCTATTTTACATGGGAAGGATGTTACATCCTATCCCACTCTACAAAAATTACATAAGTATTAATAATGGATATGTAAATAATGATTTGTAGATCTAATTTTTATATTATATGTAGATATGTATGCTTTATGATTGGTAGTCATATTGTTTATTTTTTTGATTAGTTATATTGGAGGACATATGCATATGTTATGAATGTACTGTGATCATGTTTCACTATGATTTCATTTGTAAATTTATTTGAATTACAATAATTCATTTATAATTTTATATATTGAGTATTTGATTACATGTTTTAATATCAAAATAACTAACTTTTGTTTGATCAAGTTGGTTATATGACTATCCTAACCTCATAAGTGGTATATAGGGAGAGTATCATCATTGGGTAATGAGATAACTAAACCAAACGCACACACACACACACACACACACACACACAAACACTTATTTTATTAGATGAAATAAATGTAGATTAGTATTTTACTAAAATTTTGAACATTTCTTGCAATGTTTGTCCTTATACTGAATAAGGCATGTTGACATTTTTTGAGTTCATCAATTGTCTTGATTAACATCGTATGTGATGTCTATCAGCTGAATAGCTATGTTTTATTAGAATATTTATAGAAAATAAATTATAACATGTTAGCCGTGGATGCATTATATCTTATAGAAGTATTAGGTGTTTATTGAACTTGTTTGATTGTTTACTTATTTCCCCTTTTTGGTGAAATAGTGTGGAGTTGAATTAGGGTAAAAATACCAAATACAATTTAATTAAAAGAACTTTGGATTTTTTTTGGTTAATGTTTATTAGTAAATGCCATGAATTTTGAAGGGAAATAAATTAGGTTTAGATATGTTTGACTTGGCCATTCAGTTACAAATAAGAGGATGCATGTGGTGTCCATGCTTGAAATTAGGGAAAGGAATATGATTTCATAGACGTAACATGTAGATCAGGTGGAAAAAAAAGTTGAGTTCATATAAAGCACTTGCAGTTTAGTAGGGGAGGTGACTGATCATGTAAAACATGATTAGAGTTTGGGAAATAAATAAGAAGGAAAGAGATGAGAACAAGGATATGATATATAAGAGAATAAAGCTCAGATAAAAATGAAAAAATTATTATGTCACACATATTCGATGAAAACCATTTTATAACTAGGTTGGTTGAACTTGAGTTTTCAATTTTGATTATTGATTGCAAACACATGCCTATAAACATGATTTCAAGCCTATGTGTAATAAAAATTGAATTTTATTGGTATATTCCTTAATTTAAACATAGGGATTTAGGTATATAGACCTGATGATGGAACTTGATTCCATCCATAGGAATATAGAGATGAGGTCAAGTTCTATTTAGAAAGAAAATTGGGTATTTTTAGGATAAACAAGCCTAAAACCTAAATAGTTAACAACTATGTAAATATTGTTAACATAAGAATTTCTCAAAATCATAAAAAGGGTACAAATTTTGTGTGTTGTTTTATTCTTAAGAATTAGAAATATTAGGAAATCACCATTATTTTCAATAAACTCAGATGGCATAGGGATTTTGCATACATGTGTTTTAATTTTAGAATATATATTTTATACTATCTTGTAAAATCTTACACTCATTGAGCATGATATAAGCGTGTTCTTGTAACTAGCTCGTTTAAGTTGAAGACTACCTGGGTACTTATGTTTGTTGGTGTATTTTATAGGGGTGAAAGAAAAACATATCATTTGGAACATATGTTATCATATGTAAAATTTACATATATACATGTATGTATATCAAAGATAAATACTTGTAGCTATATTATTTTTGTTCTAAGGACTCATCTTGAAAGATTTGAACTTTAATATAATATATAAATTGAGTAATTGATTGTGTGTGTGTGTGTGGATTTTAAAGAACTATATATTATCTAATATAGTGATGAAAGCTGAATGTGTATATTTGACAATATTAGTACCTTGAAACTTATTTTATTTGTATGAATAAATGAATGTATATGTATGTATGTATGTATGTATGAATGCATGTGTGTGTGTGTGTGTGTGTGTGTGTGTGTGTGTGTGTGTGTGTGTGTGTGTGTGTGTGTGTGTGTGTGTGTGTGTGTGTGTGTGTGTGTGTGTGTGTGTGTGTGTGTGTGTGTGTGTGTGTGTGATTACATTTAAATATATATGTAAATTCATAGTCAAGCAAACACTATGATATTTAGTTGAACATATATTTGTTTTTATCAAGATGATTTCATACATCCATAAGTGATAATGGGAATTTTGAGTTAGATATATAAGTAAATGTTTTATTGGAAAAGGGAAATTTTTTTATTAGTTGTGTATTTAGTATAAATATATTTGAATGAATTAAAATGGTGATGAGATTATATGTATATATTATATATATGTTCCCATATGTTATTTCATTTTTAATGATTCATTGATAAATATAATTAATATGGGAGATCATGAAAATAAATGTATATATCTACAAAGTTTGTATGCAAATCTTCATTATGACATGAGATTACATTATGTAATAGGAAACTAGGGAATAATTTTTGTAAGTTGTTAATGAAGTATAGAATAATTTTAAAATAAATGCCTTGTGTCTGATGATCTATCTTAGGACTCAATTGGTCTATATTAATTATTGAATTGGATACTATCAAATATTATATGACTTAGAGATATGTTGTGAAAAAGATATAGTATATTTAAACTCGGATTTTTTTTTTAGACCTATCTACATTTCTAGTTTCAATATAGAACTTGAACATGACATTATTAAGTTTGAGATATTGGGTATAAGAGTTTTAGCTATTGGCTATAATGCAATAGTTGAATAATGATTGTTTTTACCTTACATTATTTTTTATATTAGTGTATGTTGTAATCTATATTTATTATGCCTTGAATATATATGAAAAATAATAGGAACATTTCATATGATAACAGGTGATATATATATATGATGGTGTTGAGTTGAAACTCATATATCTACACCTTGATATCATTTGATAGATTATAATTTACTAGCATAGAGATTATGTGAGTGGAATTAACTCGGATCTATGTGAGATCTAATTTATATAACGAAAACTTTTTCCAAAGTAATATTACAACTTAATTATTATCATTTTACTTTAATTTATATTTTATGTGTATATTGATGTCATAGTAGATATAGGATTGTTTTCCATGGTCTATGTCAATTTTTCATGTATTAGTGATTCTACACATGTGTTCTAGTTGATTTCTTGATATTTGCAC